>JARYGA010057750.1:0-600000 GCA_030545235.1 Helianthus tuberosus
TGGACTGCTTAGTGTAGGTCTCAATCTCTGATCCGACCATCTTGAGCGCATAGTACTCGTTCTCGAGTTTGTGGATGTCATCCCTGTGACAGTACTCTTCTTTGATCATGTCCTTGAAATCTTCCCATGCCGTAGCATTAGCAGTTTCCAGACCAAGCATCTGAATCTGTGCTTTCCACCATGAAAGCGCGTTTCCTTCAAGCGTACCAGGTTGCGTACTTAACCCAGTTAGCAGGGGGGACACTCGCAGACGGCAAAGACAGCTTCGGCCTTTTCAATCCAATGCAGAAGGCCTATGGCACCCTCAGTGCCGTTGAAAGGGAGAGGCTTGCCATCCATGAAGGGTTTTGAAAGTACAAACACGTGGTTGCACAGGCGCGGGCTGACCTGTTGTGAGAAATGGAGCGAATAGGTTTAGAGGTGAAAAGACGATGTGGGGGTAGGATCTAAACATCCTATAGCAACGAGTTACCTCCAGGGTGAGCTGCGAAAGCTGCAGCCACCGTGTTGAGCAAGTTAGCGAATTGAGCTGAGTCATGTTAACGCTTCCTCTTCCGCGTCCACTCATTGTCTTCATAGCCAGAAAACACAGTATGAGTGTAATGTTGTAACGTAGCGAGAATGAGGTAGAAGAGAAATGTGTATCTATCTAATTAGGCACACTAGTATGTATAGTAGAGTAGTCAATATAAGATAAACAAGCAAGTAAACACAAGTCCGAGCTACGAGGTTTAGTATGCCGAGTCTTGCCCTTGGAGTGTAGTGTCGTCACGAGTCACGGGTTATAGTCTGGTTTTTCTCAAAAAGACTTCCCTTTTTAAAACCAAGTTCACTATAACCAATGGCTCTGATACCAATCTGTCACACCCCCAAATTCCACTTGCGGAGTACCGTCCGCTTGAGGGCGTGACCGACCAGGATCCGGCCACCAATTATACTGAGTATTTGGATAATAATAAAGATGATCACCAACCTTAATAGTTAGTAAGCATCATAGTTTAATGTTCGAAAGTTAGGTTCAAATAACAGTTTGATTAAATAGCGGAAGCATAGGCAAAACAGTTTAAACAAAGTTCATAGTTCAAGTTATTTAGAACCCAACACGCGGGGTTTAGACGACCACTACACTTCCCAAGCTGCAAGCTCCTGAGTCACTGGTTACCTGCAAAGCATGCAGTAAGGGGTCAACAATAATGCTGAGTGAGTTCACTAGTTGTCAAGTTTTAATTACCAAAAACTTGTTTCGCCAGTTAATTTATCCGTTTATACATGCCATGGGGAGCTACCCCAAAAGTTAGCGACTAAACTGTTTTTCCAATACCGAACACTAGGTGACCGTTGCGTATCCGCAGAGTGCCCCGATGTCAATGTTCTATCATCATTGACGGATGCCTGAGTACATTAGTTCACGACCGATCCCATACCTTGGCACGGTGTGAGGTTGTAAGACCTAAATAGCGCTATCAACTAATAACCCGTTCGCCTGGCCCCGACGACTAATCGGTATTATGTAGTAGGGGACTTTAAGTGATAGAGTTTCGTTTAGTGCCGTTTGTTGCAATCCGTATAAACAGTAATTAACTAAAAGGTTCCCAATAACAAGGGAAGAAAGTAAGTTGTATCCCCCATAAGGGGATAGTGTTGTTTTTAGTTCCGTTCCCAAACCACCGGGAATACATGCTTTAGGTTGTGAACTCACCTTGGTTGCTCGGTAGATTAATTACCCGGTCGAATCACGTTGGTCACCACGTCCTAGCATGGTTACCAATATAGGTCAAGTTGGGGTACAAGTATTCACGTATAATCTACACATAACTAGCACATATCATACATAACACATGATCATCCAGCAAGTTTATCGGACCTATTCTGATACGAAGCAGTTAAACAGTGAACATCAACAACTATCATACAAATCATAAGTGTTATTGGGCCTATCAGATCACATTAACGGTTAACAGCATCACAGAAACCAAATAGAACGGTATGCACAGTCCACGCATTTTGGGCCCAATAACGGAGACAAGCAGCCCAGTCGAGACCAGGAGGTCTCTGACTCGAGAACACACAGTTTCGAGTCGCAACCGGAGGTTTCGACTTGTCATGTCTTGGTTGCGAGTCGCAACCGGTGTTTCGACTTGTCATGTCTTGGTTGCGAGTCGCAACCGCCGTAGTCTCGAGTTGTCATGTTTTGGTTGCGAGTCGTAACCGGAGGTTTCGACTTGTCATGGTCTGGTTTCGAGTCGCAACCGGGCGGTCTCGAGTCGCAATCACGTAGTCTCGAGTCGCAACCTCGGATACGTGCACCAGAAGTCCTTCTAGAACCTGTTCCAACTGTACTATCCAATAGAATTGAGATTTCATGCAAATTGTGTACTATCTCCAATAAACATGTTTTCTTGCCTCACCCTAATTCTAAATGGATCAAACAGTAAGTTTTTCAAATATTCAAAGCACCTTCAACTCATGTTCATGTTGTTCATCATATATACAAACCACCCATCATGCATAATCCTTCAAAACCGACCCAAAGCATGTCATCCTAGATCTTATACTTGCAATTCTAAAAGCATTTTCAGCCAAACAATTACCATCATTTATTCCACCCGGTTCATTTTACACACATATTCATTTCGTGGCCAAGAATCAGTTATACGAAATATCAAAAACCATTTTTTTATCAAGCAACCAATAGATCATCATGCACCTTACTTAAACAACAATCATAACATCAACCATACAAGAAAAGGCATATTCAACATGCATATAATTTAACAAGCATATATAACATTTTCATCTCTACATTGCAAGGAACCACTAACCGGTTCAAGAGTGACACAAAGGTGTTCAAGTAGGTGACGGATTGAAGCCTTCGAGTGATGATTCCGAGCCAATCCAAGGGTGCTCTTGTTGCCGGTTGGATCCGAGAAGGAGAGGAGGAGAGGGTGATGTTAGAACCTTAGGGTTTTAGGGTTTTTAGAGAGAGAGAGAGAGAGAGGGAGAGTGTGTGAGATGAGAGAGTGTGAGAATGATGTTGCAAAAATGGTAAAAGTTGTGAGGGTTGGCCGGTTATATATCTCGAGTGGGTTAGGGCTTTCCGGGTGGGCTAAGGTTACGGCCCAACCGGCCCATTGTTACACCGCGAGTCATGGTTTTGGTTCACAAGTATCCTTACACATACATTATATATGTATTTCATACATGTTATCGACATATAGCACATAGAAATAACAACTTCCACTTAATAATAATATACATATACGCTAAGTGATTACAAGGTGTTTGCTCGGAAAACCTAGAATGTCACATTATCCCCAAGTTTTAAGAACTTTCGTCCCGAAAGTTAAGGCAGCCACTGACAAGCTAGTGTAAATACGAACGTTTCAACGGGATGTCACATCATCCCCCCGTTAGTTTGGAATTTCGTCCCGAAATTCAGTTGTAGCTTCAGTGCTGGGGGTTTCATTTGGGAACAGCTGGGGATACTTGCGCTTCATCTGGTCTTCTCGCTCCCAGGTAAACTCTGGGCCACGGCGTGAGTTCCAACGAACTCGCACTAGGGGTATCTGGCTACGTTTGAGGGTTTTGATCTCACGATCCGTGATCTCAACCGGTTCCTCAGTAAAGTGTAGCTGTTCGTCAATAGTAAGTTCCTTGTAAGGAATGACGAGTGTTTCATCTGACAGGCACTTTTTCAAATTAGACACGTGGAAGACTTTGTGCACAGCACTCAGTTCTTCAGGCAGATTCAACCTGTAAGCGGCCGTGCCGATCTTCTCGATAACTTCAAAGGGTCCGACATATCTTGGATTAAGCTTGCCCCGTTTTCCAAAACGAACCACACCCTTCCAGGGTGAGACCTTAAGTAGGGCCCGTTCACCAACCTGGAACTCTTGCGGTTTCCTATCTTTATCAGCGTAGTACTTTTGACGGTCACGAGCTGCCGCCATGCGTTGCCTAATCTGGGCAATCTTTTCTGTGGTGTCGACTACATGTTCCGGGCCTGTGATCTGGCTGTCACCAACCTCAGCCCAGCAGAGAGGCGATCGACATTTACGGCCGTACAATGCCTCAAAGGGTGCTGCCTGAATGCTGGTGTGGTAGCTGTTGTTGTAGGAGAATTCCACCAACGGTAGGTGCTTTTCCCAATTCTTGCCAAAATCGATCACACATGCCCTAAGCATGTCTTCGAGGGTTTGGATGGTGCGTTCAGATTGCCCATCCGTTTGCGGGTGATAAGCGGTGCTCATGTCTAAACGTGAGCCAAAGGATTTGTGCATGGCTTGCCACAACTCAGAAGTAAAACGCGCATCTCGATCAGAAATAATAGAGGTAGGCACTCCGTGCTTCGAGACCACTTCTTTTAAGTATACCTCTGCTAGGGTAGAGAACTTGTCTGTTTCTTTAATAGCCAAGAAGTGTGCAGACTTAGTTAAGCGATCCACTATCACCCAAATGGTGTCATTTCCGCGCTGAGACCTAGGCAGGCCAGTAACAAAATCCATGGAAATCTGCTCCCATTTCCATTGCGGGATCTCTGGCTGTTGGAGTAGGCCTGATGGTTTCTGATACTCAGCTTTGACCCTTGCACAAGTCAAACATTTCCTGACATAGGTTGCTATGTGGGCTTTCATGCCAGGCCACCAATAGGTAGCCCTCAAGTCGTGGTACATCTTATCTGAACCCGGATGTACTGAGTAACGGGACTTGTGGGCTTCGTCCATCACCAGGTCACGTAAATTCCCATAAAGCGGAACCCATATGCGTCCGGCCACGTAGTAAGCACCGTCTTCTTTTTATTCCAATCGTTGTCTCGATCCTCGCAGGGACTCAGCCCTGATGTTCTCGGCTTTCAATGCTTCAACCTGAGCATCCCGAATTTGATTAGGGAGGTTCGAGTGGATAGTGAGCTGTAAGGCACGAACGCGCTTGGGTTTGGTCTCCTTTCTGCTGAGGGCATCGGCTACCACATTAGCCTTGCCTGGGTGATATTTGATTGCACACTCGTAGTCATTTAGGAGTTCGACCCATCGGCGTTGCCGCATATTCAACTCCTTTTGTCCCATTATGTGCTGGAGACTCTTGTGATCAGTGTAAATCGTGCACTTGGTGCCATACAAGTAGTGTCTCCAAAGCTTGAGCGCGAAGACCACAGCTCCAAATTCTAAGTCATGCGTCGTATAGTTCCGTTCGTGGACCTTGAGTTGCCGCGAGGCGTAAGCGATAACTTTCTCGCGTTGCATCAATACGCAGCCAAGTCCTTGAATAGAAGCGTCGCAGTAGACGACGAAGTCGTCGGTACCTTCGGGTAAGGAGAGGATAGGAGCACTACAAAGGTTCTTCTTTAGTTCCTGGAAGGCAGATTCCTGAGCATCACTCCATTTGTAAGCAACACCCTTCTGAGTGAGTGTCGTAAGTGGTTGAGCGATCTTAGAGAATCCCTTGATAAATCTTCGATAGTATCCCGCCAATCCCAAGAATTGGCGAACTTCGGTCGGAGTCTTAGGCACAGGCCAATTCTTAATGGACTCAATCTTAGCAGGGTCAACATGAATCCCTTCCTGATTGACGATGTGTCCAAGGAAATGGACTTCTCTAAGCCAGAAATCACATTTCGAGAATTTGGGGTACAGTTGTTCATTGCGAAGGAGTTCGAGAATAAGACGTAGGTGTTGTTCATGCTCCCCTTGGCTCTTCGAGTAGATTAGGATGTCGTCGATAAACACAATTACGAACTTATCGAGGTAGGGTTTGCATACTCGGTTCATGAGATCCATGAAGATTGCAGGTGCGTTGGTCATTCCGAAAGGCATAACAAGGAATTCGTAGTGACCATAGCGGGTTCTGAAAGCAGTCTTGGAGATGTCCTCATCGCGGACTCTCAGCTGGTGATAACCCGATCGCAGATCGATCTTGGAATAATAGCTCGACCCCTGCAGCTGGTCGAACAGGTCGTCTATACGGGGAAGTGGATAACGATTCTTGATGGTAACCTTGTTAAGTTCGCGGTAGTCAATGCACATTCGGAATGAGCCATCTTTCTTTTTGACGAAGAGCACTGGGGCTCCCCAGGGTGATGAACTAGGACGGATAAAACCTTTGTCCAAAAGTTCTTGTAGTTGAGTAGAAAGCTCCTTGAGCTCCGCGGGGGCTAATCGATAAGGTGCACGAGCTATAGGCGCTGCTCCGGGAGCTAGCTCGATTTGAAATTCGACCTGACGGTGAGGAGGGAGTCCAGGTAGTTCTTCCGGGAATACCTCGGGATAGTCGCGTACAACTGGAAAATCTTCAATCATGTTTTCCCTTTTCTGTGTGTCGGTAATGAGTGCTAAGATAGCGGTGTGCCCTTTTCGTAGATACTTCTGGGCCTTCAAGAATGAAATGATGCCCGTGACTTCTCCGCTCTTGTCGCCTTGAACTATAAGAGGTTTGCCAGGGGGACGGGGAATACGAATAGCTTTCTCCTGGCAGAGGATTTCAGCTCGATGTTTGGATAACCAATCCATACCAATAATGACGTCGAAGCTTCCAAGAATGACGGGGAAAAGATCGATACGGAAGGTCTGACCAGACAACTCTAATTTGCAGTTACGAATTATGTGTGAGGCCTCGAGGTTTCTACCATTAGCTATTTCAACGGTGTGCTTAGAGCTTAGCGGCGTAAGAGTGAGCTTAAGTTTCTTTCTAATACGTAGGGATACATAACTAGCATCTGCTCCGGAATCAAAAAGCATGGAAACATAACGATCATTAAGTAGGAACTTACCCGCCACAACGTTGGGGTCATTCCTTGCTTCCCCAGCTCCAATCACAAAAGCTTTTCCCCTAGCACCATTTCCAGTATTGTTGTTATTGTTCCCAGCACCCTGATTGTTGTTGTTTTGATTCAGTTCAGGGCAATCCTTTCGCATGTGCCCCGTTGCTCCACACTTGAAGCATCCACGGTTGTTTCCTTGTTGCTGCTGTTGCTGTGGTTGTTGCTGATTCTGCCTAGCTGGGAACTGGCTTCGGCAGTCTTTGGCTTCGTGCCCCATCTTGTTGCATCGCTGACACTGACCTTTTCCACATGGCCCACTGTGATGTCGGTTACATTTGTTACACTTAGGGTGGTTTCCTCGATAGCCACCCTGTTGCTGAGGGCCCTTGTTGCTTTCAGTCTTCCTTTGTTGAACTGGGGCCTGAGTGGGGTTAGCATCCTTTCCCTGACTTCCATCCCACTTTCGCTTGTTATCGCCAGAAGTTCCAGCAGTAGCACCGATCCTCTGGGGCAGCTTGCCCTCTTCCACAGCCTGATTTATGAGTTTGTGAGCAAGACGAACCACGGGCTGTATGGTGTTGAGGTTGGCCGAGGTCACATGGCTCCGGATTTCTGGGACCAAGCCTTTGATGTACAATTCGACCCTTCGATACATAGGCTGGGACATGTTTGGGCAAAGTGCAGCATAGTCGTTGGACTGCTTAGTGTAGGTCTCAATCTCTGATCCGACCATCTTGAGCGCATAGTACTCGTTCTCGAGTTTGTGGATGTCATCCCTGTGACAGTACTCTTCTTTGATCATGTCCTTGAAATCTTCCCATGCCGTAGCATTAGCAGTTTCCAGACCAAGCATCTGAATCTGTGCTTTCCACCATGAAAGCGCGTTTCCTTCAAGCGTACAAGTTGCGTACTTAACCCAGTTAGCAGGGGGACACTCGCAGACGGCAAAGACAGCTTCGGCCTTTTCAATCCAATGCAGAAGGCCTATGGCACCCTCAGTGCCGTTGAAAGGGAGAGGCTTGCCATCCATGAAGGTTTTGAAAGTACAAACACGTGGTTGCGCAGGCGCGGGCTGACCTGTTGTGAGAAATGGAGCGAATAGGTTTAGAGGTGAAAAGACGATGTGGGGGTAGGATCTAAACATCCTATAGCAACGAGTTTACCTCCAGGGTGAGCTGCGAAAGCTGCAGCCACCGTGTTGAGCAAGTTAGCGAATTGAGCCTGAGTCATGTTAACGCTTCCTCTTCCGCGTCCACTCATTGTCTTCATAGCCAGAAAACACAGTATGAGTGTAATGTTGTAACGTAGCGAGAATGAGGTAGAAGTGAAATGTGTATCTATCTAATTAGGCACACTAGTATGTATAGTAGAGTAGTCAATATAAGATAAACAAGCAAGTAAACACAAGTCCGAGCTACGAGGTTTAGTATGCCGAGTCTTGCCCTTGGAGTGTAGTGTCGTCACGAGTCACGGGTTATAGTCTGGTTTTTCTCAAAAAGACTTCCCTTTTTAAAACCAAGTTCACTATAACCAATGGCTCTGATACCAATCTGTCACACCCCCAAATTCCACTTGCGGAGTACCGTCCGCTTGAGGGCGTGACCGACCAGGATCCGGCCACCAATTATACTGAGTATTTGGATAATAATAAAGATGATCACCAACCTTAATAGTTAGTAAGCATCATAGTTTAATGTTCGAAAGTTAGGTTCAAATAACAGTTTGATTAAATAGCGGAAGCATAGGCAAAACAGTTTAAACAAAGTTCATAGTTCAAGTTATTTAGAACCCAACACGCGGGTTTAGACGACCACTACACTTCCCAAGCTGCAAGCTCCTGAGTCACTGGTTACCTGCAAAGCATGCAGTAAGGGGTCAACAATAATGCTGAGTGAGTTCACTAGTTGTCCAGTTTTAATTACCAAAAACTTGTTTCACCAGTTAATTTATCCATTTATACATGCCATGGGGAGCTACCCCAAAAGTTAGCGACTAAACTGTTTTTCCAATACCGAACACTAGGTGACCGTTGCGTATCCGCAGAGTGCCCCGATGTCAATGTTCTATCATCATTGACGGATGCCTGAGTACATTAGTTCACGACCGATCCCATACCTTGGCACGGTGTGAGGTTGGTAAGACCTAAATAGCGCTATCAACTAATAACCCGTTCGCCTGGCCCCGGCGACTAATCGGTATTATGTAGTAGGGACTTTAAGTGATAGAGTTTCGTTTAGTGCCGTTTGTTGCAATCCGTATAAACAGTAATTAACTAAAAGGTTCCCAATAACAAGGGAAGAAAAGTAAGTTGTATCCCTCATAAGGGGATAGTGTTGTTTTTAGTTCCGTTTCCCAAACCACCGGGAATACATGCTTTAGGTTGTGAACTCACCTTGGGTTGCTCGGTAGATTAATTACCCGGTCGATCACGTTGGTCACCACGTCCTAGCATGGTTACCAATATAGGTCAAGTTGGGGTACAAGTATTCACGTATAATCTACACATAACTAGCATATATCATACATAACACATGATCATCCAGCAAGTTATCGGACCTATTCTGATATGAAGCAGTTAAACAGTGAACATCAACAACTATCATACAAATCATAAGTGTTATTGGGCCTATCAGATCACATTAACGGTTAACAGCATCACAGAAACCAAATAGAACGGTATGCACAGTCCACGCATTTTGGGCCCAATAACGGAGACAAGCAGCCCAGTCGAGACCAGGAGGTCTCGACTCGAGAACACACAGTTTCGAGTCGCAACCGGAGGTTTCGACTTGTCATGTCTTGGTTGCGAGTCGCAACCGGTGTTTCGACTTGTCATGTCTTGGTTGCGAGTCGCAACCGCCGTAGTCTCGAGTTGTCATGTTTTGGTTGCGAGTCGTAACCGGAGGTTTCGACTTGTCATGGTCTGGTTTCGAGTCGCAACCGGGCGGTCTCGAGTCGCAATCACGTAGTCTCGAGTCGCAACCTCGGATACGTGCACCAGAAGTCCTTCTAGAACCTGTTCCAACTGTACTATCCAATAGAATTGAGATTTCATGCAAATTGTGTACTATCTCCAATAAACATGTTTTCTTGCCTCACCCTAATTCTAAATGGATCAAACAGTAAGTTTTTCAAATATTCAAAGCACCTTCAACTCATGTTCATGTTGTTCATCATATATACAAACCACCCATCATGCATAATCCTTCAAAACCGACCCAAAGCATGTCATCCTAGATCTTATACTTGCAATTCTAAAAGCATTTTCAGCCAAACAATTACCATCATTTATTCCACCCGGTTCATTTTACACACATATTCATTTCGTGGCCAAGAATCACTTATACGAAATATCAAAAACCATTTTTTTATCAAGCAACCAATAGATCATCATGCACCTTACTTAAACAACAATCATAACATCAACCATACAAGAAAAGGCATATTCAACATGCATATAATTTAACAAGCATATATAACATTTTCATCTCTACATTGCAAGGAACCACTAACCGGTTCAAGAGTGACACAAAGGTGTTCAAGTAGGTGACGGATTGAAGCCTTCGAGTGATGATTCCGAGCCAATCCAAGGGTGCTCTTGTTGCCGGTTGGATCCGAGAAGGAGAGGAGGAGAGGGTGATGTTAGAACCTTAGGGTTTTTAGAGAGAGAGAGAGAGGGAGAGTGTGTGAGATGAGAGAGTGTGAGAATGATGTTGCAAAAATGGTAAAAGTTGTGAGGGTTGGCCGGTTATATATCTCGAGTGGGTTAGGGCTTTCCGGGTGGGCTAAGGTTACGGCCCAACCGGCCCATTGTTACACCGCGAGTCATGGTTTTGGTTCACAAGTATCCTTACACACACATTATATATGTATTTCATACACGTTATCGACATATAGCACATAGAAATAACAACTTCCACTTAATAATAATACACATATACGCTAAGTGATTACAAGGTGTTTGCTCGGAAAACCTAGAATGTCACAGTGCATACTCTCATCCATCATCATCCGCTGTGCATATCTCTATCAAAGTAAGTTTTAGCTTTCTTTTTTATTCTCAGCATCACCACCACCACCCTCTCTGATATATTGGTATCAGAGCATTGCTATTTTTTGTTTTAGCATATTGTTTTCAATTTTATCTGTATACCCTGCATATCTTTCGCCTTATCTTCAAGCTGTGTTTTTAATGTTAAAATAAGTTCTTGCTGAGCCTTTATATACTGTTCAGGATCTGTTTTGGCTATATCAGAAAAACTTTTAATCTCTTCAGGTTCTATGTAAAAATTTTGTATACCAAAACTATTCCTTGCTACTTAAAGAGCTTCAGCAAAACTTGTATAACCTTTCCAAAATGATCCTCCTTGACAATTTATGTATTTTACCACTGTTTCCCATTTATTAAAAATACCAATTTTTGTACCTCTGAATATAACATAATGAGTGTAATTTGGTTTTGTTTTAAACTGTCATTCAGGTGTTTTTAAACTTTGTTCCTGAAACTAAATGCTTAAAGCATTTAAAACATGTACTTTAAATGTTGAAGCTTGTGGCATGGTTTGGATATGCCATAGATTATCTAGTAAACATTGTTGTTTATCTGTAAGTTTCATTCCCATAATAGGACAAAACTTTTTATCAGCTTCATTGCATATCTGTAAAGCATATGTTCCAAATTCAATCACCGGCTTGGGTGAAGAATTGGTGTGAATAGGTCATTTGCCGGCTGCCTTTGGTTGTTGTTGTTTGTAAAACTGTCCTATCATTATTTGTGGTAATGAGGTGTGAGGAGAACTGTATATTCTTTCTGTTGACTGTAAATATGACTGTTGAATTTTTTCTTCATCTGAAGAAGAATTCCCTTGCTTGGGATGTATAAGCTTTGCTTTTTCTTTATCTTGTTTCCTGTCCATCTGAAACAAACCATTTGTTTATATTTCGAGATAACATATCAGCTATCCCATTATTTTTCCTTTAATGTGTTCAAAGTTTATAAAATACCCATTTCCTTGTAAAATGTTTTGTAAATTAACCTATCTTGTTCTATTTACTTTTTTACTTTGGTCATTTTTTACAAATTTAACTATTGCTTCACAATCAGTTCTTACTGTAAATTCTTTATTAAGAAAAATTTTAAAATTTTCTAATGCATATATTAGTGCTTGTATCTCAAAATCAATTGTAATCCAATTTGTTTTATTTTGAAAATTACCACTTGCATAACCGCAAATTTTCTCTTCTTCCTTGAGACTGTATTTGTATGGTTTACATAGAAGGACTACTCCCCATCCTTCTTTGCATCCATCTGTTTCAATAATTATATAATCTGTAACTAATGGCAACTCTAATGGTTTAATATTTTGACTGTTTTTTTAATTTCTTTAACTAGTTTAATATCTTCTTGATTAAAATACCTTTGACCATTTTTAGTGCTTTTTCCATATAAAGGTCCAACTGGTTTTGACAAATTTGGAATAAATTTTCTAGCATAGTTTACCAGACCCAGAAAGGCTTGTATCTGTTTTAGGTTTTCAAATTTTTCTAGAAAACTTAGAATTTTTGTAGAAATATGTGGTTGCAATTCTATTTTTCCATTTCCAATTTCTAATCCTAAAAAAAAATTCTTTTAAAAAGTTCCATTTTTTTAAACCACTATACCATTTTTCTTTATTTCTCCAAAGACCTGTTGTAGGTGTTTCTCATGTTCCTGCACTGTATTGCTTGCAACTAGAATGCCATCAATATATACTAAGCAAAAATCAAATTTTAAAAATATACTGTCCATAAATCTTTGAAAAATTGAAGGTGGTTTTTTTAGTCCAAAACTAAGGACATTCCATTCATATTGCCCTTCAGAGCATGTAAAAGCTGTCCATGGTTTAAAGTTTTCTTCTAATTTTAACTGGTTATATCCTGATTTTAAATCAAATTTTGAAAATACTTTTTTATTTTGCATAAGATTTAGCAAACTATCTTTGTTAGGAATATTATACCCATCATCTATTGTATTATCATTTAATCTTTTATAGTTATAGATTGTCCTAGTTTTTCCTCCTTTTATTTCACTGTGATTTCTTATTAAAAAAAGCTATAGATCTATGAGGACTTTCTGATTTTCTAATTAATCATTGATTTACTATTTCAGGGATTTGTTTTTTGAATTCCTCTTTATCTAATGGGCTGTATTCTATATTACATGTTCTGATTATTATGTCAAGATTTTTTAATTTGAATTTACAAATATAACTTACATTTGATTTTGTTATATCTTCTCCAATATATCTTATTTTTTCTAAATGTAATATCATAGGATGATTCACACTTTTTGTAATATCTTGCCCTTTTTCTATAAACTTTTTTCTGTTCTGTGTTTTTAAGAAATCTAAATTCCCTATATATCTGAGAGGGTGATGGTAATGTTGAAAAGAAAACTAAAACTTACTTTGATGGAGATATACACAGCGGATGATGATTGATGAGAGTATGCACAGCGGAGTAGAAGGTTGCAGAAGAGGGTTTTTTTTTAATATGGGTGTTGGAATATAATATGAAGAACTGGAGAAAACTCGGGATGATGAGGAAGTAAAGCTAAAGATATGTGGAGAGAGTTTTAGTGTGCCATGAAAGGAATACTCTTATTGCTCTTGCAATGGTTTTTCAGGTATATTTACAATGGAATACAACTGCCTCTTTTATAGGCATAGAAAAGCATAAAGCAAAAAACTAATCTACGTCTATAAACAAAAGAGCATAAAGCAAAAAACTAATCTAAAGTTGTAAACAAAAGAGAATCAATCTAATCTAATGCCCTCTGTTAATTAACTGTGTCGGCCAAATTATTGTAATAAAAACGTCATGGCATATGTCATGTTTTTTTTTATCTTTTTTCTTCTGTCGTCACTTCTTACGTCATCTTTTCTAGATGTCTCTGTGTGTGGTGTCTATTGACTGTGGGCTTGAACACTCTTCTTGTTCATCATCTTCTAAGTTTATGATGTGTTTTAGCTGTAGAGTGTCTCCTTCCCCTGCAAAAGGTAGAAGCATACTCCAATTTGTTTTTGGGTAAACTTGTATGTAGCGTCCTTCACCTTTCAGTTTATAGTTTCTCCACGAAAAATAGTCAGGAATTTCTAGGGTTTCCTGATGTTTTTAATAAACTGTGTAAAACTGTCTGGAATTTTTTCAGTTTTTTGATCTATGTGATTCAACCAAGGTAAAGTTGCAAACTCGATGTTGGTTTTTGTCATCGCTGTCTGTAGATAATTGCTTGTATTTTTATGTTTATTGTGTTCTACGAAAATTCTCTTTCTAGCTGGTCTGTATGTGTATGAATCTGCAAAAGGGAATGAGGAAATTATTTTGCACCCAATAATCGATGTTATCGATCTTGTTGCAATATTTCCTGCTGCTAGAATAATTTTTTCTCCAAGTTGGTTGAGGAGATCTTCTGTTCTTCTGTTTAGCTTGATTTCTAAATAATCAATCATACCATGATGGTAGAATTGAATTATTTGTTCATCTGTCAGTTTTGTAGTATGGTGTACTTGGAGTAACAAAAGACCGATTCCGTCTCCTGCCTCATTTGTTCTTTCCACCACTGTGAATCCTTGTTCTTCACTGTCAAACCTAAATTCCATGTCTACCAGCTGTTGTTGCAAGTTGTATAGAATTAGAGGAAATTCTGCACAAACTTTCTGTGAAACAAGATTCTCAAATTCTGGGAATCTTTCTGTAACTGGTTTTAAACACTACCACTAGGGTGTGTCTAAAATACTTGTCCTAAAAGATTCAAAAGTTCTGTATATAACTGTTTTGTCTTTATTTTTCTCAAGCCTTTGTAATAACTGTGTATTTTTTGCTTCGAGCATTGCTATTTTTTGTTTTAGCATATTATTCTCAATTTTTATCTGTATACCCTGTGTATCTTTTGCCTTGTCTTCAAGCTGTCTTTTTAATGTTAAAATAAGTTCTTGGTGAGCCTTTATATACTGTTCAGGATCTGTTTTGGCTATATCAGAAAAACTTTTAACCTCTCCAGGTTCTATGTAAAAATTTTGTATACCAAAACTATCTCTTGCTACTTGAAGAGCTTCAGCAAAACTTGTATAACCTTTCCAAAATGATCCTCCTTGACAATTTATGTGTTTTACCACTGTTTCCCATTTATTAAAAATACCAATTTTTGTACCTCTGAATATAACATAATGAGCATAATTTGGTTTTGTTTTAAACTATCTTTCAGGTGTTTTTACACTTTGTTCCTGAAAGTAAATGCTTAAAGCATTTAAAACCTGTACTTTAATTGTTGAAGCTTGTGGCATGGTTTGGATATGCCATAAATTATCTAGTAAGCATTGCTGTTTATCTGTGAGTTTCATTCCCATAATAGGACAAAACTTTTTATCAGCTTCATTGCATATCTGTAAAGCATATGTTCCAAATTCAATCACTGGCTTGGGTGTGAAATTGGTGTGCAGATGTCTTTTGCCAGCTGCCTTTGGTTGTTGTTGTTTGTAAAACTGTCCCATCATTATTTGTGGTAATGAGGTGTGAGGAGAACTGTATATTCTTTCTGTTGAATGTAGATATGACTGTTGAGTTCTTTCTTCATCTGAAGAAGAATTCCCTTGCTTTGGATGTATAAGCTTTACTTTTTCTTTATCTTGTTTCCTGTCCATCTGAAACAACCCATTTGTTTATATTTCGAGATAACATATCAGCTATCCCATATTTTTTCCTTTAATGTGTTCAAAGTTTATAAAATACCCATTTCCTTGTATAATGCTTTGTAAATTAACCCATCTGTTTCTATTTACTTTTTTACTTTGGTCATTTTTTACAAATCTAACTATTGCTTCACAATCAGTTCTTACTGTAAATTCTTTATTAAGAAAAATTTAAAATTTTTCTAATGCATATATTAGTGCTTGTATCTCAAAATCAATTGTAGTCCAATTTGTTTTATTTTGAAAATTACCACTTGCATAACCGCAAATTTTCTCTTCTTCCTTGAGACTGTATTTGTTTGGTTTACAGAGAAGGACTGCTGCTCCCCATCCTTCTATGCATCCATCTGTTTCAATAATTATATAATCTGTAACTAATGGCAACTCTAATGGTTTAATATTTTTGACTGCTTTTTTAATTTCTTTAACTAGTTTAATATCTTCTTAATTAAAATACCTTTGACCATTTTTAGTGGTTTTACCATATAAAGGTTCAACTAGTTTTGACAAGTTTGGAATAAATTTTCTAGCTTAGTTTACCAGAACCAAAAAGGCTTGTATCTGTTTTAGGTTTTCAAATTTTTCTGGAAAACTTAGAATTTTTGTAGAAATATGTGGTTGCAATTCTATTTTTCCATTTCCAATTTCTATTCCTAAAAAAAAATTTCTTTTAAAAAGTTCCATTTTTCTTTTTGAAACCACTATACCATTTTTCTTTATTTCTCCAAAGACCTGTTGTAGGTGTTTCTCATGTTCCTGCACTGTATTGCTTGCAACTAGAATGCCATCAATATATACTAAGCAAAAAATCAAAATTTAAAAATATACTGTCCATAAATCTTTGAAAAATTGAAGGTGCATTTTTAGTACAAAACTGTCCATGGTTTAAAGTTTTCTTCTAATTTTAACTGGTTATATCCTGATTTTAAATCAAATTTTGAAAATACTTTTTTTATTTTGTATAAGATTTAGCAAACTGTCTTTGTTAAGAATATTATACCCATCATCTATTGTATTATCATTTAATCTTTTATAGTTATAGACTATCCTAGCTTTTCCTCTTTTTATTTCACTGTGATTTCTTATTAAAAAAGCTGTAGATCTATGCGGACTTTCTGATTTTCTAATTAATCCTTGATTTACCATTTCAGTGATTTGTTTTTTGAATTCCTCTTTATCTAATGGGCTGTATTCTATATTAGCTGTTCTGATTATTATGTCAGGATTTTTTAATTTGAATTTACAAATATAACTTACATTTGATTTTGTTATATCTTCTCCAATATATCCTATTTTTTCTAAATGTAATATCATAGGATGATTCACACTTTTTGTAATATCTTGCCCTTTTTCTATTTAATGACTTAAAAAATCTGTTAAACGTTTTAATGACTCATTTTCTATAAACTTTTTTCTGTTCTGTGTTTTTAAGAAATCTAAATTCCCTTTATTCCCTCTTTTCTGAACAATTTGTGTTGTATTTACATATCTAAGGGTTGGTATTGTATATAATTGTTTACTTAGTGTTATAAAATTTCTTGTGATTGTTACTGCACCATTTAATCCTAATATAAAATTTAATCCTATTACAAAATCTTTTGATTTTATGTTTAGTGGATTAATATTTATTTGTGGCATATCATATTTTATACTATAATTGTTTGCAAAATCTAGAAACTGTATTCCTATTGGTTCTAAGCAATGTGTAATATTTATTAATCTTTCTTCTACTGTTCTTGTACTTAATTCATACGATAATTTTTTATGATATTCTATAGGTGCTAAACTGTATGAGATTAAGCTTTTTGTAGCTCCTGTATCGACTAATGCTGTTAAATCTAAATATTTATTATTATCTAACCATAAAAGACATTGTATATTTATCATATTTGTTGATCCTTGTGTTTGTATGTAAGTTTGTTCTTCTGGTTTTTGTATAGCCATTTTACTTATCTCTTCTGTTTTAATTAACTTCTCAAGTTCTTCTATTTTTTTTCCAAGTTTTTTATTTTTAAATTATGTAACTCTATTGTTAATTCTAATTTGTCTAGTCTTTCATTTTTGTTATTTTTGAAACTTGTCTCGGCTTTAGATGTTGTAGCTATGTCTCGATCATAAATTTCCTTAAGACATTTAAAACAAATTTCTTTATAACATTTGTTGTATTGTGACTTTTTTTCTATACTGGGGTAATATCCACAATTGTAGCATCTTGTGTGATTATTTCCTTTATTTTTTCTCCAATCATGTTCATAATTTTCTTCTGTATTCATATATGTATATGTTACTTTTGCTGTTGGATTTTCTTCTTCACTGTAAATACTATATATTGATTCGTTATCAGATTCATCATCTGTTTTTAAAGCTTCGATCTCATAGTCTTGTAATTGCTCTATTAGATTAGCTCTTTCCATGTTTTTTCTTTTATTTGGACATTTGTTAGCTAGGTGTGTTGTTTCTCCACAAGTATAATGTCACACCCTCAAAATACCACCTAGGGAATGTCCCTGCTAGGCGTGTGACGTACCAACAACGAGCCACTAATTACATTGAACCCATACAAGTTTATAATTAAAATCCTCAATTATTAATGAAAATCCCATCAACAAGTTTAAATGAAAACCAACATGTTCAGCAGAAGCAAATGATAAACCAAAGTTAAATAGTTTCAAAACCAATGTATAGTATCAAGAAATCAATCACATAAATCCTTCCAGTCGACCCATGACCACTCCAGCTACTCCAGACAGCAAGTTCCAATCCAAGACATCTAACGACCTACAAGCATGCAGACAAGTGTGTCAGACGACGTTGGTGAGTTCAAAGTTTTGTTAATGCGTTTAGTTACCAGGTATGTGTATAAAACAGTTCAACAGTTCAATAGTTCAATAATTTGATTTGATGTTGTTATTAACTCGATTACCGCAGATGGCTACAAGATGTATTTGCCCAACCCCAATGTCTCTATCAAAACATTGGTCATGATTTAAGGAAATTAGTTCACGCCCGTCCTCCCCGGTACGGTGTGAGGGTGCCAAACCTAATAACGCTATCAACTAATAACCTCGTTGCCTCCCCGACAACTATCGGTAGATGTAAGGGGTCTTATGTGATAGACAATGAGTGTAATAACAAACATCCCATTAACCTGACGTTCCTCCCTGGAACGTTACCCGATATCCCTCCCCGGGATGCATGCTTGGAAAAGAGCAGTGAACTCACCTTGGTTTGCTCGGCAGAGTGTTTCACTTGTTTTATTTATTAAGACCAACTACGCCCTATTAAGGATTTCAGCTAATATTAGGCTCGTATTCAGGAATTGTCACATACACAATTACATAACACATAGCACCTAGGAATCGTGTAACAATCATATAACATATTTAGATGTTTCTTATTTAACACGTGAGCCATTACATATCCAATACATCACATTCAACATCACAAAAATCACAACTTAAGTGTGTGGTTTCAAATAGAGTGGGCGACCTGGTTTGGTGAATAGTCATGGCCCAATCAACTTGGCCCAGTGCATAGCTCGGCTACCTGGTCAGGCCCACACGGGGTGCGGCCCGATTCACATGCGCGATCTGTTTAAACTATGTGGCACACCTCCCTTGTGTAACCCACTATAAAGTGTGCGGCCCAAATGGCAATTAATCCAACATAATCCTAACTAATCCTTAATCACCCCTTATAATTATAATCACCTATTTTCTGTTTAGTTCGGCCCACTATTTCCCAGCCCACTCACCAAACAACAATTCCCCAAACAATTTCATTGGCCCAAACCATCAATATTCACTCTATCATCTAATCAGTTTAATTACATGTCGTTCGAATCTCAAAGACATCAAATATCAATTATTATAACAAAATCATCCATTAAACATCCTATTATAATGTAAATATTATTACCACTCTTCATGTTAACTATCCTTAACATGGGATCGGGAAAATAAAGAAATCATGTAATATTACAACTATTCCTTGCAAATCGCATATAATCACTAATCCGTCCAACATCATGCATGAAACAACCCATATGTTTTAGTGACTATTTAATATTATCATACATTCAGATTAAATCTAATCAGTGTTCTGTCAGTAATTCATCATATAGTAATCTTTGTTTGGCAAATCATTATGCGACGATCATGCTTAATAAATCATTATACCATAACAAGTGCTAACAAATCGTCATATAATCATTGAGTCTTAACATCATCATACAATTATCATTATGACTCTAGCTCTATATAATCTAGATCCATAATTACATATATCCTGTTAATAACTAGATTAATGACCCCAATAATTAAAATATCATAACATCATTTATACACTTTGCTAATCGAAAACTCACAAAGAACAATCAACAAAAACATTGCATGTACTAACCAATAGTTGGCTGGAATAATAATAATGACTTCGATGATAGGTATGCTGCACGCAAACTTGAGAGATATAGGGTTTTGTTTTGAATTATGTGTTAAGCAATCACATAATACGTATACATAAAGAGAGGGAATTAGGTTGGGGATCAGATTGGGCTTGGGTGATTATGGGCCGAGAGAATCATGTAATCTGTTTGATAATTAATAATATTCTTAACCACTTCTAAAATAAATTTACTAATATATGCAAAGTAGGATAGTGCACAACTTGATGTATCATAGTGTGGGCCGGCCTTAACACCTCTTTGGCTACAAGGAGCCAGGCCAAGTTGCTCAAATCACACAAAGACCGAGTGTGAGTTGGGCTCGGTTAATAAGTTTGGGCCGATGTAGTATATATAGTTTTAGAGTGTACATATGATGCTCAAAACATGCACGGCCAAACAAGTGTCAATATGTTATATAACCAAGTTATCATTCGCTTGAGTTTAACGGAGTAATAATATTCTAAAGATCACAATATTAAATGTCACTAACCTTGAAAGTTCGGGTTGTCAAATCATCCCTAACTTGAAAGAAATTCCGTCCCGAAGTTTGACAAGCAATACAGAGGAGTGAAGCGATAGAAACTCAAATTAAACTATATGTAACACTACACACATAATAATCAAGCATTACACACAATCACTAATCATCCAGATAACTACGCAGACACAACGTAAACCAAATTGTAGAAACAGGATCGCAAAGTCAGTCGGGTGCCACATCATCCCCAACTTGAAAGGGAATTTCGTCCTAAAATTCGCCAATGATGTCAGAAGTTGATTCCACCGTTTAAATAAGTTGAGGACACCAAAGCTTTGTCTGATCATTGCGTTTAAATAACAAAGAAATCACAAACGTTCCATCGAACAAACACTGCCTTATATTCGAGACTTAAATGGCATTGTGCACGTTACCCAATTCGTCAGGTATCCCGAGTTTGTAAGTCATGTTATCTATTCTTCCCAAAGTGTTGTATGGCTCAAAGTGATGTAGGTTAAGCTCGCAACACTTCCCAAGCATACCACACCCTCCCAGGGTGAGACTTTCAACATGATACGATGGCTTACAACGATCTTCTTGTGTTTCCTAAGCCTATCATCTTTCCTGACGGTTACTCGTTGCCACCAGATGATTTCCGATCCAAGCAATCTTCCCAAGAGTTTCAAGTACAAGTCGTGGACCTGCGATTGCGTTGTCAACCACCTTAATCCAATAAAGAGGTTGGTGACACTGTCCATGCAATACCTCAAACAGAGCTGTCTGAATACTAGAATGGTAACTGCCACTATAGAACTCACCCAAAGATAAGTGTCCTTCCCAAATGTTTACTAAAGTCAATCACGCACATGCTCGCAGCATGTCTTCGTGTGTCAGGATGGTTTGTTTACCCTGATCGTTGCCCTCCGGTGATAAGCGATGCCCATGTCTAGCTATGAGCCAAGGGTATCGTGCATTGCCTGTCATAAATCAGGTACATCTCAAAATCAGAAGTAACGGGAGTTGGCGCCTCGTGCCTAAAACCGCCTCTCTCAGAGGAGCATTCACAGCTGGTGAAGACTTGTCAGTTTTCCTTGATTGCAAGAGAGTGCTGGTTACGTGAGACAGTCAATGATCACCCAGGTGATATTGTTTCCGTTTCGAGTTGTAAGTAGACTAGCGACAAAATCCATGGCATCATGTTCTCATTTCCATATAGGTGTTGTCGGTTGCTGATACTTCACTTTGACTTTCCCACAAGTCAACCATCATTCACATACCTAGCTAGGTGAGCCTTCATGCCCGATCACCAGTGCAAGTTTTATAGATCCTAACATCTCTCATCAAAACCCAGACGACTAGAATATTGAAGCCGGTGTGCTTTGCTCAACACGAGTTCCCTACAGTTGCCGTATAATAAGATCCACATTCGTTCCATGAGGTAGCGCATATCGTCCGACCTGCCAAAGGTTGCTTCTCCATGCCCCACATCGGTTCTACTTGAAAATCCTTTTCCTTCAGTTCTCTAGTCTGAACAGAGCGAGTTTGATAAGGTAGGTTAGAGTCGATAATGAGATGCAGAGCTTGTGCACATTCAAGTTTTGCAGTCGTAATCATCCAAAAATTCCATCCAGCGATGCCATAAACTGATTTAGCTCTTTCGAAACCAGGGTACACGGGAGGCCCTTGTGATCGGTCTAAGTAGTGTATTCGGTACCGTCCAAGTAATGCCTCCAGCTTACATCCAAAGACCACGGTTTCCACCACAGATTTTGTGTCATGCAATTCTCCTTGTAAGTCTATTACGTAAGCTATCACCTTCTCGTGTTGCATCGGCATGTAACTGGGACTCTGATTCGAACCATCATGATATACCACTAAATCACCCGCACCCTCGGGTAGAGACGATGCTTAGTGTATTGCAGAGTTGGGATTCGAAAGCTGAAAAGACGTCCTCATGTTTTGTCTCCCACGAACACAGCACCCTGCTGTGCTAAGGAGATTTAAGTTGCGCGATCTTCGAAAATCCTTTGATGAATCTACGATAGCATCTAGTGAGACCAAGAAATTGCCGTATCCTCGAAGGGATATTTGGTGTTGATCAGTTTCCAACAAAATGGACCTTAACGAGATCCACGTGTATTCCCACTTCGTTGTTTATACGACCAAAATGTGTCCCTCGAATCTAGATGTGACATTTAACAAGACTTCGCACGTAATGGCTCCTCCCATAGGAGTGCTAAAATAGGATACATATGCCGCCCGTGTTGTTCTTTTCTCCTGGTAATGATTCAAAACGTCATCAACAAACACGGTCGATTCTTGTGGTCCATGAAGCTGCTGGTGTGTTGATTAACTCGATGATCATGGTGTACAAAGTCGCAATGGCCGCATTGCGTTCGATATGTCGTTCTAAGAGCATTCTCCCCTTGGACTTCCCTCTGATGATAGTTCGTTCGTTAGCCAACCCTCGAGTGGGAGCTTGACCCTCGTAGCTGGTTAACAGGTCGTCAATACATGGTCGTGGCAAATGGTTCTTGACTGCCACCTTGCTGAGTTCTGGATAATCAGTACACATGTCCAACGATAAGGCTTATCTTTACGGATATAACTGGGGCTCCCCAAAGCGAAAAGCTTGGCCCGACAAAACTCCTGTTCAGCAGTTCCTGCAGTTGATTAGACAGCGCTTGCAACCCTCCAAGCGCAAGACGGTAAGAGTACCTGTAGTCAGGGCTGCTTCTGATGCGAGATCAGACTGAGATTTCGCCTAACAGTTGCGGAAGTAAACCTAAAAGTTCCTTGGGTAGCACACCGAAAGGAATTACGAGCAATTGGTGGATCCTCGATCCTCTTTTTCCTTAGCCCTAGCATCGGTAATGGTTGCTATATAGCGGAGTAATCCCTCCGTAGACGCTTCTGGCCTTCATAGCTAAAATGGTGCTAGATTTTGCACAACGCTGACGCTTTAGAACTGATAACGATTCTCCACACGAAATTTCCTCCTCACTGGGTACATCTGCGCGATCTCTGGATAGCCAATCCACACTAACAACTGCATCAAAACTGTCAAGGGTAGTAGAAGGAAGTCGATGCCGAACACTTGTCCCACAAGGTCGAGTTCGCATCCCAACGAACATATGAGGTTTCAATTGACTTGCCATCGCCCGGTTCCACAACAGGTTCGGTTTCGAGAGGCATCAGGGTTAAGCTGAACCGAGACGAAGCGATTTGCTACCCACACGAGCTACCACACTGCTACTATCCTGGCGTTGCCCATGCCAATCCTAAATGCCCTTCCACACGCACCACTACCAGTGTTGTTACAGTCACGTGGATTCCCAACATTGTCATCCCTCCCTTGGTTGTTGTCATTTGACTTAATAACAGTCAATCCTTGTCAAAGTCACCTTTGTTTCCATACGGTAGGCTACGATTACGAGTACCTTGATGTTGTCGAGACTGTTGTCTCTAATGCCGTTACTTGAAACAAAGTCCTACAATCTTCCACCAACAGAGTCCCTCTTTTCACATTCCGTGCCACGTTCTAAGGCGCTACTCATTGTGCTGGCAGTTACACATTCCACACCATGGTTAATTGTCATCGTTTATGTCCTGATTAATTCGTAAAAGTTGACTCCCATAAGTCGCTGACTAGGGTTAAGGATTCGATTGGAGTCAAATCGCTGATGTTCGTTGTCGGTAACTAGGGTCGTTCAAATGCTGAAGCCAGTAAAGTACTACGTTTACCCTCTTGTCCATTGTTCTTGCAAGCTGACTGAGTAATACACGGTATGTTGCGATAGTGTTGCAGAAGTGATCGCACTTCGAGATTTAAGACGTCAATACGTTAAGTTCCAGCAAACGAAGAAATGTGAGAAAGATATAGACCAATCATTGTCGTTGCAACATCCAACTCGGGGAAGTTCATACAAGCACCTAACATTCTACACAGTTCGCTAGGCGTTCAGATGGGTGTTTAGGTAATACTCGATAGCATCGAGATTCGAAAGGATGCAGTGAGAAGTGAAAAGATCGTGTTCGAGTAGGAGACAATCACTGCTACGGCTCCTATGGACTGTTGTGTTTCACATCAATCAAATAACGGAACGGAACCCCTTTTTCACTTTTTAAGCCTCACTGGGACTCGCATGCACCCCACATTATTATTATGTGTGCACCCACATTAATATTATGATTTGCATGCTCATCTCAGTTCCTCCTAACTCATGTCAAATGGTTCCCTAAACTCGAGTGCCAAACAGAGGTTATCAAAACGATAAGATCACAGAAATCCCAAGACTATGACATACTACCAATGCATCGTAATGTAAGCAAGCAATTCATGTAATCATACTATAGTGACAAGTGTGTGTCCGTATGCTATGTCATAAACAAATGTGTACTAGCCATGTAATGTATGCAACAAGTGAGAGAGACGAACCTTGCAATCTAGAGCTGAGTGTAATGGTCGATTTCGGATCTGTTCGGTTATAGTCTGGTTTTATAAAAACGTTTTAAAACCAAGTTCACTATAACCAATGGCTCTGATACTAAACTGTCACACCCTCAAAATACCACCTAGGGAATGTCCCTGCTAGGCGTGTGACGTACCAACAACGAGCCACTAATTACATTGAACCCATACAGGTTTATAATTAAATCCTCAATTATTAATGAAAATACCATCAACAAGTTTAAATGAAAACCAACATGTTCAGCGGAAGCAAATGATAAACCAAAGTTAAATAGTTTCAAAACCAATGTATAGTATCAAGAAATCAATCACATAAATCCTTCCAGTCGACCCATGACCACTCCAGCTACTCCAGACAGCAAGTTCCAATCCAAGACATCTAACGACCTACAAGCATGCAGACAAGTGTGTCAGACGACGCTGGTGAGTTCAAAGTTTTGTTAATGCATTTAGTTACCAGGTATGTGTATAAAACAGTTCAACAATTAAATAGTTCAATAATTTGATTTGATGTTGTTATTAACTTGATTACCGCAGATGGCTACAAGATGTATTTGCCCAACCCCAATGTCTCTATCAAAACATTGGTCATGCTTTAAGGAAATTAGTTCACGCCCGTCCTCCCTGGTACGGTGTGAGGGTGCCAAACCTAATAGCGCTATCAACTAATAACCTCATTGCCTCCCCGGCAACTATCAGTAGATGTAAGGGGTCTTATGTGATAGACAATGAGTGTAATAACAAACATCCCATTAACCTGACGTTCCTCCCCGGAACGTTACCCGATATCCCTCCCCGGGATGCATGCTTGGAAAAGAGAAGTGAACTCACCTTGGTTTGCTCGGCAGAGTGTTTCACTTGTTTTATTTATTAAGACCAACCACGCCCTTTTAAGGATTTCAGTTAATATTAGGCTCGTATTCAGGCATTTTCACATACACAATTACATAACACATAGCACCTAGGAATCGTGTAACAATCATATAACATATTTAGATGTTTCTTATTTAACACGTGAGCCATTACATATCCAATATATCACATTCAACATCACAAAAATCATAACTTAAATGTGCGGTTTCAAATAGAGTGGGCGACCTGGTTTCGTGAATAGTCATGGCCCAATCAACTAGGCCAAGTACATAGCTCGGCTGCCTGGTCAGGCCCACACGGGGTGCGGCCTGATTCACATGCGCGATCTGGTTTAAACTGTGTGGCACACCTCCCTTGTGTGACCCACTATAAAGTGTGCGGCCCAAATGGCAATTAATCCAACATAATCATAACTAATCCGCAATCACCCCTTATAATTATAATCACCTATTTTCTGTTTAGTTCGGCCCACTATTTCCCAGCCCACTCACGAAACATCAATTCCCCAAACAATTTCATTGGCCCAAACCATCAATATTCACTCTATCATCTAATCAGTTTAATTACATGCCGTTCGAATCTTAAAGACATCAAATATCAATTATTATAACAAAATCATCCATTAAACATCCTATTATAATGTGAATATTATTACTACTCTTCATGTTAACTATCCTTAACATGGGGTCAGGAAAATAAAGAAATCATGTAATATTACAACTATTCCTTGCAAATCGCATATAATCACTAATCCGTCCAACATCATGCATGAAACAACCCATATGTTTTAGTGACTATTTAGCATTATCATACATTCAGATTAAATCTAATCAGTGTTCTGTCAGTAATTCATCATATAGTAATCTTTGTTTGGCAAATCATTATGCGACGATCATGCTTAATAAATCATTATACCATAACAAGTTCTAACAAATCGTCATATAATCATTGAGTCTTAACATCATCATACAATTATCATTATGACTCTAGCTCTATATAATCTAGATCCATAATTACATATATCCTGTTAATAACTAGATTAATGACCCCAATAATTAAAATATCATAACATCATTTATACACTTTGCTAATCGAAAACTCACAAAGAACAATCAACAAAAACATTGCATGTACTGACCAATAGTTGGCTGGAATAATAATAATGAATTCGATGATAGGTATGCTGCACGCAAACTTGAGAGATATAGGGTTTTGTTTTGAATTATGTGTTAAGCAATCACATAATACGTATACATAAAGAGAGGGTATTAGGTTGGGGATCAGATTGGGCTTGGGTGATTATGGGCCGAGAGAATCATGTAATCAGTTTGCTAATTAATAATATTCTTAACCACTTCTAAAATAAATTTACTAATATATGCAAAGTAGGATAGTGCACAACTTGATGTATCATAGTGTGGGCCGGCCTTAACACCTCTTTGGCTACAAGGAGCCGGGCCAAGTTGCTCAAATCACACAAAGACCGAGTGTGAGTTGGGCTCGGTTAATAAGTTTGGGCCGATGTAGTATATATAGTTTTAGAGTGTACATATGATGCTCAAAACATGTGCGGGCAAACAAGTGTCAATATGTTATATAACCAAGTTATCATTCGCTTGAGTTTAACGGAGTAATAATATTCTTAAGATCACAATATTAAACGTCACTAACCTTGAAAGTTCGGGTTGTCACATATAACATCTACATTTTCTTGTTTGAGGTTTTTTAACATATTTATTTGTATTATAATTTTTTCTGTAATTTCTATTATATGTTGTACTTTTCCGTATCGTTTTCTTTTTATCATAAACCCCATATGCATGTGGTGTATAAATTGCTGTTTTACAGAATGCATAAACATTTCTTTTTAATTGTTCTTGTAATGCTACTTCTTTGCATTTTTCTTCAAGTATACCAAATGTATAGGTTATTCTTGGTCCTATTCCTAGATTCTGTTGTGTACCATAATTTGTTTGCCATGCTTCATGTATAGATTTTCCTAAGTCACCTGGTAGTTTTATAAAGTATTTATCACATAGATTATCATCCATTGCTTTTCCTGTTTGTGATAATAATCTTGTAAAATCTAATGTGAATTCATTTATGTATTTCATATCTGCTATACTTAATTGTTCTAGATTTCTGATAGTTGTATCCTGTATTAGAGAATTATTTTTTGCTGGATCAACTCCTAATAAAAGTGTTCTAATTTGTGATGTAAAATTATAAGGATTATCCCCTAATGCTTTAAGATTATTTATTTCTTCTGGATTTTGTGTTTTCTTACTTTGCCATATTCCTAATGCTATTGGTCCTAATGTAGTTTCCAAATATGAAAACATTTCCATACCGTCTTTTTTATTTGTTTCCCATAATCTTACTACATTTTGTTCCCATGTTAAAACTTCATCTATCCATAACTGTGGTTTTTGTTGTTCTAATAATAACATATTTCCACTGTATATTTGTCCTATAGGCAATCTTCTTCATTTTCCTATAGGATTAGACTCTTGTTGATAATTAATTTTTGGTTGTGTCCATGGTTCTCTGCCATGACTTTCGTGTGTACCACTATATTCTCCTCCGCATTCTATTTTTGGTCTTTTTAAGGGATTATTCATTTGTGTATCCATAAAATTTTGTTCCTGTTTGTAAAAATCTGATATCATTACTTTTCCATTAATAATATCTTCTACTAATGGTAAATTATAATATTCCTGTAATCTTTTATAACTTTCTTCATAGGTCATTCCTAAGTCTATCATACATTCTATGATCATGTCATCTACCTCTTCTTGTATATTTATTTATGTAAATTTTCGGTTTATAATTTGTTCTATTGTTTTATTTGTTTCCTCTACTTTAAAACAATCTATTGATTCTTCTTCATAATCTAATAGTGTATAATTCATTGTTTCTTCTTGTTCAAATTTTAAGAAATTTACATCTATTTCATCCTGCTCATTGTCTGTATTATATGTAGGAAGTGTTTCTTCCTCTATATTCATAAAATGATAATTTTTCATTATCATTTTTCTCTGTTTGTTTTTCCTTAAAATCAGTATACGTTAGCTTTTGTTTTCCATCAATTTCTTCATATATATAACTTTTCTTAGGTTCTAAGACTGTATGTTCTTTTTCTTCATGTAAATCTTCTAAATCCCATTCTAATCATGTTAATTGTTCTGGATCTATTTTTATTGGTTCTATCATTTGTATAGATTTTGATGCAATTGTTTTTACTATCACTTCTATGTTTACTTTGTATTTCATTCCTGAGCTATTACTAGCTTTTCCTAGTACTCCTATACTTACTACTATGTTATTTCCTTCATATTCTTCGTATCCTTTTGTTTGTAGGGCTATTTTAATATTTTGTAAATCTTTAACATCTTTTAAAATATCTGGTATACAATAAAATATTGCTATATTTTGACTTAAATCTACCTCCATACCTGAGATTATAGCTTTTTTCATATCTGATTTCCAACTTTTATCAAGTATTAGAGCTAATAGTTTTGTTCCTAAGTTTTTTCTTCCTAGAGCTTTAACTCCTATTACTATTAATCCTTTGTGTACAAAGTTTTTGTTTTGTTTTTTAATTTTTTCAATAGTTTCTGGTGACAAAAGATCTAGAGTTACTGCATTATCTATTACCCTTAAACTTTCTTCTCTACTACTTCTTATTAGAGTTGTATTTATGTTTAATCTTCCTGTTTGATATAAGACCGTTGGATTTAATATGTCTAATTGATGTTGATTATATAATTCCAAGTTTCTGTCTAAGTCTATTTCTTCTTCTAATTGTATTATTTGTCTGTTACTATTAGATCCTGGTCCCCTTCTAATTATTCGGTTTAAAAGACTATCTGATGTTATACTATCATTTATATTACTTATAGAATTTCTAGCTTCCTGTAAAGTTCTACTTCTTCCTAAGAAATTATTGTTATTATTCATTTTCTTGGTTGCCAGTGTGTATATGGAGTAGGGTTTTTTTGTCTGTTTTTAATTTTTGTAAGGCTTCTGTGATTTTTTCAACTTCTAGAGGTATATTATTTTCAGTATTATTTTTATTTTTTCCTATTTCGTTAATTAATATATTAGACTGATTTTTTATATAGTCTAGGTTTTGTGATAACTTTTTAATTTCTGCTGTTAAGTTTTCTAGTGTTTGTTTATTATTTATAGCTTCTTGTTGTAAACTAATACTCAGATTTATAAATAAATCTACTAAAGTGTTTAACTGTGAGTTATTTGTATGTAAAGTATGTTCATAAAGGTTTTTAATATTACAAACAACAGTAAAATTATCTGTTATGAGAGCTTTTCGGTGAGCTTTTTTAGAAAATTCTAAATTTAGAAATTCTAAATGTTTGATTGTTTGAAACGTAGCAATGATTAATAAATTCCAACTCTCTTTAGCTTTTATCCCTTATTCTCAGTTTCTCTTAAACATTTTCTCATATTCCAATTATTAAAGAACAAAAATAATATACAAACTCAGATAAAAACTGGTCAAAACAGTTAACCCTTTCTATTATTATGTTATCAAAGCAACATTATTTCCCATAATATTCACCTAAGAGAGTTTTCCACAAATACTGGCATAACACGCCATAAAAGGAACTTGTCTTAGTCTTTTAGATTTTAAGAAAGCCTTTGCTCTGATACCAATATATCAGAGTGGGTGATGGTGATGATGAAAAGAAAACTAAAACTTACTTTGATGGAGATATACACAGCGGATGATGATTGATGAGAGTATGCACAGCGTAGTAGAAGATTGCAGAAGAGGGGTTTTTTGTTTTTTTTTTATGTGTGTTGGAATATAATATGAAGAACTGGAGAAAACTCGGGATGATGAGGAAGTAAAGCTAAAGAGATGTGGAGAGAGTTTTAGTGTGCCATAAAAGGAATACTCTTATTGCTCTTTCAATGGTTTTTTCCGGTATATTTACAATGGAATACAACTGCCTCTTTTATAGGCATAGAAAAGCATAAAGCAAAAAACTAATCTACGTCTATAAACAAAAAAGCATAAAGCAAAAAACTAATCTAAGGTTGTAAACAAAAGAGAATCAATCTAATCTAATGCCCTCTGTTAATTAACTGTGTCGGCCAAATTATTGTAATAAAAACGTCATGGCATATGTCATGTTTTTTATCTTTTTTCTTCTGTCGTCACTTCTTACGTCGTCTTTTCTAGATGTCTCTGTGTGTGCTGTCTATTGACTGTGGACTTGAACACTCTTCTTGTTCATCATCTTTATCTTCTAATTTTATGATGTGTTGTAGCTGTAGAGTGTCTCCTTCCCCCGCAAAAGGTAGAAGCATACTCCAATTTGTTTTTGCATAAACTTGTATGTAGTGTCCTTCACCTATCAGTTTATAGTTTCTCCACGAAAAATAGTCAGGAATTTCTGGGGTTTCCTGATGTTTTTTAATAAACTGTGTAAAACTGTCTTGAATTTTTTCAGTTTTTTGATCTATGTGATTCAACCAAGGTAAAGTTGCAAACTCGATGTTGGTTTTTGTCATCGTTGTCTGTAGATAATTGCTTGTATTTTTATGTTTATTGTGTTCTATGAAAATTCTCTTTCTAGCTGGTCTGTATGTGTATGAATCTGCAAAATATCAGAGAGGGTGATTGTGATGATGAAAAGAAAACTAAAACTTACTTTGATGGAGATATGCACAGTGGATGATGATTAATGAGAGTATGCACAGCGGAGTAGAAGGTTGCATAAGAGGGGGTTTTTTTTATATGTGTGTTGGAATATAATATGAAGAACTGGAGAAAACTCGGGATGATGAGGAAGTAAAGCTAAAGAGATGTGGAGAGAGTTTTAGTGTGCCATGAAAGGAATACTCTTATTGCTCTTTCAATGGTTTTTTCCGGTATATTTACAATGGCATACAACTGCCTCTTTTATAGGCATAGAAAAGCATAAAGCAAAAAACTAATCTACGTCTATAAACAAAAGAGCATAAAGCAAAAAACTAATCTAAGGTTGTAAACAAAAGAGAATCAATCTAATCTAATGCCCTCTGTTAATTAACTGTGTCGGCCAAATTATTGTAATAAAAACGTCATGGCATATGTCATGTTTTTTTATCTTTTTTTTCTTCTGTCGTCACTTCTTACCTCATCTTTTCTAGATGTCTCTGTGTGTGGTGTCTATTGACTGTGGGCTTGAACACTCATCTCGTTCATCATCTTCATCTTCTAAGTTTATGATGTGTTGTAGCTGTAGAGTGTCTCCTTCCCCTGCAAAAGGTAGAAGCATACTCCAATTTGTTTTTGCATAAACTTGTATCTAGTGTCCTTCACCTATCAGTTTATAGTTTCTCCACGAAAAATAGTCAGGAATTTCTCGGGTTTCTTGATGTTTTTTAATAAACTGTGTAAAACTGTCTGGAATTTTTTCAGTTTTTTTATCTATGTGATTCAACCAAGGTAAAGTTGCAAACTCGATGTTGGTTTTTGGCATCGCTGTCTGTAGATAATTGCTTGTATTTTTATGTTTATTGTGTTCTATGAAAATTCTCTTTCTAGTTGGTCTGTATGTGTATGAATCTGCAAAAGGGAATGAGGAAATTATTTTGCACCCAATAATCGATATTATCAATCTTATTGCAATATTTCCTGCTGCTAGAATAATTTTTTCTCCAAGCTGGTTGAGGAGATCTTCTGTTCTTCTGTTTAGCTTGATTTCTAAATAATCAATCATACCATGATGGTAGAATTGAATTATTTGTTCATCTGTCAGTTTTGTAGGATGGTGTACTTGGAGTAACAGAAGACCGATTCCGTCTCCTGCCTCATTTGTTCTTTCCACCCCTGTGAATCCTTGTTCTACCAGCTGTTGTTGCAAGTTGTATAGAATTAGAGGAAATTCTGCACAGACTTTCTGTGAAACAAGATTCTCAAATTCTGGGAATCTTTCTGTAACTAGTTTTAAACACTGCCACCAGGTTGTGTCTAAAATCCTTGTCCTAAAAGATTCAAAAGTTCTGTATATAACTGTTTTGTCTTTATTTTTCTCAAGCCTTTGTAATAACTGTGTATTTTTTGCTTCGAGCATTGCTATTCTTTGTTTTAGCATATTATTTTCAATTTTTATCTGTATACCCTGTGTATCTTTTGCCTTGTCTTCAAGCTGTGTTTTTAATGTTAAAATAAGTTCTTGCTGAGCCTTTATATACTGTTCAGGATCTGTTTTGGCTATATCAGAAAAACTTTTAACCTCTTCAGGTTCTATGTAAAAATTTTGTATACCAAAACTATCTCTTGCTACTTGAAGAGCTTCAGCAAAACTTGTATAACCTTTCCAAAATGATCCACCTTGACAATTAATGTGTTTTACCACTGTTTCCCATTTATTAAAAATACCAATTTTTGTACCTCTGAATATAACATAATGAGTATAATTTGGTTTTGTTCTAAACTGTCTTTCAGGTGTTTTTACACTTTGTTCCTGAAAGTAAATGCTTAAAGCATTTAAAACCTGTACTTTAAATGTTGAAGCTTGTGGCATGGTTTGGATATGCCATAAATTATCTAGTAAACATTACTGTTTATCTGTGAGTTTCATTCCCATAATAGGATGAAAATTTTTATCAGCTTCATTGCATATATGTAAAGCATATGTTCCAAATTCAATCACTGGCTTAAGGATGACAAGTGTGATTTTATCGCATCACTGTTGCCATGATTTCTAAATCACTAGGCTAGATAAGGGGGTTGGAAATTCCCACTTTAAGGATGACAAGTGTGATTTTATCGCATCACTGTTGCCAGGAGTGTTAACATGTTTTCAGATGTTAACAAGGATCTGAATCTCTTTTAAACAGGTTTTACCATCATAGCTAGGTCCTTAATGACATACAAGCTAGGTTATACCCTTTAAGATTCTTTTTAATATTTAACGCAGAGAAATCATAAATTGAGATGTTTTAGGACATATTATATATGTTAAAATCTCTAAAAGACACTTCTCATAAAAGTCTTAAAATTACAACAATGCCCTAAACGAGTCTTTAAAGAAATAGCATTGCCCACGCGGGGACTAAAAGATAATTATGTCCTTATAAGGACTATTAGAGAAAAGAAATACAACAAGAGAGTTTCTTCTTTATCTTAGTCCTGAAAGTCTCCTCCTTGGTTTACTGTATGCGGTATGGTTACTGAAGGTTTTGGCGGGTAGTCGAAATCCTCCACGCTAGGGACCTTAACAGAAATGGAATCCAAGGATTTTATGGTTAGCAAATAATATGGATCACGGATAGGGTCAGGACAGGTATAATCCAAGTTTGGGATTCTAAGACTTGGAGGTAAGAAATATGGGTCATTTAGGTCCATAGGTATCATTTTCGGAGTGGGAGCCTCAGGGTCTGCTAGTATGGGATCCTCTGACGTCGGCTTCTCAATTGAAGTTTCAAAAGTCTTAGGTAAGGAGGTTGGAACATGGTTAATGGTTTCAATTGGTTTGATTTTGGGAATGGGTCCAAAAAGATCCTCCCTCCATACTGGGCGTACGATTATTCGAGCTGTGGTATGGAGCTTACCACTCTTAAACTTCGGGTTTGAAGAACTTCCACCAATGGCAGCTTTACTTGGTGACATGTTCCTGAAATGCACAATTATCGAAAATAATATATACCTATTAAATATAAGATTATTCCTAGTTCAAGTCTAGACTCGGAAGTCGAGGAATGTGCAAACTGTGTCATTGAGATTAAACACAAAAGGCTAGTGTTTAATTCACTCAATGTTGGCTCTGATACCAACCTGTCACACCCCGATATTTCCACGTATTACCGGTGGGCCCGGTAGGGATTATCGTGACGTATTTGAGATCATCATAGTCAAACAACACAATTTAAATGCACAGCGGAAGCAAAAGATGAATCACATTACAAACCGAATAAAAAGTAATATCAAAGTATTAGAAACGGACTGTAAAGGATCCACAGGCGGATCAAAGATAAATAGGATCATTGTTCAACAGATTATAACATCTAAGCTTGCAAGACTCTTTAGTGATGCTAGGAGTAGCCAGCCTATTTCGTTTAGTACCTGCACTTAGCCTTTTTGGGAAAATACGTCAGTTTACACTGGTAAATACAATTAACCAACTCATTTTGAAAAGAGTTTAAGAAAATTGATTTGAATGCACAAGGCACAAAAGTTCTTTTATAACTTGGGATAATTATTTAAAAATAATCATGTATACAGTTTACTTATTTGTCGTCCGTCAGGGCCGGTTAGAAGAGCCGGACAAGATTAACTGACACGCCACAGGTATAATGCCCACAAGGTTAATTCCTTAACGTGGGTTACCAGTTTTTACATATGCAATTGTCAGGTGTATGCCTACACCCTGTGCTTAGGTCGTGACCATTTCAATGAATGATGCCAAGGATATCCGGGACATGGTCATTAACCCCACAAGGGCCATATACCAAATAAAACAGATTAAAACAGGTTATGTAGATATATTAATCACAATCCGATTTAAACAACTACATACCCGACCAAGCGGTATTATTATAATACCGTATCCCAAGCCCGTATAGGGAAAATAAGTTAAAAGTATTTACCTGAGTAAATTATTCAATTTATCTCAACCGTATTCAATCAGTAAGTGCATATAGCTTTTACTGGGCTCCTAAATCTGGAACGAAGGTTTTTAATAACCTGTTAGATTCCTAACGGGTCTTAATTAAGCCTAAGCTTAGACCGGTTAGTTTTAAAGGAAGATACGGTTCAAAACACACGATTAGGCGAAGATCGGATTAGAATGTGTTTTAGACCCGACAAGTTTGTATACTTGTATAATATGGGTAAACTAAACACATTCTGGATTTTGAGATAAAAATGATAAGGTTTGACCCGTTTCGGCTAATTTATGCAAACTAGTTACATAAACCGCACCGAACGCGAATAATGCGTTACGGGTAACCAAATGAGTCATGAACAGGTTTCCTAAGTTAATATGCCTTAAATATGTTGTGATATCAGTAAGATACCTTCCAATATGCCCAAAACGAATTTAAACTCAAATTATGTCCCGTAGGGGTATTTTGGTCATTTTAAAGGTTATAAAAGAGTTTAAATACTAATCTGAGTTTCAGGTCTGATATAATCAGTAAAAATATTTATTTTTATAAGTCATAGGGGCTGTTTGGCTAAGCTTATTTTAGTGACTTATTTACTTATTGACTTTTTGGAAAAGTAAATAAGTCATAATGGAGTGACTTATTTACTTATTCCTCTCACATAATAAGCTAACCCAAACACCTTTTAACTTTTCAAAAAGTCAATAAGTAAATAAGTCACTAAAATAATCTTAGCCAAACAGCCCCATAATAGTAGGGTATGGCATATATGTGAAATTTATCTTTTATATCCAAACTATGCACCGAAGGGGCATTTTGGTAATTTCACATAAGTTTTAAAGGTCAAAATTTGAAATCTGAGTTTAAAACTTTTGCTTACTGTTAAAATATAAAAATTTGCTTAAAACATCAGTAGTTATTAAGTCTTATATGAGAAAAATGGTTTTAATACATACTATGCATTTTAAACGCGTAAAAAGACGGTTTTAAGCGATTTCCGGGTTTTTAAAGAAAAGCTGATATTTTTCTCATTCCAGAAGACTCAAAATATTTTATTTATTATATAAATCAGTAGCAAAAGGTTTGGTATCAAAATTGGGTTTAGATAGGCTTTATGCTAATTACGCCGTTTAATTAATAAAAAGCTTTCTAATTAAGCTATTGAGCATAACTCTTAATCTAGACCTCAAACTGATGTGAAAATTTAGGGACATGTTTATAAATCAGTAATAAAGATTATTGTCCTCTCACATTTTCAAAATTCTTGTTTTAAGGTCAAAAGGGCATTATGGTCAATATTTAGGCATATAACGGAAACATGCACATGAATCAGATAACTAATGAACCAAGTTGTATAACCACAGAGGGTTATAGTAACATGTAACCTGGTCCTAATAAAGCTCTAAGGCATTTCTAAAATATGCTATAATGGGTCGGAACTGGAAGTCAAAGCAAAAGTCCACTTATGCGACTTTCGGTTCCGAACCGAGCTTAAACTGAAAATTGTCGGGTTGAACATGCTTAGACATGTTCTTATATTAATTACCAAGTTATATGAGTGATAAAACAGGTTCCATGGCTTCTACATTGTTAATTATGTCTTTATGTGAAAATTTGCTTTCTGTTGACTTTTTATAATTAACTTTGACCCGAAAATTGACCTAGTTAGAGTGGGAATCAGAGGGTGCCCTTTCAAGGGTTTATTACCCACATAATTACCAACTCATAGGTACTTTCAATTTGAGAATTGAGTGGGCCATTAGTGATTAATCACTAAGTCAAACCTTAATTATGAAGGGTTTGACTTTAGGCCATTAAACTAATAAAACTGAATTAAGAAAGGTCAAGGAAGCTTACAAAGGTCCTATGCACGACTAATGACCCTTAGGGAATGCTCTTGAGCTCCAGGAGACTCCAGAAGTTGAGTTATGAATGTTTGCAAGTGAGTGTCAAAATGTTGCAACTTTGAAGTTCTTATATAGGACTTTAAATGCAACAAGATCATTCCACAATAGTCTATAGATGTTCCTTGATCAATTACAAGTGTCCCTAAGCTTGAAAAACCATCAAACAAGCCCCTAGAATTATGTTTCTAAGTCGGTTTAACTTGCTGAACTCGCACCTGCACATGAATTATGTTCAACTCAGGCCGTCGCATCGCGCGACGGCAGAAGGGGGAGCTGGTGGCGCAGTGCCAGCAGGTGGCTGACATGATCAACAAGTTTCAAACAATTACATTTAACCCCCTGGACCTTCAAAAACGTAATTTCTTCCATTTTAAGCACTTTTAACCAATGAAATTTATATTTCTATGATCCATGAGATATAACCAAATATCATTAGGTCCAATTTCGTTAAACGATAACCGAAAACACAAGTTTTGCCTCGTTGACGCTTTTAACCCCTTACTTACGAATGTTCGCGTATCTTTCTCATATGATATCGAAACCTTGTGAAATTTTTATCACTTATTCTAGTGAGCATAATTAATCGTTACAAAGCTTCGGGTTTGCTAAAAGGTCACTCAGAGGTATAAATTAAACATGTTGACACTTTTAACCCTTGCGGTTTGTAAACTTTCACTTTCTTCCACAAATGGCTTCATACGCTTCATGATTCATTCGTTTAACGTTATAAACATCGTGTAGGGTTGTTGAAAGTCATAATTATCAAATGTTGACCCTTTGTATCCTTATATACATATACTTTCTTTGTTTGTCAACTTTAGTCCCTCTTAATCAATCCGTAACACGTTTAAAGTCCATAACACGTGTCGATACTATATTGGACATGATTTTTGTGAGGTGTTACATCCTCACCCCCATAAAAGAAATCTCGACCTCGAGATTTACTGAATTAAATGAGGGTACTTCTCTTTCATTGTGGACTCTACCTCCCATTTAACCTTTACAATCGGTACCTGCTTCCTTCGAAGCTTCTTAACCTGTCGATCCTCGATCGATAAAGGTTTTTCAACAAATTTCAAGCTCTCATCTATATGCACATCCGTATGTGGTATGACTAGTGATTCATCAGCTAGACATTTCTTCAGATTGCAGATGTGGAATACATTATAAATACCATTGAGCTCTTCAGGTAAGTTTAACTTATAAGCTACTGTTCCGACACATTCGATGATCTCGAATGGTCCTATGTATCTTGGGCTTAACTTGCCTTTCTTACCAAATCGCATTACCCCTTTCCAGGGAGATACCTTAAGTAACACTTTGTCACCAACCTCAAACTTTAGAGGTTTACGCCTTTTATCTGCGTAGCTTTTCTGCCTATCCCTGACAGCTTTGAGACGATCTCGTATCTGTACAATCTTATCTGTTGTCTCCAGGACTATATCAGGTCCTGTCAGTTGGACATCTCCAATTTCTGCCCAGCAAACGGGCGTCCTGCACTTCCTTCCATACAAGGCTTCAAATGGTGCAGCTTGAATACTGGAATGATAACTATTATTGTATGAAAATTCGATCAATGGAAGATGATCATCCCAACTTCCACCTAGATCAATAACACAAGCCCTTAACATATCTTCCAGTGTTTGAATTGTTCGCTCGCTTTGACCATCAGTTTGAGGATGATATGCAGTGCTGAAATTTAGTCGAGTGCCTAGGGATTGCTGAAAACTTTTCCAGAAATGTGACGTATACCTTGTATCCCTATCAGAAATAATAGATACTGGCACCCTGTGGAGAGATACAATCTCGTCCACGTACAACTGAGCTAACTTATCTGAGCTGTGTGTTTCTTTAATAGGTAGGAAGTGGGCTGACTTAGTCAGTCTATCCACTATCACCCAAATAGTATCATTTCCTTGCTTTGTCTTAGGTAACTTGGTGATAAAATCCATAGTCACCATTTCCCATTTCCAGGTGGGAAGTTCAAGTTGTTGTAGCAAACCTGACGGCTTCTGATGTTCTGCCTTAACTTGAGCACACGTCAGACATTTGGCCACATAAGTGGCTATAGACTTCTTCAAGCCTATCCACCAATAATTTGCCTTTAAATCCTGGTACATCTTATCACTTCCAGGATGAACAGAATACTTGGAACTGTGGGCTTCTTGAAGGATAACATTCCGAAGTCCTCCATAGATTGGAACCCATATTCATATCTCAGGATTCCATCCTTGCCATGAGACAACTGCTCAGCAGTTATTCCCAACTTTTCATCAGGATAGTTAGCTTCTAATATAGCTTTTCTTTGAGCGGCTAACAACCTTTCATTCAAACTATTCTTTAATTCAATGCTCTTGGCATTGATTCTTATAGGCTTAATCCTTTCTTTTCTACTTAAAGCATCGGCGACTACATTCGCCTTGCCTGGATGGTATCGGATTTCACAATCATAGTCGTTTAAAGTTTCCATCCATCGACGCTGTCTCATGTTCAAGTCCTTATGATTAAATAGATGTTGAAGGCTCTTGTGATCAGAATAGATCACACACTTGATACCATACAAATAATGCCTCCATAGCTTTAGTGCAAATACTACGGCACCCAACTCCAATTCGTGGGTGGTGTAATTCTTCTCGTGCACTTTTAGTTGTCGGGAAGCATAGGCAATAACCTTGCCTTTCTGCATGAGCACACACCCCATACCAGTGTGTGATGCGTCGCAGTATACTACAAATTCTTCTATTCCATCAGGCAATGTCAACACGGGAGCATTGCTCAGTTTCTGCTTAAGTATATCAAACGATTCTTGTTGCTTAGGACCCCAATAAAACTTAATATTCTTTCTAGTCAACGAAGTTAGGGGTGCTGCAATCCTTGAGAAATTCTCAATAAAATGTCTGTAATATCCTGCCAGTCCCAAAAAGCTACGAATCTCTGTGGGCGTCTTCGGCTCTTGCAAATTCATGACAGCTTCAACCTTAGCGGGATCCACCTGGATACCACGCTCACTAACCACATGTCCAAGAAACTGGACTTCACGAAGCCAAAATTCACACTTTGAAAACTTGGCATAGAGTTTCTCTTGTTGAAGCAGTGAAAGGACACAACGAAGGTGCTTCTCATGGTCAGCTTGATTCTTCGAGTAAATAAGAATATCATCGATGAAGGTCAGCTTGATTCTTCGAGTAAATAAGAATATCATCGATGAAGACGATGACAAATTTATCCAAGTAGGGCTTGCAGACGCGGTTCATGAGATCCATGAACGCTGCTGGTGCATTAGTGAGCCCAAAAGGCATCACTAAGAACTCATAATGACCATAACGAGTCCTAAATGCAGTCTTGTGCACATCTTCATCTCTAACCTTCAACTGATGGTAACCTGACCTAAAGTCAATCTTGGAGAAGTAACTTGCTCCTTGGAGCTGATCGAACAGATCGTCGATCCTGGGCAATGGATATCTGTTTTTAATTGTAACCTTGTTCAGTTCTCGATAATCGATGCATAGACGCATCGATCCATCTTTCTTCTTTACAAACAGAATCGGTGCTCCCCAGGGGGATGAGCTAGGTCTAATAAATCCTTTTGCCAACAAATCATCCAACTGATTTCTCAACTCTTTCATCTCAGTTGGGGCCAATCGGTAAGGTGCTCTTGCAACAGGTGCTGCTCCAGGTATAATGTCGATTCTGAACTCCACTTGCCTATCTGGTGGTAAACCAGGTAGTTCTTTAGGGAATACTTCTGGATATTCAGAAATGACAGGGATTTCTTCAACCTTGGGCTTCTGTTTTTCAATAGTTACTTGTGCCATATAAATGACACAACCCTTTTTCAAACACCTCGATGCCTTTAGCATAGACACTTGCTTAGGCAACCCATACTGAGTGTCTCCCTGTATGGTAAGTGGCTCACCATACGGAGTCTTGATTACCACTTGCTTCTTGTTACACAAAATCTGGGCTTGTGTAACCACCCTGGTTTTCACACTTGTATTTGTTTGACCTACATTGTAACAAATACCGTAATTGAAATGAAATCTTATAAGTTCGGGTTAAAAGTGTAAATTTTTGAAAACTATAAGTTTAGGGTCTTTTATGACATTTTTGAAACTTGTTTTATAAATAAAATAAACTTTTAATTTTTGAAATATAAAGTCAAGGGACCATTTAGTCATTTTCTTAAACTTATACTTCAAGGACCAAAATGGTCATTTATCGAACTATTTTAACTAAAAAGCTCTAACCGGGTTAAGTATTATATAAGGTTTCTTATTTAAAAACTAACCTAGTTAGTTATTTAACTAGACTATTTGAGGGACTGTTATTGTCAGTTCCAAAAATTCAGGGACTAAAGTGTAATTTTTAAAAACATTAAATCGAAAAAATGGCAAAAACATTGTCGATTCTGAACTCCACTGAACATTGTCGAAATCGTATGAATTGTGATGTTATTTAAGTCCCTGAACCTCCCTTGAACCTCCTGCAACCTTCATTTTTTCACTAACACCTCGAAATCTGCCGTCTGTCGAACCTGCAACCGTCGCCGGACTTACAGTCGCCGGAGTTAGTCGATTTCGTCATTCCGATCGTTACCGGTTCGTTTTTATTCGTACAATCAGTTTGTTTATACTTATAGAATGATTCTGTAGAAGTAATTAAATTATAAACCTGGTTTTGATCGTTAATCGGACTGTTGACTTTCGGTTTGACTATTTTGGGGAAGAAGATGAATAGTCTCAAACAAGTGACCCGGGTTCGAACCCGGGCACATGCAATTTATTGTATTTCCTTTATTTTCGATAATCTTTACATTCTGTTAATTTTTATAACATTGTTAAGTACTGCTACATTTATTAAAAATATATAACCTGTCAAATTATTTATAAAACTATTTTATTTAATTAAAAACAGTTTTAATCTTTAAAAATTTATAATAATTCGATTTTAATGAGATAATTACTGAAGTTTTTATGATGATTATTTTAAATGATAACCTTTACAAAAATAATATTCTTACTGATATTTTATATAATTTTGATATTTATATAAATAAATCAGTATTTACACTTAAAAGTATAGTTTAATTTAATATATTTAAATTATATAACTATATAATTGTTGTCCAAAATTATTTTTATGACAAAATATACATGTTACCGAGTTTATATAAATTTAGAGCCTAAACTTTTATTAAAGTTAATTATTTAGATAATTAAACATATATAAACTTATTTATTGTTATCATAACCATTTTAATTCATTTTATTTATATAAAATGATTTCAAGGGACAAAATAATTATCTTAAATCAGTGATATTCCAGGTTCATAATTAAAAATATTATTTTTAATTAATTATTCTGATTTAAATTAATTATTTAGATAATTGTTAGATAATTATCATGTATTTCACTTTAACATTATATATATAGTTGATTATTTTAAGAAAATATATTTCTCATAAATAATCCCTTTGAATCCTACTTATTTACCGAGTTCCCCAATTAAGTTGTTCAAACCCATAGTTACCGTTTTGTCAAACCATACCAAACACCATGGACTTAGTTTCCAGTTTACAATTAACAATATTTGTTGATACCAATTGCAATATTTTGTGCATGTTCAAACCATTAGAGTAACGTGAAAAACCTTGTTCCCGCCAAAACTCTCACACTTTGCATACTTGTTTGGACTTACCCAAAATCAAGGTGAGTACATAGTTCCCCTCTTTTACTATTTTCAATTGTTTTGGGGTGATTCATATGTATCAAAACGATTTCGATGTTTTAACGATGGTTTCAAAACGAGTAAGATGGTTTATACCAAACTAATAACGATTTTGATAATGTGAACAAGCTTTTTGGTTGTAATTACATAACGAATGACATTCATTAGCATTGATCAAGCCGACCAGTATTAGGTTATGGTACCATAGGATCCGAAAAATCCCGTTATCAGACCGGACCCATGGTTATGTGTGGGTTAGGTGGTTAACGACTGAATCTGATGATTGTTAACTTACCCTTTGGAGGTTTGTTAATGCGAAAACGAGTTGAACAATAGACGAGTCACAAAGGTTTGAATGTTATTAGCGAGACGACCAAAAGTAGTTTCACGATCTAAAACGAGAATGATTTAAACGACTAAAGTGATTATTAACGAATTAAACGATTTGGGTAAACAATTGGAAGCAATGTCACACAAACAAGGTTTTCGAAATGATATAAACTATACGAGTTTTATTAACGAGATTTTATTAAATAAATGTTTTGGGTTAAGAATCATGGCTACGAGATTTTATACACTAAAACCAACTTGATTTGAGTTGGTTAGTTATGCCGCAATACAATACTTTTCAAAACAAGGTTTATAATTGAGTATTGCAACATGTAAACTAGCCATGAATCCGACACTCTCAAAACCCTATGTACTCACCAGCATTTCTTTGCTGACTTTGTTTTCACATATGTTTCAGGTGTTGTTGAATGATGTTGATTGCTAGGATGCATACTCACATAGGACTGGACGAGGCCTTAGTAACTTAATAAACTTGTTTATTTAGATTTCTAGATGATGTAAATATCTAATGTTTAATAAAACGAAACCTCAAATTTCCGTGTGTTTTGAAACAATGATTCTGTTACAACACTCCCCGACAATTCCGCCGTGATTTGCTGTTTTACGCGGTCGGGGTGTGACATAAAAGTTGGTATCAGAGCTCATGGTTATAGGGAATTAGGTTATTAGTAAAATCTTGACCTAGACTATAACCTTCCTAGGACCCTAACACAAGTTACCTTGTGTTTAGATCTTAAAACAATACTATCACCTATCCTTAGGTGATTACCAAAACAAGTACACAAATCTCAATTCTGTTTAAAAATCGATCATCTATCCTTAGATGATTAGTTTTTAGGCTTTACGCCTTTGAAGTTTTCAAATCTCGTCGAAGTTTGGTCTAAATAGTGTGAACACGTGCAAACTGGAAGGGTGGGTGCCTGTACCCTGAGCTTTCTGTCTAAGGCTAGGGTGTTCGTACAAATCCGCAGTATCGGACCAGTCACCCTTACCTGGGAACTCTTGGGGTGAGTATCCACTTATAGGCGAGCATGTCTTCGCGATACATTATGAGGACCTATTTACTTTGATTCAGCCGTTGTGTGTCGTTTGTTTGCTTCATGGTTCAAACAAATGACCATCACCCGTGATTTTGGTCGGTAATTGTAACATCCTATTCTTACCCAATGCCATTTCATTTGTTTTCTCTCTTGTTTCCCTTTTTCTTTAGAATGCCTCCACGACGAGACACACGTTTTCCTACCTGGGAACTACCGATAAGAGTATAGTATGCCTATAGGCTCAAGGCATGTTACCCTAATTCAAAAGGATTTTTTTTTCTTTTCTCCATTTCAGAACAATCCAAGTGTTAATCAACCTACGTTGTACTATTATCAATTTATTACGATACGATTCCCTCTTTTTCAAAGTTTCAAAATTTTCTCGAGACCATACCTGTGAAATTCAAACTTTTAAACTAGCTGCAGAACATAGCACGGAATCCCTAACTGATCCTATGGTGTAATCCGGAATCTCCTTATCTATATGAGTAACTCACTACTCGAGCTAATCTACACAAGAACTACAACTTCTGACATAACTCAACACATACCCAAACTTTTCTTAGTTCAACAAAACCCCATATCCCAATGGCAAATCCCCTAGCAGCATATGCTGAATCTTCAAATGCAGCAAAAATTCATCCCTTCCTTCAGTTTACTAATTTACACAATCAAGAGAGGTATCAAAAACTCAAGCAGCATGAAGTTCTTACTATTAGCGGTATTGATTGGCAACGAATGGGAACGATTGATCCCAGTGGTTTACTGGCAAGATTACTACTACCTAATATGCCCTGGCGCCGTTTCTTCGACATCTTAGAACCATCATACGATGAACTGGTGTATGAGTTCTTGTCCACTTTCTATTACAAATATAATAAAAATCTTACCAATGAATCCATTCATTTTCAACTTTGTGGGCAACCTCATACTATGTCATTAACAGAATTCGCAGTTCATCTGGGCATATATACAGATGAAGAAGTTAAACAACCCATTTTTACGGAGGCATCAACCTCTTGTTCCTCCGCGGATATGGTAGATTATTGGCAATGCCATTCATTAAAAGAATGGTGTGTCCACAATAATTCTACGAACTTCATATACCCTTGTTATCAATATATGCACCGCATTTTAGCCAACACTATCACGGGGCGCAAGCATAATCAACAAAGGGTTAGAACAATCGAACTTTTATATCTGTATAGTATTTTTGAGCAAGTCCCTTGTAATATTGCCCACGAGCTTGCTGAATATTTTTCTAGTCAACAAACACATCCTCTGAGAAGTCCCATGGGAGGATCTTACATTACAAAAATAGCACAATCATTAGGTGTCTTAAGTGATCAGATTATCCAGGGATTATCTCCACCGAAGGCACCTGGGATTGTAAATCCTTACAACATTAGGCTAACCCCTGTTCATATTGGTACACCAACTCAACCATTCCAGTCAGAGGGAGCTCCATTTACCTTAGAGAATTCATTCACACAAAATTTGCAACAATCATTGTTGCAATTTCCTCCATCATCTTTTTACCGATATGACATACTACCACAGCTGCCATACATACAAGAACATATTACACCTAACTTATCCCAACCTTTAACACCGAACGTCTTACCAAGCTTCCCACGGTTATTTTTCGAGGAGAATTCAACGATGCAAGAAACTTGGTTTGATGAAAACATGATGACACAAGAACAGTTAGCATCAGAACCCTTTTTGCAAGCACCATTACAGCCACAATTTTTCCAGTCACTATTAAACAAAGTAGAACAACTGCCACCAACTGATATAGCAGGCCTAAGTACGATGCCTCCAATGAATCTACCTCCAGATTCAGTGGGAATCGAAGTGACTAGGTTAAACAATCAGGTTCGAAATTTGTCTCAACAAATAAATTGGCTGACAGAAAGGAATCAGTGGTTGGAAAGCATGCTGAGACAATTAACTGATCATTTGCAACTGCCTCTACCACCTCCACCACCTTATAATCCTGACTTTGATCCATTACATGACTTATTTCAAATCTAAATTTGTTCAATAGACTGTCAAACAAACAATGCTATCATTGCTAATGTGAAATACGTTTTGATTCAATTGATGTTGTGTTATATTGATGCTTGTTTGATTTAAACAATACCTCAATCTTATTTGTTTTCCTCACTTAACTAGAAGTGCTATGTGGACCATGCGACGAAACGCGTAATTTTGGGTGCACACTTAATTACGAGGTTCGACGCATGAGAATCATAGTAAGCCTTGTTAAGTAAGGTGGCAGATAAAAACATTATGTGGTTATGTGATTATCCATTATTATTTGTACACACATTTGTTTGCCTAAGTTTTACATTACAAATCCAGCATAACATAGTGCCATGCAAGACAATTTCTATACAATGATTCCCGTAGATTCCTCAAAATTATCAACACCAAACAATGCTCTAGAAACTAATGCCTTGCTTACCTTTCTAATCATTACAAATACATTCTACAGTCTCTTTCGAATAAATTTCGGGACGAAATTTTCTAAAGTAGGGGAGACTGTAACCACCCTGGTTTTCACACTTGTATTTGTTTGACCTACATTGTAACAAATACCGTAATTGAAATGAAATCTTATAAGTTCGGGTTAAAAGTGTAAATTTTTGAAAACTATAAGTTTAGGGTCTTTTATGACATTTTTGAAACTTGTTTTATAAATAAAATAAACTTTTAATTTTTGAAATATAAAGTCAAGGGACTATTTAGTCATTTTCTTAAACTTATACTTCAGGGACCAAAATGGTCATTTATCGAACTATTTTAACTAAAAAGCTCTAACCGGGTTAAGTATTATATAAGGTTTCTTATTTAAAAACTAACCTAGTTAGTTATTTGACTAGACTATTTGAGGGACTGTTATTGTCAGTTCCATAAATTCAGGGACTAAAGTGTAATTTTTAAAAACATTAAATCAAAAAAATGGCAAAAACCCTGTCACGGGGGGGGGGGGGGGGATCGAACTCGGGACCTTTCGCTTAACATACAACGTTGTGACCGGTCGGCTATAAGCCTCATCCGATATATATTTGAAACCGAATTATATATAAACACATATTACAATATTAAATATTATTATTCAAACTTGAAAACCGCCCGCGTCTGTTCACCGGATTTCGACCAAACCACGTGTTTAGTGGTTTTCACTGCCCAACACCTTTGCACGCGGAATCTCTGCATCGTAACCAACGCACGCATGTATTTAATCCTTCAATGGAATAACTGACATCGTCAGAATTGTTATTTTTATAAAATTTCAAAGTGGAGTTTAATCCCACTGAACATTGTCGAAATCGTATGAATTGTGATGTTATTTAAGTCCCTGAACCTCCCTCGAACCTCCTGCAACCTTCATTTTTTCACTAACACCTCGAAATCTGCCGTCTGTCGAACCTGCAACCGTCGCCGGACTTACAGTCGCCGGAGTTAGTCGATTTCGTCATTCCGATCGTTACCGGTTCGTTTTTATTCGTACAATCAGTTTGTTTATACTTATAGAATGATTCTGTAGAAGTAATTGAATTATAAACCTGATTTTGATCGTTAATCGGACTGTTGACTTTCGGTTTGACTATTTTGGGGAAGAAGATGAATAGTCTCAAACAAGTGACCCGGGTTCGAACCCGGGCACATGCAATTTATTCTATTTCCTTTATTTTCGATAATCTTTACATTCTATTAATTTTTATAACATTGTTAAGTACTGCTACATTTATTAAAAATATATAACCTGTTAAATTATTTATAAAACTATTTTATTTAATTAAAAACAATTTTAATCTTTAAAAATTTATAATAAATCGATTTTAATGAGATAATTACTGAAGTTTTTATGATAATTATTTTAAATGATAACCTTTACAAAAATAATATTTTTACTGATATTTTATATAATTTTGATATTTATATAAATAAATCAGTATTTACACTTAAAAGTATAGTTTAATTTAATATATTTAAATTATATAACTATATAATTGTTGTCCGAAATTATTTTTATGACAAAATATACATGTTACTGAGTTTATATAAATTTAGAGCCTAAATTTTTATTAAAGTTAATTATTTAGATAATTAAACTTATATAAACTTATTTATTGTTATCATAACCATTTTAATTCATTTTATTTACATAAAATGATTTCAAGGGCCAAAATAATTATCTTAAATCAATGATATTCCAGGTTCATAGATAAAGATATTATTTTTAATTAATTATTCTGATTTAAATTAATTATTTAGATAATTGTTAGATAATTATCATGTATTTCACTTTAACATTATATATATAGTTGATTATTTTAAGAAAATATATTTCTCATAAATAATCCCTTTAAATCCTACTTATTTACCGAGTTCCCCAATTAAGTTGTTCAAACCCATAGTTACCGTTTTGTCAAACCATACCAAACACCATGGACTTAGTTTCCAGTTTACAATTAACAATATTTGTTGATACCAATTGCAATATTTTGTGCATGTTCAAACCATTAGAGTAACGTGAAAAACCTTGTTCCCGCCAAAACTCTCACAATTTGCATACTTGTTTGGATTTACCCGAAATCAAGGTGAGTACATAGTTCCCCTCTTTTACTATTTTCAATTGTTTTGGGGTGATTCATATGTATCAAAACGATTTCGATGTTTTAACGATAGTTTCAAAACGAGTAAGATGGTTTATACCAAACTAATAACGATTTCGATAATGTGAACAAGCTTATTGGTTGTAATTACATAACGAATGACATTCATTAGCATTGATCAAGCCGACCAGTATTAGGTTATGGTACCATAGGATCCGACAAATCCCGTTATCAGACCGGACCCATGGTTATGTGTGGGTTAGGTGGTTAACGACTGAATCTGATGATTGTTAACTTACCCTTTGGAGGTTTGTTAATGCGAAAATGAGTTGAACAATAGACGAGTCACAAAGGTTTGAATGTTATTAGCGAGACGACTAATAGTAGTTTCCCGATCTAAAACGAGAATGATTTAAACGACTAAAGCGATTATTAACGAATTAAACGATTTTGGTAAACAATTGGAAGCGATGTCACACAAACGAGGTTTTCGAAACGATATAAACTATACGAGTTTTATTAACGAGATTTTATTAAATAAATGTTTTGGGTTAAGAATCATGGCTACGAGATTTTATACACTAAAACCAACTTGATTTGAGTTGGTTAGTTATGCCGCAATACAATACTTTTCAAAACAAGGTTTTTAATTGAGTATTGCAACATGTAAACTAGCCATGAATCCGACACTCTCAAAACCCTATGTACTCGCCAGCATTTCTTTGCTGACTTTGTTTTCACATATGTTTCAGGTGTTGTTGAATGATGTTGATTGCTAGGATGCATACTCACATAGGACTGGACGAGGCCTTAGTAACCTAATAAACTTGTTTATTTAGATTTCTAGACGATGTAAATATCTAATGTTTAATAAAACAAAACCTCAAATTTCCGTGTGTTTTGAAACAATGATTCTGTTACAACACTCCCCGACAATTTCGCTGCGATTTGCTGTTTGACGCGGTCGGGGTGTGATAGCTTGGTTATGAGATAACCAATCCATGCCTATTACTATGTCGAAACCAGCTAATTTCAAAGGAAGTAAGGATAACGGAAAAGAGTGGTTCCTAATGGATATAAAACATCCATCTAACACAGTTGAGGCTGTCTCTAAGGTACCATCAGCCAATTCTACCTCATATTTCACGCTTAGGGTTTTAATAGGTAAATTCAGCAACTTACAAAACTTATCATCTACAAACGACTTATCCATGCCTGAATCAAATAACACCCTTGCATAAACATCATTTATAAGAAAGGTACCTGTTATCACATTATCATCCTGAACAGCTTCTCGTGCATCCATTCGAAAGACCCTAGCATTGGTCTTTTTGGCTTCTTCAGGCTTTTTGGCAAACTTAGGGCAATTGGACTTGATGTGCCCCTTCTCGTTACAGTTATAGCACGTTGCATCCTTTATCTTCTTGCACTCTATCATCTTGTGCTCACTTGACTTACAAATCCCACAAGCAGTTGGCTTTGACTGCTTCTGCGACCTTGATTCAAACCGGCACTTTCCAAAGTGACATTTCTGGCAGGTTTTGCACTTTGGCTTCTCATCTACTTGCTGACTACCCTTGCCAGACCCAAACTTCTTCTTGTAGTCTGTGGTTCCCTTAAACTTCTTCTCAGACCATCGTGAGTTATCGCCCTCACGTTTTCTCTTACCTTCCTCCGAGTTCTTAAGCGATCTTAGCCTGACCGCATCCAAGGTAAGGGATAAAGATAGGTCAGCTGCTGACCTAAAAGTAGTAGGTCGAGATGCCTTGACACTGGCCTTGATCTCTGGGGCTAAACCCCCAATGAAACGAGCAATTCGCTTCGGTTTCGGTGTTACCAAATACGGAACCAGTCGAGACAGGGTATTGAAACTGGTGAGGTAAGCTTGACAATCTAGATTTTTCATCACCAATGATAAGAAGTCTGACTCAATCCTCTCAACCTCATGTTGAGGGCAGTAATTTTCCTTAATAAGAGCAACAAACTGATCCCACGTCAGATTGTACAGTGGGACCTTTCCAGCAGCTTAAATGAGAGACTTCCACCATGTTAGTGCCTCTCCTTTGAATAACTGGGATACATACTTCACCACATCCCTATCAGCACAACCGCTGATATCGACCACGATATCCATTTCATCCAACCATGTTATACAGTCAATAGCTCCTTTTTCCCCAGTGAAATCCCTGGGCTTGTAGGAGACGAAATATTTATAGGTACAGGTCTTTATACGTGGTTCACGATCAAATACAATCTTCTTAGACGGAACACTATGCTGATTCGATGAATGCTGGTCATCATCCTTCTTTGACCCCTTAGGTTTAGAAGGTGGCTTACTATGAGCCTCAGAGTGAGTCTTAGGTTTAGAATGGGGTACAGATGAGGCCTTGCTTCGAGTACCACCTGACTCATTAAACTTCCTATCTATGGCCTTGGTAACAACATTATCAATCAATGCTTGAAGTTCCACACCAGTTACGTTGATCCTGGTGGTATCATGATTTTCCCTTGGGTGACTGTTGACTTCTTCAGACTCTACCATGTAGCTTGATTGCTACATAAAATGATGATAATAATTTCTTAAAGGTTTATGATAGATTTGTCATCTTATTATTAACCATGGTATTAAAAAAACCATATTGGTTAATTTGTTAAGTATTTCATTCAAGATTTTTTCATTAATAACCCTTAGTTATAGTTAAATATAATAATGGCACAAAAGGCCAAGTCACATGGACACATTTAAATTATAAGTCAAGATCTTATAGGATCAAGGTACTAAGGCTTGAATCATAGTTCATTACCTTTCTTGACAGGGAGTTGTAGGCTACGGCTGTCTTTTGTCTTATATGACAATAATTATGGCCCGTAGGCATTACATCACAAATGGATGTTTATTATATGATCATCTTATCTGATGATATTAGTCAAGATCGCATTGATCATACAGACTATTATGCTTGGACGTAGTCCGACATCTTTAGACAGGGGATTACACCACTGTCGTAGGCATTACACCACTGTCGTTGTCTTATTGGATAACAAGTTTAACCCGCAGGCACTTCATCACTAATGGATGATTATAATGTGATCATATTTATTTGATGATTTAAGCCATGATTTCTAAATCACTAGGCTAGATAAGGGGGTTGGAAATTCCCACTTTAAGGATGACAAGTGTGATTTTATCGCATCACTATTGCCAGGAGTGTTAACATGTTTTCAGATGTTAAAAAGGATCTGAATCTCTTTTAAACAGGTTTTACCATCATAGCTAGGTCCTTAATGACATAAAAGCTAGGTTATACCCTTTAAGATTCTTTTTAATATTTAACGCATAGAAATCATAAATTGAGATGTTTTAGGACATATTATATATGTTAAAATCTCTAAAAGACACTTCTCATAAAAGTCTTAAAATTACAACAATGCCCTAAACGAGTCTTTAAAGAAATAGCATTGCCCACGCAAGGACTAAAAGATAATTATGTCCTTATAAGGACTATTAGGGAAAAGAAATACAACAAGAGAGTTTCTTTTTTATCTTAGTCCTGAAAGTCTCCTCCATGGTTTACTGTATGCGGTATGGTTACTGAAGGTTTTGGCGGGTAGTCGAAATCCTCCACGCTAGGGACCTTAACAGAAATGGAATCCAAGGATTTTATGGTTAGCAAATAATATGGATCACAGATAGGGTCAGGACAGGTATAATCCAAGTTTGGGATTCTAAGACTTGGAGGTAAGAAATATGGGTCATTTGGGTCCATAGGTATCATTTTCGGAGTGGGAGCCTCAGGGTCTGCTAGTATGGGCTCCTCTGACGTCGGCTTCTCAATTGAAGTTTCAAAAGTCTCAGGTAAGGAGGTTGGAACATGGTTAATGGTTTCAATTGGTTTGATTTTGGGAATGGGTCCAAAAAGATCTTCCCTCCATACTGGGCGTACGATTATTCGAGCTGTGGTACGGAGCTTACCACTCTTAAACTTTGGGTTTGAAGAACTTCCACCAATGGCAGCTTTACTCGGTGACATGTTCCTGAAATGCACAATTATCGAAAATAATATATACCTATTAAGGATAAGATTATTCCTAGTTCAAGTCTAGACTCGAAAGTCGAGGAATGTGCAAACAGTGTCATTGAGATTAAACACAAAAGGCTAGTGTTTAATTCACTCAATGTTGTCTCTGATACCAACCTGTCACACCCCGATATTTCTACGTATTACCGGTGGGCCCGGTGGGGATTATCGTGATGTATTTAATCACAATCCGATTTAAACAACTACATACCCGACCAAGCGGTATTATTATAATACCGTATCCCAAGCCCGTATAGCGAAAATAAGTTAAAAGTATTTACCTGGGCAAATTATTCAATTTATCTCAACCGTATTCAATCAGTAAGTGCAGATAACTTTTACTGGGCTCCTAAATCTGGAACGAAGGTTTTTAATAACTTGTTAGATTCCTAACGGGTCTTAATTAAGCCTAAGCTTAGACCGGTTAGTTTTAAAGGAAGATACGGTTCAAAACGCACGATTAGGCGTAGACCAGATTAGAATGTGTTTTAGACCCGACAAGTTTGTATACTTGTATAATATGGGTAAACTAAACACATTTTGGATTTTGAGATAAAAATGATAAGGTTTGACCTGTTTCGGCTAATTTATGCAAACTAGTTACATAAACCGCACCGAACGCGAATAATGCGTTACGGGTAACCAAATGAGTCATGAATAGGTTTCCTAAGTTAATATGCCTTAAATATGTTGTGATATCAGTAAGATACCTTCCAATATGCCCAAAACGAATTTAAACTCAAATTATGCCCCGTAGGGGTATTTTGGTCATTTTAAAGGTTATAAAAGAGTTTAAATACTAATTTGAGTTTCAGGTCTGATATAATCAGTAAAAATATTTATTTTTATAAGTCATAACAGTAGGGTATGGCATATATGTGAAATTTATCTTTTATAACCAAACTATGCACCGAAGGGGCATTTTGGTAATTTCACATAAGTTTTAAAGGTCAAATTTTGAAATCTGAGTTTAAAACTTTTGCTTACTGTTAAAATATAAAACTTTTCTTAAAACATCAGTAGGTATTAAGTCTTATATGAGAAAAATGGTTTTAATACATACTATGCGTTTTAAACGCGTAAAAAGACGGTTTTAAGCGATTTCCGGGTTTTTAAAGAAAAGCTGATATTTTTATCATTCCAGAAGACTCAAAATATTTTCTTTATTATATAAAATCAGTAGCAAAGGTTTGGTATCAAAATTGGGTTTAGATAGGCTTTATGCTAATTACGCCGTTTAATTAATAAAAAGCTTTCTAATTACGCTATTGAGCATAACTCTTAATCTAGACCTCAAACTGATGTGAAAATTTAGGCACATGTTTATAAATCAGTAATAAAGATTATTGTCCTCTCACATTTTCAAAATTCTTGTTTTAAGGTCAAAAGGGCATTATGGTCAATATTTAGGCATATAATGGAAACATGCACATGAATCAGATAAGTAATGAACCAAGTTGTATAATCACAGAGGGTTATACTAACATGTATCCTGGTCCTAATAAAGCTCTAAGGCATTTCTAAAATATTCTATAATGGGTCAGAACTGAAAGTCAAAGCAAAAGTCCACTTATGCGATTTTCGGTTCCGAACCGAGCTTAAACTGAAAATTGTCGGCTTGAACATGCTTAGACATGTTCTTATATTAATTACCAAGTTATATGAGTGATAAAACAGGTTCCATGGCTTCTACATTGTTAATTATGTGTTTATGCGAAAATTTGCTTTCTGTTGACTTTTTATAATTAACTTTGACCCGACAATTGACCTAGTTAGAGTGGGAATCAGAGGGTGCCCTTTCAATGGTTTATTACCCACATAATTACCAACTCATAGGTACTTTCAATCCGAGAATTGACTGGGCCATTAGTGATTAATCACTAAGTCAAACCTTAATTATGACGGGTTTGACTTTAGGCCATTAAACTAATAAAACTGAATTAAGAAAGGTCAAGGAAGCTTACAAAGGTCCTATGCACGACTAATGACCCTTAGGGAATGCTCTTGAGCTCCAGGAGACTCCAGAAGTTGAGTTATGAATGTTTGCAAGTGAGTGTCAAAATGTTGCAACTTTGAAGTTCTTATATAGTACTTTAAATGCAACAAGATCATTCCACAATAGTCTATAGATGTTCCTTGATCAATTACAAGTGTCCCTAAGCTTGAAAAACCATCAAACAAGCCCCTAGAATTATGTTTCTAAGTCGGTTTAACTTGCTGAACTCGCACCTGCACATGAATTCTGTTCAACTCAGGCCGTCGCGTCGCGCGACGGCAGAAGGGGGAGCTGGTGGCGCAGCGCCAGCATTTGGCTGACCTGATTAACAAGTTTCAAACAATTACATTTCACCCCCTGGACCTTCTAAAACGTAATTTCTTCCATTTTAAGCACTTTTAACCCATGAAATTTATATTTCTATAATCCATGAGATATAACCAAACATCTTTAGGTCCAGTTTCGTTAAAAGATATCCAAAAACACAAGTTTTGCCTCGTTGACGCTTTTAACCCCTTACTTACGAATGTTCGCGTATCTTTCTCATATGATATCGAAACCTTGTGAAATTTTTATCACTTATTCTAGTGAGCATAATTAATCGTTACAAAGCTTCGGATTCGCTAAAAGGTCACTCAGATGTATAAATTAAACATGTTGACACTTTTAACCCTTGCGGTTTGTAAACTTTCACTTTCTTCCACAAATGGCTTCATACGCTTCATGATTCATTCGTTTAAGGTTATAAACATCGTGTAGGGTTGTTGAAAGGCATAATTATCAAATGTTGACACTTTGTATCCTTATATACATATACTTTCTTTGTTTGTCAACTTTAGTCCCTCTTAATCAATCCGTTACACGTTTAAAGTCCATGACACGTGTCGATACTATATTGGACATGATTTTTGCGAGGTGTTACAGGTTTACATAGAAGGACTGCTCCCCATCCTTCTTTGCGTCCATCTGTTTCAATAATTATATAATCTGTAACTAATGGCAACTCTAATGGTTTAATATTTTTTACTGCTTTTTTAATTTCTTTCACTAGTTTAATATCTTCTTGATTAAAATACCTTTGTCCATTTTTAGTGGTTTTACCATATAAAGGTCCAACTAGTTTTGACAAGTTTGGAATAAATTTTCTAGCATAGTTTACCAGACCCAAAAAGGCTTGTATTTGTTTTAGGTTTTCAAATTTTTCTGGAAAACTTAGAATTTTTGTAGAAATATGTGATTACAATTCTATTTTTCCATTTCCAATTTCTAATGTAGGGTTCTAGAGTGAACACTAGGTTGAGAGTGAACTGTGTGAACTAATCTGGGCCATTGGATTACATCATCTAAAGATTTTTAAACAATGGCAAGATTGTAATTATAATATTGTAACCTCCCTTTAAATTAATTGACAGAAGGGTATTTGCGTCTTTTGTAAATTGCATTTATTACACAATATAATCAAAATCCCTAAAATCTCGCTAGTTTCCGTATATACAAGATACACAGTTGTTAGTGTATACACATACATGTGTACAGTCTCGCTAGTATTAGTTTATACAAGATACACAGATTTTAGTTTGTATATTTGTGTACAGTCTCGCTAACTATCAGTTTATACAAGATACACAACTGTTAGTTGATACACATGTGTACAGTCTCGCTAACTATCAGGTTATATAAGATACACAGTCGTTAGTTTATACACATGTGTACAATGTTTTATACATCTGTGTATTATATTCAAAAACTGTTACATATGTGTATATTAACAACATATAGTATATTATGCATGCGCACGAGTAGATTCAAATAAAAATTATGAAATTAATGAAAACGAAACCTATTACATGTATGCAAAAATAAATAACTTCATTACATATTCAAAAAAAAAGAGTTAATGACAAAAAATAATTACAATTTCAATCTCATAGTAAATTTTCAGTATTTATTGAAAATTATAAAAAGTTAAAAACAATATATTATGATATCTATATATATGGATAATAAAAGAAACACAATATTAATGTTAAAATTAAAACAAAATATATGGATAAAGAAATGATAGAGAAATAATTAAAGTTGAGAGAGAGAGAGAGATAGAGGGAGTTAAGAGATGAGAAAATTAAGGGATTTTATTTAAACATACTTGGCTAATGTCAATCTTACCCTTTTAATCTAAAAAATGATCAAGGGTCAAGATTAGTTCACACAGTTCACTCTCAAGAAGTTGTTCAATTTTGAACCTAATATAGGGGAAGTTTCAAATGAAAACCACTAGTTATTGTGAAAACTCGAAAACTAATTAAAAAAGCCAAAAAAACATACCAATTTTTTTATACCAATTTTCGCCACTTTTAGTATATAAAAAAATTTTCAAAAAAAAAAAAAATTTGTAGTGCACATGTGTGATACTACACATGTGTAGTACACATACACATGTGTAGTATTACACATGTGTAATACAAATGTATTTTTTGAAAAAAAAGTCTTTTTTTATATAAAAAAAACCTGTGATTTTTTATAAAAAAATTGAAAAAAAAAATTTTGGTGTGTTTTTAAGCTTTTTTAGTTAGTTTTCACAATAAAAGTGGTTTTCATCTAAACCATCCCCATCCTATATATATATATATATATATATATATATATATATATATAGGGGATGGATCATGAGAAAACTAGTTTAAATGAGAAAACCAAAAAACTAACTAAAAAGCCTAAAAAACATACCAAATTTTTTTTTAAATTTTTATAAAAAATCACAGCTTTTTATGTATGGAAAAAAATTTCAAAAAAAATAAAATAAAAATTTTTTTTTGTTGTATTGCACATGTGTAATACTACACATGTGTAGTACACATACACATGTGCAGTACAACAAATTTTTTTTTTTGAAATTTTTTTATATATATAAACTAGTGATTTTTTATAAAAAATTGTAAAAAAAAAAATTGGTGTGTTTTTTAGCTTTTTTGTAAGTTTTTTTAGTTAGTTTTCTCATTTATATCTAGTTTTCTCATGATCCTCTCCTTATATATATATATATATATCCGTAAATCAATTTCAAACTCACAAATCACAATGAATTGGGATCGGTTTCAGCTAAACTGGTTTTGGCTTGCTTTATAAACATTTTCAGATTTGAAACCGTTTCCTTATTTTTTGTTCACCAATTATTGTAGAGGTGCACAAATCAGCTTTTTTATACCCTGTTGTGGGTTTGGATCAGGATTTTGGTATGATAAGATATTGAGAAATCGGGTATTGGGAGAAACTGGGTGGTGTTTAAGTACGGGTATTGAGGAAAAATCACCCAGTTAAAGTAGGGTATAGGGTTCGGGTCTTATATGATTGAGTATTGGAACGGGGTATTAATACCTTTTCTTAGTTACTTTAACTAAAAATAAATCCAATCTAAAATCTGTTTTGTATTGTACAAAAGTAATTAATAAAGTATTATGTTGATTTTTATAAATTGTGTGAGTGCATGTGTCTATCACTTCGGTCAATCACGTATCGTAGCTGGAACAAATAATCAAGACATGGTTCAAACTGAAGAATACTTGTAAGTAGATGTTGTTTCGTATGAATCAACATATATGGATTCATACGAATGGAATGTAGTTGGTTCATGATTATCAAGTTCACCCGTAAGTGTAGGTTCGTAGGAACCAGGTCCTTTCGTAGGTATACTGGTACGAATGGATAATCCCGATAAATAGGTATTAGTCTTGTTCATTTTGTAATCTTTGTGACTTAAGAGGGGGAACTCTTGTCAATTGTTTTCGTGGTTCTGTATTGTTACAACATCAATAGAAAACAACATTTAATTACTTCTTTGTATTCAATCTACACACATACTTGGATTCCGCACAAGATACGTGTTCTATGCATTCAACGGTTACGAAATCGATCCTAGAGCGAATCCACAAGTGGTATCAGAGCAGGTGATTGAGTGCACGGATTGAAGACACAAGAATTCAGGAAGATGCAAGCAAATCCGAGACAAATTTCATCATCTTCTTCATATTCATCTTCTACTCATTCTTTTTATCTTTCAATCTCAGATTCAAGACGTTTTCATGGTTAAAAAGACTGATGCTCGAACATTTTGTGCAAAAAACACTTTTAAACAATCCTACAAAGTTTCAGATCAAAATGCAAACAAAATCATAATCAAATCGTTGAAAAACTATGAAAAAGAAGGTTGTTGTACAGATCTAGATTAGTTCATTCGTGCGAATCTAGGTGTTGTATTGATCAGATTGTGTTAACTCAGTTCGTATGAATCAAGAAGTTGTCTATCTGTACGAATCAAGAGGTGTCGATTCATACGAATCAACCTTGTCTCCATTCGTACGAATCAAGGGTTCAAGTTGTATTTGTTTGTTTTGCGAAGTTAGTTCAGGTGTTTGTTGTGTGATTTACAGGTGATTGTCAAAGATCAAGATCATGGTTGAAGAATTCTACAATGAGTTTTATAACGCGTTTACTTCCGATTCTTCCGAAATAACATCCACACCAAAAACAATTTCGAAAGTTATTACCGAAACTGTGAAACATGATAATTTTTACGGAACTAATACAAAACCACCAAAACTTAATAATATTGAAGATTACAATTGGTGGAAGGACAGGTTTATTAACTGGGCGAAAGCTTATGCTCATGAGAGTTGGTTTTGTATGGAATTCGGGTATAAAAGGCCGTTAAATGATAGAAATGAAGAAATTTCGCTTTTTAACTTATCTAAAGAAGATAGACAAACATTTTTTCATGAACAAAGAATGATCGCGTTAATTCAACAGTCAATTAGGGATGATATCTTTTACTTCAGCATGATGGTTCATTAAAGTCTATGTGGGAAGCATTACGAATGAAAGCTGATGGTGGAAAACAAATTAAAAAGAACAAGATATCATTGCTAAAGAAAGAATTCGACCTGTTTAATTGTATAAAGCGTGAGAATGTGAGACAAATGATTGAAAGATTATGTCATCTTAAAAATGAACTTGAAAGGTTTGGGATTACAAAAACCAGAGAAGAAATCATTGACAAAGTGATTGAAGCCTTACCATGTGTAGATGAATGGCAGACATTTGTCATGATATTGAAAAATGATGCACAGTTTGATGAGATTACCCTGGATACATTGCTTGAGAAGTTTCAAAAACAGAACACAATAAGCAGTTCAACCTATCAACAAAATGTGAGTCTTTAGTACAGAGGAAGCTTGCTGTAACACCCTAAAATTTTACCCTTAAATTTAAGCAAAATATAGTTTAAATACACGTCATTCTTTAACAAAGATCATATTTAATTAAAACCTTAGTCAACTAATGACTAAGTTAAAACGTTTCAAAAATTGTTTAACAAGAGTTTACAACCCATATACAAGAGCTACAAAAGATTCATATAATAGCGGAAGCTTCATAAGACGTGTTCGGTTCTTCGACGTTGCTTGATCACCATCCGTAAGGTCCATCTAGTTACCTAGGGTCAAAACCGTTAAACATTAGTTTTGACATCATTATATAACATTTTAAACACAAGATCTAACATTTAAACTTGAAAAGCAATTAATAAAAAAAAATATAAAGTCCACCGTAAATTACGGTATCACCGTAATTTACGGTGAGACCTGAAACTATTTGGTCACTGTAAATCAGTAGACCTTCGCCGTAAACAAGTTTGACCCTCACCGTAAATTACGGTACTACCGTAATTTACGGTGGAACCTGGAAATCAAATGTCTTGATTGTTTGGTTCATCTCATTCATCCCAAATCTTGTAAATTACATCAAATCGACCCATTACATCAATTCTAATATTTCTAATGACGTGACAGATATTAACTAATAATCATAGTATAGTCCGTCATATTCCGGAGTATAAATTATGCTTCACTCGATTATTTGACCCGTTTAGATACCAAGAGTTAATCATCAACAATGTAATACGTACATCGAGTTTCTAACAATTGTTTTGACCCGTCTCACTTGATTAAGACAAAGGTCCCTTCCGAGTTATATTGAACTATCTTGTTCACCATGTTTTCGAAGATACAACATAAAACTATTAATTAATTTATAATGCAACGAAATAATAAATTCGTACTTACCCATTTTTGCTATCTTTCAACTAATAAGTTTATGGCACATAACGCCCAAAATTTGTAGCTTGTTAACACTCGCATATTTTACCAATCTCCTAGTTTAATGCTCATATGATTACATCACCATTATCGTTGTCTAAAATGCTTAAACTACAATATTCACAACTAGTAGTCCATCGGCTCATCTTGTGGAACCATCCACTTATGACGACTGCCAAATGGGTTCATTGCTTATGCTAGGTCTAACAAAACAAACATTTAACCACAACGGATGCAATTTCAACACAATGTCAATCTAATAGTAAGATTTACGGAACTTATCAACAATGGGATTAACGTAACTAATCAAGTTACATACCTTCAAAGTTTGCCCTTCAAACGTGGTTCGCCTCCCGCTTGTCCACTTGACGCTCCTGCGTCCGATCCTATAGAGTTCATTCACAATGCGTTTTAGAACTCTATTTAAATCATGATTCGCATATTTCGCCAAAACATCATGATTATGAGTTTAAGCTCAGAATTTCTGTTTTAGGCCTTCATAGAGGCATTTCATCAAACACTTTAAAGGCAGAATTTTATATCTCTCATATTCAAGTTTATAGCTTGTTAGTTAGCTAACTAAATCATCAATATAACCTTCATATATCATTTACACATCATGCATTTTCTGAAATCATTTTCTAAGATCAAATTACACTAAAATATTCATTCCAAATCCTAGTGTTCATCATCATATTGTAAAACCCACAATCCACCTTCAAGGTGTTCATGAAATTTCCAGAATTTGGTAGTGATTTCACATGTAGTTGGCTAGATTTCACATCTAGACACCATATCAACCCTAATCTAACTACATAACACACATGCAACCTCAAATTCCAGATTTTACAAAATCATGAGAAATTCAAGTTGAAGGATTTCATCAGATTTTACATACCTTAGAATCCTCTCGCAATGAGGATCACGAATCTATGATTAAATTTCGATTTCGACTTGGATTGAGCCTTCAATTTGTAGATTTAGTGAGGTTCTAGGCTTTTGAAGGTGGGTGTCGCCCAGATGTTCTTGATCGACCAGGGTTATCAAAAGTGGGGTTTATTTTATGTTTTATTTGTTTATTAGAATCAAAGTTTCAACTTTTAACACTTAAACCCCTCCACTTTGATCAATCATTGATTTATTGGCTTTTAACTAAATCAATAAGTTATTCCTAGATTTATAAACTAACTAGGTTAGATTTCCTAGTTAATAAATCCTAGTTTATTAAAACCTTATTAATATAAAATTTAAGGTTTTATATTTTCGGGGCGTTACAAGTCCACCCCCCTTAAAAGGGTTTCGTCCCCGAAACCGTAGTACGTACCAAATAAAGTAGGGTGAAGACGTCGCATCTCCTCTTCGGACTCCCACGTAGTGTCCGAACCCTTTCTATGCTCCCATTTGACTTTGACTTGATCAATTTGTTTATTTCGTAGATGTTTGACCTTTCGGTCCAGAATCTCCACCGGTCTCACCACATAATTCAAACTATTATCCACTTCAATATCGTCGTAATGAATATAGTCCGTTTCGTCCGCTAAGCACTTTCTTAGTTGTGACACGTGGAACGTGCCATGGATTCCACTCAGCTCCTCCGGTAGTTCAAGACGGTAAGCTACCTTGCCAACTCTTCCGATAATTTTAAAAGGTCCAATAAACCTTGGGCTTAGCTTTCCCCTTTTTCGGAATCTAATAACACCTTTCCATGGGGAAACTTTTAGCATGACCCTGTCACCAACTTGGAATTCAATTGGCCTTTTCCTTTTATCAACGTACGCCTTCTGCCTGTCTTGAGCCGCTTTCAAGTGTGCCCGAACTTTATCGATCTTTTCATTTGTGGCTCGTACTATATCTTGGTGGGCGAGTTCACGTGGACCCACTTCACCCCAACATACCGGAGTTCGACACTTCCTACCGTAAAGCATTTCGTATGGTGCCATCTTAATACTAGATTGGTAGCTGTTGTTATACGAAAACTCTACTAACGGTAGATGAACATCCCAACTGCCTCCAAAGTCGATTATACACGCCCGTAGCATGTCTCCCAAAATTTGTATTGTTCTTTCACTTTGCCCATCCGTTTGAGGATGGTACGCGGTGCTAATGAACAATTTGGTTCCCATTTGTTCTTGGAATTCTCGCCAAAATTTCGAAGTAAACCGGGTATCCCTATCGGACACGATGGACACCGGCACCCCATGACGGGCTATTATTTCATTGGTGTAAACTTCCGACATCTTTTCTGACGTGTAAGTCTCACGAATCGGAATGAAGTGAGCACTTTTTGTCAGTCTATCCACCACTACCCATATGGCATCAAAACTACGAGTTGTCCTAGGCAGTTTGGTTAACAGGTCCATTGTAATATGTTCCCATTTCCAAACCGGAATTTCCAACGGTTGGAGTTTGCCATAGGGTTTCTGATGCTCCGCCTTGACTTGTAAACATGTTAAGCATTTTTCCACATACTTCGCCACATCTCTCTTCATTCCGGGCCACCAATAATTTTGTTTCAAATCATTGTACATCTTAGTCGCACCCGGATGAATTGAATAACGGGATTTATGAGCTTCATCAAGTAGAAGCGCCTTAACTCCACAGGTATGTGGGACCCATACCCTTCCGGATCGAGTCTTTAACCCGTGATTCCCATCCGTCAAGTCTTTCAACTGACCAATTATTCTTTCCTTCTTCCAATTCTCTTCTTTTACCGCTTCTAATTGCGCCTCTCGAATACGTTCAAGTATACCCGAGGTTACCACGAGTTGCATCGATCGTACTCGTATCGGGACATAATCCGCTTTTCTGCTTAGAGCGTCCGCTACCACATTTGCCTTTCCGGGGTGATAATGTATCTGACAATCATAGTCTTTCACCGTTTCCAACCATCGCCTTTGTCGCATATTTAACTCCTTCTGATCGAAGAAGTATTTCAAGCTCTTGTGGTCGGTGAATATGGTGCATTTTACCCCGTACAAGTAATGCCTCCATATTTTTAATGCAAATACCACCGCTGCCAGCTCTAAATCGTGAGTGGGGTATTTCTTCTCGTGTATCTTCAATTGCCTCGAGGCATAGGCTATTACCTTGCCTCGTTGCATCAACACGCAACCGAGCCCCGATAATGAAGCATCCGAATAAACCACCATGTCTTCGACTCCGTCCGGCAATGTCAGTACCGGAGCTTGAGTTAGCCTTTCTTTTAGCGTTCGAAAAGCTTTTTCTTGATCGACTCCCCAGATAAACTTTGCTTTCTTTTGGGTTAGTCTTGTTAGTGGCGACGCAATCTTGGAGAAATCTTGAATGAATCTCCTATAGTACCCTGCAAGCCCCAAAAAGCTTCTAATTTCTGAAGGGTTCTTCGGGGGTTTCCATTTTGACACAGCCTCTATTTTTGACGGATCCACCAATACTCCGTCCGCATTTATAACATGGCCTAAGAATTGAACCTCTCGTAACCAAAAGGCGCATTTAGAGAATTTTGCATATAACTTCTCTCGCCTAAGTGTCTCTAACACTTCTTGTAAATGGTGTGCGTGTTCAGCTTCATTTTTCGAGTACACCAAGATATCATCGATAAATACGATAACCGACTTATCCAACATTGGCTTGCAAACCCGGTTCATGAGGTCCATGAAAGCCGCGGGCGCATTAGTTAGCCCAAATGACATCACGAGAAATTCGTAATGTCCGTATCTTGTGCGGAAAGCCGTCTTCGGTACATCTTCTTCTTTGACCTTTAGTTGGTGGTATCCCGACCTAAGGTCAATTTTTGAAAACCAACTCGCGCCTTGTAGTTGGTCAAATAAGTCGTCTATCCTCGGGAGCGGGTATCGGTTCTTTATCGTGAGTTTGTTTAACTCCCGGTAATCAATACACATGCGCATGCTCCCGTCCTTCTTTCTCACAAACAACACCGGTGCGCCCCAAGGAGACACACTCGGCCTTATGAATCCCTTGTCAAGCAAATCTTGGATTTGGGACATCAACTCTTGTAATTCCGACGGTGCAAGTCGGTACGGGGCTTTTGCTACGGGTTTCGCGCCCGGAATCAATTCGATCCCGAACTCTACTTCCCGTTCAGGCGGTATCCCCGGTAAATCTTCCGAAAAAACATCTTCGTAATCTCGTACTACCGGTACATCTCCAATCTTTCGTGATTCTTTCTCGGTCTCATTTGCATAAATTATGAATGCCTTGCATCCTCGCTTCATGAGCTTGTGAGCTTTCAACATCGAACATACTATGGGGTTGCCTCGTTTTTCGCCATAAATGGTGACGTGTTTTCCGCTAGGAGATGTTAGTTTTATCTCCTTGCGAAAACACACGACCTTTGCATGGTATTGAGATAGCCAATCCATCCCCACGACTACTTGAAATTCTCCCATCGACATCGGAATTAGATTTATCAAATATTCTTCATCATCGATGCTCAGTTTACAATTTTCACATACATCACAAACAATAAAGCTTTTGTCATTACCTATCTCTACTTCTAAAGGCACAGGTAATTTTGTTAAAATAAATGAAGGATGTCGAATAAGTCCATATGAAATAAAGGATTTATTCGCACCCGTATCAAATAACACATGTGCAGGAATTGAATTTACAGCAAATATACCTGAGACCACGTCAGGTTCAACCTTTGCTTCTGCGGCGGTTAGTTGGAAAGATCTTGCTTTTGCTTTCGGGGCTTCACCTTTTGATTCTTGCCCATCCTTCTTTCCGACTAATTCCGGGCATTCCGACTTCTTGTGACCCGTTCAATAACAGTTGTAACAAACCGTCACTTTTTCCGGGCATGACATAGCCATATGTCCCGTTTTCTTGCATATGGGACAAGGCTTATCCTTGTAACGACATTCACCTTTATGATTTTTCCCACAAATTTTGCAACCTGATGTGCTACCTTTAGCACCTGATTTCTTGGCTGATTCATTCGTTCTTGCTTTCTTGGTAGGGCTTGGGTTCACATCTTGTGCCCTTCGTTCACCCCGTTCTATACTCTTCTTCAATTCGATCTCCCTTTCCCGAGCAGCATTGACAATCTCGGTAAGGGTCTCGTACTTTGAAGGGGTTATGAACTCCCTATACTCCGCGCTTAGCATGTTATGATAATAATAGATCTTTTGCTCTTCATTTGTTATCAAATCATCACAGAACTTCATCTTGTCCATAAACATCCCCGTGATCTTGTCTATGGATTCACCTTTGTGTCTGAGTTGCATGAATTCTTCCTTGATTTTATTTATGACCGCCTTGGGACTATGGTGTTTAAGAAACGGCGTCTTAAACTCCTCCCAAGTCATGGCCTTAACCGCTTCACTTCCGATCTCCTTCTTTTTGTTATCCCACCAATCTTTCGCTTGACTCCTTAGTTGACCCGTACCATAAGCTACGTAGTCTTCTTCGTCACAATGAGTTCTCTCGAATACCCCTTCGAGGTCACTTAGCCATCATTGGCACACTATTGGGTCAACCTCCCCATTATATATTGGTGGTTTACAAGCCATGAATTCCTTGTATGAACAAGGCTTTCGTCCTCCTCGTTTTTCCTTAGCTACATTTGAACCTTCTTCTAGTTTCTTGATTCTATCTTCTACTATTGATAGAACCGTGTTTTGGATTTTATCAATAAAACCCGACAAACTGTTTTCGATCGCCTTTCCAACCTCTTCGGCAATCACTTCCCTCACTTGTTCGGTGACTCTTGGCACCGCATTATCATTGCCTCCATCAGCCATCTCGATTTCTGAAATGTTTACATAAATTGTTAAACATTTCATTTATAACACATGCTTTACTTGTTTGATTTAATCAAGTTCGTAACTTGATTTAATCATTCTTGTTTTAATTCAATCAAGTTTGTAACTTGATTTAGTAATTCTTGTTTCTATTCAATCAAGTCCGTAACTTGATTTGATAATTCTTGTTTTGATTCAATCAAGTTCGTAACTTGATTTGATAATTCTTGTTTCATGCATTTCCTGTTTTTTTGAGTGAGTTTACACACTCTTTTCATTTTCATGCAAATTTATTCATTTCTCGTTCTATACATGATACATAATTTATTAACACAATAAGTAAATTCTTACCGGACGACCGATCAAGCTTGAACCGAACACTTATTGACAACCTAGAGCTCTGATTACCAACTTGTAACACCCTAAAATTTTACCCTTAAATTTAAGCAAAATATAGTTTAAATACACGTCATTCTTTAACAAAGATCATATTTAATTAAAACCTTAGTCAACTAATGACTAAGTTAAAACGTTTCAAAAATTGTTTAACAAGAGTTTACAACCCATATACAAGAGCTACAAAAGATTCATATAATAGCGGAAGCTTCATAAGACGTGTTCGGTTCTTCGACGTTGCTTAATCACCATCCGTAAGGTCCATCTAGTTACCTAGGGTCAAAACCGTTAAACATTAGTTTTGACATCATTATATAACATTTTAAACACAAGATCTAACATTTAAACTTGAAAAGCAATTAATAAAAAAAATATAAAGTCCACCGTAAATTACGGTATCACCGTAATTTACGGTGAGACCTGAAACTATTTGGTCACCGTAAATCAGTAGACCTTCGCCGTAAACAAGTTTGACCCTCACCGTAAATTACGGTACTACCGTAATTTACGGTGGAACCTGGAAATCAAATGTCTTGATTGTTTGGTTCATCTCATTCATCCCAAATCTTGTAAATTACATCAAATCGACCCATTACATCAATTCTAATATTTCTAATGACGTGACAGATATTAACTAATAATCATAGTATAGTCCGTCATATTCCGGAGTATAAATTATGCTTCACTCGATTATTTGACCCGTTTAGATACCAAGAGTTAATCATCAACAATGTAATACGTACATCGAGTTTCTAACAATTGTTTTGACCCGTCTCACTTGATTAAGACAAAGGTCCCTTCCGAGTTATATTGAACTATCTTGTTCACCATGTTTTCGAAGATACAACATAAAACTATTAATTAATTTATAATGCAACGAAATAATAAATTCGTACTTACCCATTTTTGCTATCTTTCAACTAATAAGTTTATGGCACATAACGCCCAAAATTTGTAGCTTGTTAACACTCGCATATTTTACCAATCTCCTAGTTTAATGCTCATATGATTACATCACCATTATCGTTGTCTAAAATGCTTAAACTACAATATTCACAACTAGTAGTCCATCGGCTCATCTTGTGGAACCATCCACTTATGACGACTGCCAAATGGGTTCATTGCTTATGCTAGGTCTAACAAAACAAACATTTAACCACAACGGATGCAATTTCAACACAATGTCAATCTAATAGTAAGATTTACGGAACTTATCAACAATGGGATTAACGTAACTAATCAAGTTACATACCTTCAAAGCTTGCCCTTCAAACGTGGTTCGCCTCCCGCTTGTCCACTTGACGCTCCTGCGTCCGATCCTATAGAGTTCATTCACAATGCGTTTTAGAACTCTATTTAAATCATGATTCGCATATTTCGCCAAAACATCATGATTATGAGTTTAAGCTCAGAATTTATGTTTTAGGCCTTCATAGAGGCATTTCATCAAACACTTTAAAGGCAGAATTTTATATCTCTCATATTCAAGTTTATAGCTTGTTAGTTAGCTAACTAAATCATCAATATAACCTTCATATATCATTTACACATCATGCATTTTCTGAAATCATTTTCTAAGATCAAATTACACTAAAATATTCATTCCAAATCCTAGTGTTCATCATCATATTGTAAAACCCACAATCCACCTTCAAGGTGTTCATGAAATTTCCAGAATTTGGTAGTGATTTCACATGTAGATGGCTAGATTTCACATCTAGACACCATATCAACCCTAATCTAACTACATAACACACATGCAACCTCAAATTCCAGATTTTACAAAATCATGAGAAATTCAAGTTGAAGGATTTCATCAGATTTTACATACCTTAGAATCCTCTCGCAATGAGGATCACGAATCTATGATTAAATTTCGATTTCGACTTGGATTGTGCCTTCAATTTGTAGATTTAGTGAGGTTCTAGGCTTTTGAAGGTGGGTGTCGCCCAGATGTTCTTGATCGACCAGGGTTATCAAAAGTGGGGTTTATTTTATGTTTTATTTGTTTATTAGAATCAAAGTTTCAACTTTTAACACTTAAACCCCTCCACTTTGATCAATCATTGATTTATTGGCTTTTAACTAAATCAATAAGTTATTCCTAGATTTATAAACTAACTAGGTTAGATTTCCTAGTTAATAAATCCTAGTTTATTAAAACCTTATTAATATAAAATTTAAGGTTTTATATTTTCGGGGCGTTACACTTGCCCTCAACCAATCAATCATCAAAGATTGGTACAGCTTTCAGTGTTTGAAAAATCAAAGGATTCACCAAAAAGTTCATCAAGTTATGATCTATGTTATCGTTCTTCCTCGACAGCATCAAACACAGCAGAACCTGATGAGATTTAATGCAACATTGCTTTAAAACTGAAAAATTCTCCAAGTATGAGTATCAATGCTGCTAAACAACAGATGAGTAAATTAGCATCGATTCTGGAGTCATATGAGAGTCTGGTGGCAGCGAGAATCGTAAATCCTGAAATAACAAAGGAAGACTATGACCAGATAGACCCGGAAGAGATGGAACTTAATAACATTAGATGGTGTCTAGCTAGTGGCATTAGGAGGGCACAATGATTTATGGAGATTACAGGCAGGCAATGTCTTGAAGGTTTGAATACAAAACTGGGATTTGATAAGTCAAAGGTTACATGCTTCCGATGTAAACATAAAGGTCATTTCAAAAGAGCGTGTTAATCGGGAAGTGAATGACCATATCATTCCATTTCATGGTGACTACTATAAGAAAGCCATTTATCATCAAAACAATGAGCAATCGTCAAAATCGAATCAAAAGCAGATTGGTGAAGGGTCTTCAAGAGAGAAGAAACAAGCTTTGATTACGATTCAAGATGACGAAGGTTTCAATTGGAACACATATCTTCCAAAAGAAAAGCTTGCATTGGTTGCTAAAAAGAAAACTATTCAAGAGAAAACATATAGAGAAAGACGAATTGTAGACATCAAGTTGATGAACTGCAAGCAGCTTATGATGATGCTAGAGAATGGGCAGATGGGATAAAAAGAGAGAATGCTACATAGATTGCAAAGGAAATCCAATTGTAGATTCGAGTGAGGTGGTCTATAATGATCTACTAGAATTAATTCCTTTGTCTGGAGAATATTATTCAAAGAGAGATGTAGATAAAGATTACATCCCAAATTTGGAAAAGAGAATCAGAGAAGTGATGACAGCGAGTTTGAGGAAGAGAGATGAAGAGAGACTTAAGAAAAGTGTTGAGAAGATGGTGGATGAATTGAAGAAAAAAACAGAGGAAACTGGTGATGAAAGAGAACAGAAGATTGAAGAGTTGGAGAAGACCGAAGAAGATGAGAAAAGTCAGAAAAGGACTGATAAGGAGCAGAAGAAACTAGCAGAGGAAGCTGTTGCTGAAAAATAGCAAGTGATTGAAAAAGATCAGAAGCAGGCAGCAGAAGAAGCTAAGGTGCCATAAAATGTTGAGGTAATAACTCAAACTGAATCTTTTGAATCGTCAAATAAAACTGATAATAAAACTGATGAGCAGTGCAAGAAATGCATGGAAACATGCACTGTTTGTACTGAAAATGATGAAAAATTTAAATCCAGAGATGCTGAATTTACTAAAATTGAAAAAGTTTTCAAAGATAAATGTAAAAAAAATGTTTGAAAATGAAGAAGTTTTGAAAGAAAATGATGAAAAGCTGACACAAAAATGTAAGGTTCTTGAAAAAGGAAATGAGATTTTGAAACAAAAGTGTTCAACAATGACAGAATAATGTTTACAAAAAGAAAATGCGGTTCAAGAAATGAAAAAGGAATATGATTCATTAAAAATTGAATATCAATTACAAAAGAATCATATGAAGCTGTGAAAAGCCAAATGAAACTGTTCAATCTAGACTTTCACAATGTTCTGAAACATCACAAATGCTTAAAAACAAGTATATTGATGAAGTTGCTGAGCTTAAACGTAAAATGGTTGAATTAGAACAAAATAATAACAAACTACACAGTTATCACGCTTCATCATATGTTCTTGAACGTATTTTCAACATAAAACCGGATGATAAAAATTCTGAAAGAAACAAGAAGGGAATTGGTTCAGAATATCAAAGCAAACTCGGTATCAAAGCAATCTTCTTCGTTTTGAAGTGTGTCAAAGGTATTTTTTGTTTCAACTATTGGGCTAACCCGAGGCCCAAAAATGTGTCTTGACACATCAAAAAAGCCACTGCCTTTCCTTTGGGCCATATTTTGCGTTAAAACTGGATCTCATTTTGGCCCGGATCCACTTGGATCAGCCGATGACTTAACTGAATTCGGGCTAATTGGGCCTGATTTATTTAGTGGTGGACAATGATCAACAGAACCCAGCGGAGCTGGGCCTGGTCTATCGTTCAGCACACAGCCCAAACCAGCGCCCTTGTTAAGCACAGCAGCCTTATCGTTCACCTTAAGTGTGTGTTTAGGAAAAATAACAAATGAGACAAGCTTATACCATGAAAGTTATCTTAAGAATTCAAGATCTGAGAAAAATGCGAATGATGATTTAACAGGGTTGGCATATACCATGATTAGATTGACAAATTATTCTCAGATATTGAAGTTCCGATTTGAAACGTGATTCCGGATAAAATCGACAAAGTTTTCAAATTGGAAGAAATCGAGAAATCAGAAGTCGACAAATTTTCCGGAAAAGCGAGCAAGAAAACTTTTTATAACAAACCTAGTTACAAAAAGAAAAACATGAAGGCTGGATTGGGTTATAAAAATAAACAAAATCAAAGGAAAAGGGCTGAAAAGTCAAATTATTAGAAAAAGACGAACTTTGTTCATGGAACCAGTTCAGAAGAAGAGAAAGAACTCCAATTTAGTCGACAGACTAATGAAGAGTTCTATGCTCAAAAGAAACAGCAACAGCAGGCTAAAGATGTTTCCAAGAAAACATGCTTTAAATGTCAACAAGTGGGTCATGTTAGTCATAAATGTCCACAAAATCTGAAGCCTGTTGATGTTGAGAAAAAGAAAGTTGATGAAGTAAAACCGAAGTCAACCAAGTTTGAATCAAAACAAATTTAGAAACCGAAACAAAAACACCCAGATTTGAGACTAAACAAATTTGGAAATCAACGGCTGATTTGACAAAACCAAACCAGTTTTGGAAACCAAAAGTTGATTTATCAAAACGAAATGTTCAAAGTGATTCAAGATTTTATCAAAGGAATGTTTCAAAAGGACAAGTTTGGGTGGTCAAGTAACAAAAGACTTATGTAAGTGATAAAAGGAAAATCGATTCAACCAAGAAGGTTGACAATAAGAATGAAAAAGTGTTTGTGAAAAATGATACAGATTTTCCAAAGTTGAACAATTCGTATTGTGTCACAATACCCAATGTCAAACAGGCCTGGGTTGCCTTATTCAAGTAATTGAGTTAGCTGAATGTGCAGGTGCTCTTGAAGATAGCTGAATGTCAAGTTGAAGAGAAGAGCAGCCTAGCACGGGAAGGTGGCAGGTTCCTGTGAATGAAAAATAGGGAGTTTGTTTGTTTTTGTACATAAATAAATCATAAATCAAAAATCCTAAAAATAGAAAAATTTAAAAACACTAAAAAATATGTTTTTATTTTGTCAAAAATTGAAAAATGAAAAAATATGTTTGTTCATAAATTGTTAAAAAAAATTAAAAATTGGAAAAAAAATATGTTGATTGAATATGCCGAAATCCTCATGGCTGAACAAACATGATTAATTTTCCAAGTGCTTGAAAATGGTTTTCAAGCTGTTAAATATCAATGTGTTGTAAATCATGGGGGTACTTTATGTAAACAGAGCATGTGTGTGGTAACCGCGGAAAATTCCACAGTCATCCTGATTTAACACCTTGCCGTTTTGGATTACTTGTCAAATTTCGGGACAAAATTTCTCTCAAGTTGGGGATGATGTGACAACCCGAACCTTTGAGGTTAGTAACGTCTAACTTTTTAATCTAATCCCTTATTACTCCTCCTCGATGTATTATACATTCCGCGCTTGTTATTAGCCCGTTTAGTGTGCATGACAACTTTTGGGTCGTAAGTCACTGCGTTAGCGACCTTTGTGATACACTTCACTCCGGCCCGAACAAACATGAACTGAGCCCAAACTATCCCGAGTGGACTGTGATCAAACTTGGCCCAGTTGTGATCTAATTGAATAGGTAAAGGGCCGGCCCACTTGTTAAAGTCCACTTGTTGAAGTTTTGGTTTTATAATTGTTGTGTACGTAACTTTTCTCATATTCTCATTATCTTAACATAACAAACTCATAAACCCTGTCTCTCCATCCCCATCTCCTACGTATGACAGTAGAACCCCCCCCCCCCCCCCCCCCGGTCGTGATCTGATCACCATCACCATACTCTTCTTAGTCTCTTGGTTAGTGAAATCCAAACTATGCTCCTTATTATTTAATTATTCTTTATGTGTTTATTCATGATTGACTTGTGATGTAAATTGTTTCACAACCTTGTCTAAGTTTTGTATATGGAATCTTTATTATTAATCTGTTTATTATTCTTGATGATAACATGGATTATGATTAGTTATTTCTTGATGTAATCTGATTTAATAGGAAGTAATAATATAAGTCAGTATGGTTTGATAATTGATTGATTAATCTAATTGTTATGGCCCGATTTCTGTATTAATAGGAGAGGGTTTCATATACATATGATTAGTGATGTATTTATGTATATAAATTGGTTAAGGACTTTGATAATGAAACGATGATAAGTGTAAGTTTAGAGTTAAACTGAATATGGGCTTGCATGATTTATTTGTTAATTAGATTGCATGATTTATTTGTTAATTAGATTGCATGATTTATTGTTAATTGATCACTGTTAGGAATATTGAACGCATGATCTGGGACTTTTGTTTGGGCCGAATACTTTAACAGGTTGTATATATATTAGCTGGGCTGATAATGGTTAAATGGATTGTTAGAGTTATTGGATTGGTTTATTAGCTTGGGCCGCATATAGTTACTGAGCACACACCCTTTAATTAGTTATTGGTTTTGGGCCACGTAAAAATCAGTTTTCACCTGGGCCACAACAATAACACTGGGCTCCGAGCACAAACACACTATGGATGCACAAAGAAATAGACAGACCATGTTTGTTTGTACACTATCAATGTTGGCATGTTATACAATTGATTTGGGTCGTACAGTCCATTAGTTGGAATACACTTGAACCGGGTATTAGGCTGGATGGGGTTAGATGTAATCAGTGGACTGCACGGTTAAGTAGTTGGACCAGAATCAGTTGGGCCGTGCAACCCAGGGTGCATATTATAGATTGTTAAATGTAGTTGGGACTTGGGGGTTTGGAAAGGAGGTTTGTATGTGATCCGAATGTCTATTGTATGGATAATCTGTGATAAATTGTATGGTATTATCTCGGTGCTACTTGTAAAATATAGTGTATTTAAGGGGTATAATGGTTCACGTGTTAGATAAACAACATTTGAATACGTTATGAGTAATACACGATTTCTAGCTGCTATGTGTTATATGATTGTGAATGTGATCATGCTTGAATACGAGCCTAATGTTAAATGGAATCAATAATAGGGCGTGGTCGGTTTGATTAATTAAAACAAGTGAAACACTCTGCCGAGCACACTAAGGTGAGTTCATTCCTCTTGAGCATGCGTCCCGGTGGTTGGGACAGACCTTGGGTATCCCTGGGAGGGATAGGTTTTGGGTAACTTGTTTGGGTATTCCTTAGAGGAATACGTCTTGTTGTAAATCGGTTATGTTGGATAATATACTCATCCTATCACCTTTTAAAGTCCCTCCGTGTTGTTTGGTTACCTGAGAGGTAACATGGTATTAGTTAGTAGCGCTATTTAGGATTGGCGTGAGTGACACCATGCATAATTGCAACATGGTAGCTTGTATGGGTAATTAATCGCTTAGTCCCTGTCCCGCTTAACCCTGATGTTTCTTTAAACCGAACTTGTTGCAGAATCGGCTGAGGGCAAGGCAATTGAAACTTAATATGTTCGTTGGGATGCAAACTCGATCTGGTGGGACAAGTGTTCGACATCGACCTTCTTTCTACTACCCTTGATAGTTATGATACAGTAGTCAGTATGGATTGGTTATCCGGATATCGCGCAGATATACCCTGTGAGGAGAAAGTTGTCGTCTGTCATAAAGTATACGGATGATGCAGAGGTTAGTATCAACTCAGCAATGAACGCCAGAAATGTCCAAGTAAGGAGTACCTCGCTATGTTAGCAACTGTTATTGACGTTAAGGTTAGGGAAAAGAGGATCAAGGATCCACCAGTCGTTCATGTTTACCCTCGATGTGCTACCTGAGGAACTTCCAGGATTTCCTCCACAGCTGTCTGGTAGAATCTCAGATTGATCTCACTCCAGGGACAATTCTAGCTACTCGTACTCCTTACCGTCTTGCACCAGAAGGGTTGCAAGAGCTGTTTAATCAACTGCAGGAACTGTTGGACAAGAGTTTTGTCGGACCTAGCTTTTCGCTTTGGGGAGCCCCGGTTCTATCCGTGAAGATAAGCCTTTTCGTATGTGTACTGATTTTCAAAAAACTCAATAAGGTGACAGTTGAGAACCGTTTGCCACGACCATATATTGACAACCTGACGACCAGTTGCGGGGGGTCGAGCTTACATTCGAGGATTGAATAACAAACGAGCTATTGTCAGAAGGTAGTCTAAGGGGAGAATGTGCCTGCAACGGCATACCAAGCGCAGTGCGGCCATTTCGATGTTGTATTCCAAGACCTTCGAGCTAATCATCACACCAGCAGCTTTATGGACCACAAGAATCGACTGTGTTTGTTGATGATGTTTTAAATCATTACTTGGAGAAAGGAACAACATGGGCGGCATATGTATCCTATTTTAGGGCTCCTGAGGGAGGAGCCACTCTGCGCGAAGTCTTGTTAAAAGGTAACTTCTGGATTCGAGAGGTGCATATTTGGTCATATAATCAACGAAGTGGGAATACACGTGGATCTCGCTAAGACCCTTTTTGGTTAGAAACTGATCGACACCAAAGATCCCTTTGAGGATACAGTAATTTCTTGGTCCAGCTAGATACTATCACAAATTCAACGAGGGATTTTCGAGTATTTCGCAGCTTTAATCTCTTTAGCACAGCAGGGTGCTATGTATTCGTGGGAGACAAACAGGAGAACGTCTTTTCAATGCACTGAGCATCGTCCTTACCCGAGGGTACGGGTGATTTAGTGGTATACCATGATGGTTCGAATCGGAGTCCCAGTTACACGCCGATGCAACACAAGATCGTGATGGCTTACATAGTGGAGTTACAAGAAGAATGGCATGAGTCACAACCTGCGATGGGAACCATGGTCTTTGGATTTAAGTTGGAGGCATTACTTGGACGGTACCTGATGCGTTACTTAGACCGATCACAAGGGCCTCCCGTGTACCGTTGTTTCGGAGTAGCTAAATCGTGTAATGACATCGCTGGATGGAACCTTTGAATAATTTCGATTGAGAAACCTAGACATGTGCGAGCCTCGCAACACACTATCGACTCTAACCTACCTGATCAGACTCCCTCCGTTCAAACTGAAGAAATGAAGGAAGAGATTTTTTTTCAAGATTAACCCATTCGGGGCATGGAGGAACAACTTTCGGCAAGACGGACGATATTTGCTACTTCATGGAGCGAATGTGGACTCCATCGTATGGCAACCATAGGGAACTTGTGTTGAACAAAGCGCACCAGCATCGTTATTCTAGTCGTCTGGATTTTGATAGGGGATATTAGGATCTGTAAATCTGGTTCTGGCAACAGGGCGTGAAGGCTCACCTAGCAATGTATGTGAATGATGTTTGACTTGTGTGAAAGTCAAGGTGGAGTATCAGTGACCAGAAACACCCAAATGGAAATGGGAACAGACTGCCATGGATTTTATCGCCAGCACACTTTGTTGCAATGAAGGAAACTGATGAGTCTTCATAGCTTGTAAATATTTCCCCGAGAGAGACGGTTTGTAGGCACGGGGTGCTACCCCATGTTACCTCTGGTTTTGATCTATACCTGATTTATGACAGGCAATAAACAACACCCTTGGCTCACGTCTAGACATGAGCATCACCTATTACCGTATGACAAACGGTCTGAGTAAACGAACCATCTAGTATTCAAACAGCTCTGTTTGAGGCATTGCATGGACGATAATGCCGACCTCCTTGTTGGACTAAGATGATTGACAACTTAATTACGAGTCCAGAACTTGTACTCGAAACTCTTGGGAAGAATGTTTAGATCGGAAATCGTTTGGCGGCAATGCGTGACCGTCAGGGAAGCTGATAAGCTTAGGAAACACTGGGAGTTCGCTGAAGGCGAACGTATCGGAAGTCTCACCCTGGGAGGGTGCAGCACTCTATAGAAAACGTGGCAAGCTTAGTTTTCAATGCGTTGGGATATTCGGATTTCTGGAACGAATCAGTGACATGGCTCACAAACTCGGGTTACCTGACAAGTTAAGTAACGTTCTCGAAGTCATTATGTCTCAAATCTATAGAAGCGTTTGTCCGAGGAAACACTTGTGATGCCCCTGCTAGAGCTCAAGATTGACAACGCGTTTCAGTTTGTCGAAGAACCCATCGAGATCATGGATCGGGAGGTCAAGGTGCGTAAACATAGTCGAATCCCGATTGTGAGAGTTCGTTGAAACTCAAGACGTGGACTGGATTTCACGTGGGAACATAAAGATCTAATAAAGTTCTAGTATCTTCGATTGTTCAATCGGTTGGGGCAACTCCTGATGTCACAAGCGAATTTTAGGGCGAAATTCCCTTTCAAGTTGGGGATGATGTGGTAAGCGCGAAAAATTCCACAGTCATCCGGATTTAACACCTTGCCGTTTTGGATTACTTGTCAAATTTCGGGACGAAATTTCTCTCAAGTTGGGGATGATGTGACAACCCGAACCTTTGAGGTTAGTAACGTCTAACTTTTTAATCTAATCCCTTATTACTCCTCCTCGATGTATTATATGTTCCGCGCTTGTTATTAGTCCGTTTAGTGTGCATGACAACTTTTGGGCCGTAAGTCATTGGGCCACGTTAGCGACCTTTGTGATACACTTCACTCCGGCCCGAACAAACATGAACCGAGCCCAAACTATCCCGAGTGGACTGCGATCAAACTTGGCCCAGTTGTGATCTAATTGAATAGGTAAAGGGCTGGCCTACTTGTTGAAGTTTTGGTTTTATAATTGTTGTGTACGTAACTTTTCTCATATTCTCATTATCTTAACATAACAAACTCATAAACCCTATCTCTCCATCCCCATCCCCTACATACGACAGTAGACCCCCCCCCCCCCCCCGGTCGTGATCTGATCACCATCACCATACTCTTCTTAGTCTCTTGGTTAGTGAAATCCAAACTGTGCTCCTTATTATTTAATTATTCTTTATGTGTTTATTCATGATTAACTTGTGATGTAAATTGTTGCACAACCTTGTCTAAGTTATTGTATATGGAATCTTTATTATTAATCTGTTTATTATTCTTGATGATAACATGGATTATGATTAGTTATTTCTTGATGTAATCTGATTTAATAGGAAGTAATAATATAAGTCAGTATGGTTTGATAATTGATTGATTAATCTAATTGTTATGGCTCGATTTCTGTATTAATATGAGAGGGTTTCATATACATATGATTAGTGATGTATTAATGTATATAAATTGGTTAAAGACTTTGATAATGAAACGATGATAAGTGTAAGTTTAGAGTTAAACTGAATATGGGCTTGCATGATTTATTTGTTAATTAGATTGCATGATTTATTTGTTAATTAGATTGCATGATTTATTGTTAATTGATCACTGTTAGGAATATTGAACGCATGATCTGGGACTTTTGTTTGGGCCGAATACTTTAACAGGTTGTATATATATTAGTTGGGCTGATATTGGTTAAATGGATTGTTAGAGTTATTGGATTGGTTTATTAGCTTGGGCCGCATATAGTTACTGAGCACATACCCTTTAATTAGTTATTGGTTTTGGGCCACGTACAAATCAGTTTGCACCTGGGCCACAACAATAACACTGGGCTCCGAGCACAAACACACTTTGGATGCACAAAGAAATAGACAGACCATGTTTGTTTGTACACTATCAATGTTGGCATGTTATACAATTGATTTGGGCCGTACAGTCCATTAGTTGGAATACACTTAAACCGGGTATTAGGCTGGATGGGGTTAGATGTAATCAGTGGACTGCACAGTTAAGTAGTTGGACCAGAATCAGTTGGGCCGTGCAACCCAGGGTGCATATTATAGATTGTTAAATGTAGTTGGGACTTTGGAGTTTGGAAAGGAGGTTTGTATGTGATCCGAATGTCTATTGTATGGATAATCTGTGATAAATTGCATGGTATTATCTCGGTGCTACTTGTAAAATATAGTGTATTTGAGGGGTATAATGGTTCACGTGTTAGATAAACAACATTTGAATACGTTATGAGTAATACACGATTTCTAGCTGCTATGTGTTATATGATTGTGAGTGTGATCATACTTGAATACGAGCCTAATGTTAAATGGAATCAATAATAGGGCGTGGTCGGTTTTATTAATTAAAACAAGTGAAACACTCTGCCGAGCACACTAAGGTGAGTTCATTCCTCTTGAGCATGCGTCCCGGTGGTTGGGACAATCCTTGGGTATCCCTGGGAGGGATAGGTTTTGGGTAACTTGTTTGGGTATTCCTGAGAGGAATACGTCTTATTGTAAATCGGTTATGTTGGATAATATACTCATCCTATCACCTTTTAAAGTCCCTCCGTGTTGTTTGGTTACCTGAGAGGTAACATGGTATTAGTTAGTAGCGCTACTTAGGTTTGGCAACCTCACACCATACCTGGGAGGACGGGTGTTGAACTAATGACCTAGTCACGACCAATGCTTTGATAGGAGCATTGGAGAAAGGGCAATGTAAATCAGGAGCCGTCTTGTATTCGGGATATTATCAACATTAAATTCAATGGATTAACTAAACACTTGGTAACTAACGTTTTCGTATAACTATGAGCTCACCAGCGTGCGTTGTCTGATACACTTGTTGCATGCTTGCAAGTCGTTAGATGTCTTGGATTTGGAACTTGTTGTCTGGAGTAACTGGAGTGGTCATTGGTCGAACTGGATGGATACATGTGATGGAATTACTGATATTATACATTGGTTTTGAAACAGTTATCTATGGTTTACTATTTGCTTCCGCTGAACAATGTTGGGTTTATTGAAATTTATTGTTGATACTTTTTTATTAATAAGTGATGATTTTCGTTTAAAAATTTGTATGGGTTCAACATGATTAATAAGTCATTATGTCTCAAATCTATAGAAGCGTTTGTCCGAGGAAACACTTGTGATGCCCCTGCTAGAGCTCAAGATTGACAACGCGTTTCAGTTTGTTGAAGAACCCATCGAGATCATGGATCGGGAGGTCAAGGTTCGTAAACATAGTCGAATCCCGATTGTGAGAGTTCGTTGAAACTCAAGACGTGGACTGGATTTCACGTGGGAACATAAAGATCTAATAAAGTTCTAGTATCCTCGATTGTTCAAACGGTTGGAGCAACTCCTGATGTCACTAGCGAATTTTAGGGCGAAATTCCCTTTCAAGTTGAGGATGATGTGGTAACCGCGAGAAATTCCACAGTCATCCTGATTTAACACCTTGCCGTTTTGGATTACTTGTCAAATTTCAGGACGAAATTTCTCTCAAGTTGGGGATGATGTGACAACCCGAACCTTTGAGGTTAGTAACGTCAAACTTTTTAATCTAATCCCTTATTACTCCTCCTCGATGTATTATACGTTCCGCGCTTGTTATTAGTCCGTTTAGTGTGCATGACAACTTTTGGGCCGTAAGTCATTGGGCCACGTTAGCGACCTTTGTGATACACTTCACTCCGGCCCGAACAAACATGAACCGAGCCCAAACTATCCCGAGTGGACTGCGATCAAACTTGGCCCAATTGTGATCTAATTGAATAGGTAAAGGGCCGGCCCACTTGTTGAAGTTTTGGTTTTATAATTGTTGTGTACGTAACTTTTCTCATATTCTCATTATCTTAACATAACAAACTCATAAACCCTATCTCTCCATCCCCATCCCCTACGTACGACAGTAGACCCCCCCCCCCCCCCCGGTCGTGATCTGATCACCATCACCATACTCTTCTTAGTCTCTTGGTTAGTGAAATCCAAACTGTGCTCCTTATTATTTAATTATTCTTTATGTGTTTATTCATGATTGACTTGTGATGTAAATTGTTGCACAACCTTGTCTAAGTTATTGTATATGGAATCTTTATTATTAATCTGTTTATTATTCTTGATGATAACATGGATTATGATTAGTTATTTCTTGATGTAATCTGATTTAATAGGAAGTAATAATATAAGTCAGTATGGTTTGATAATTGATTGATTAATCTAATTGTTATGGCTCGATTTCTGTATTAATATGAGAGGGTTTCATATACATATGATTAGTGATGTATTAATGTATATAAATTGGTTAAAGACTTTGATAATGAAACGATGATAAGTGTAAGTTTAGAGTTAAACTGAATATGGGCTTGCATGATTTATTTGTTAATTAGATTGCATGATTTATTGTTAATTGATCACTGTTAGGAATATTGAACGCATGATCTGGGACTTTTGTTTGGGCCGAATACTTTAACAGGTTGTATATATATTAGTTGGGCTGATATTGGTTAAATGGATTGTTAGAGTTATTGGATTGGTTTATTAGCTTGGGCCGCATATAGTTACTGAGCACATACCCTTTAATTAGTTATTGGTTTTGGGCCACGTACAAATCAGTTTGCACCTGGGCCACAACAATAACACTGGGCTCCGAGCACAAACACACTTTGGATGCACAAAGAAATAGACAGACCATGTTTGTTTGTACACTATCAATGTTGGCATGTTATACAATTGATTTGGGTCGTACAGTCCATTAGTTGGAATACACTTAAACCGGGTATTAGGCTGGATGGGGTTAGATGTAATCAGTGGACTGCACAGTTAAGTAGTTGGACCAGAATCAGTTGGGCCGTGCAACCCAGGGTGCATATTATAGATTGTTAAATGTAGTTGGGACTTTGGGGTTTGGAAAGGAGGTTTGTATGTGATCCGAATGTCTATTGTATGGATAATCTGTGATAAATTGCATGGTATTATCTCGGTGCTACTTGTAAAATATAGTGTATTTGAGGGGTATAATGGTTCACGTGTTAGATAAACAACATTTGAATACGTTATGAGTAATACACGATTTCTAGCTGCTATGTGTTATATGATTGTGAGTGTGATCATACTTGAATACGAGCCTAATGTTAAATGGAATCAATAATAGGGCGTGGTCGGTTTTATTAATTAAAACAAGTGAAACACTCTACCGAGCACACTAAGGTGAGTTCATTCCTCTTGAGCATGCGTCCCGGTGGTTGGGACAATCCTTGGGTATCCCTGGGAGGGATAGGTTTTGGGTAACTTGTTTGGGTATTCCTGAGAGGAATACGTCTTATTGTAAATCGGTTATGTTGGATAATATACTCATCCTATCACCTTTTAAAGTCCCTCCGTGTTGTTTGGTTACCTGAGAGGTAACATGGTATTAGTTAGTAGCGCTACTTAGGTTTGGCAACCTCACACCATACCTGGGAGGACGGGTGTTGAACTAATGACCTAGTCACGACCAATGCTTTGATAGGAGCATTGGAGAAAGGGCAATGTAAATCAGGAGCCGTCTTGTATTCGGGATATTATCAACATTAAATTCAATGGATTAACTAAACACTTGGTAACTAACGTTTTCGTATAACTATGAGCTCACCAGCGTGCGTTGTCTGATACACTTGTTGCATGCTTGCAAGTCGTTAGATGTCTTGGATTTGGAACTTGTTGTCTGGAGTAACTGGAGTGGTCATTGGTCGAACTGGATGGATACATGTGATGGAATTACTGATATTATACATTGGTTTTGAAACAGTTATCTATGGTTTACTATTTGCTTCCGCTGAACAATGTTGGGTTTATTGAAATTTATTGTTGATACTTTTTTATTAATAAGTGATGATTTTCGTTTAAAAATTTGTATGGGTTCAACATGATTAATAAGTCATTATGTCTCAAATCTATAGAATCGTTTGTCCGAGGAAACACTTGTGATGCCCCTGCTAGAGCTCAAGATTGACAACGCGTTTCAGTTTGTTGAAGAACCCATCGAGATCATGGATCGGGAGGTCAAGGTTCGTAAACATAGTCGAATCCCGATTGTGAGAGTTCGTTGAAACTCAAGACGTGGACTGGATTTCACGTGGGAACATAAAGATCTAATAAAGTTCTAGTATCCTCGATTGTTCAAACGGTTGGAGCAACTCCTGATGTCACTAGCCAATTTTAGGGCGAAATTCCCTTTCAAGTTGAGGATGATGTGGTAACCGCGAGAAATTCCACAGTCATCCTGATTTAACACCTTGCCGTTTTGGATTACTTGTCAAATTTCGGGACGAAATTTCTCTCAAGTTGGGGATGATGTGACAACCCGAACCTTTGAGGTTAGTAACGTCAAACTTTTTAATCTAATCCCTTATTACTCCTCCTCGATGTATTATACGTTCCGCGCTTGTTATTAGTCCGTTTAGTGTGCATGACAACTTTTGGGCCGTAAGTCATTGGGCCACGTTAGCGACCTTTGTGATACACTTCACTCCGGCCCGAACAAACATGAACCGAGCCCAAACTATCCCGAGTGGACTGCGATCAAACTTGGCCCAATTGTGATCTAATTGAATAGGTAAAGGGCCGGCCCACTTGTTGAAGTTTTGGTTTTATAATTGTTGTGTACGTAACTTTTCTCATATTCTCATTATCTTAACATAACAAACTCATAAACCCTATCTCTCCATCCCCATCCCCTACGTACGACAGTAGACCCCCCCCCCCCCCCCCCGGTCGTGATCTGATCACCATCACCATACTCTTCTTAGTCTCTTGGTTAGTGAAATCCAAACTGTGCCCCTTATTATTTAATTATTCTTTATGTGTTTATTCATGATTGACTTGTGATGTAAATTGTTGCACAACCTTGTCTAAGTTATTGTATATGGAATCTTTATTATTAATCTGTTTATGATTCTTGATGATAACATGGATTATGATTAGTTATTTCTTGATGTAATCTGATTTAATAGGAAGTAATAATATAAGTCAGTATGGTTTGATAATTGATTGATTAATCTAATTGTTATGGCTCGATTTCTGTATTAATATGAGAGGGTTTCATATACATATGATTAGTGATGTATTAATGTATATAAATTGGTTAAAGACTTTGATAATGAAACGATGATAAGTGTAAGTTTAGAGTTAAACTGAATATGGGCTTGCATGATTTATTTGTTAATTAGATTGCATGATTTATTTGTTAATTAGATTGCATGATTTATTGTTAATTGATCACTGTTAGGAATATTGAACGCATGATCTGGGACTTTTGTTTGGGCCGAATACTTTAACAGGTTGTATATATATTAGTTGGGCTGATATTGGTTAAATGGATTGTTAGAGTTATTGGATTGGTTTATTAGCTTGGGCCGCATATAGTTACTGAGCACATACCCTTTAATTAGTTATTGGTTTTGGGCCACGTACAAATCAGTTTGCACCTGGGCCACAACAATAACACTGGGCTCCGAGCACAAACACACTTTGGATGCACAAAGAAATAGACAGGCCATGTTTGTTTGTACACTATCAATGTTGGCATGTTATACAATTGATTTGGGCCGTACAGTCCATTAGTTGGAATACACTTAAACCGGGTATTAGGCTGGATGGGGTTAGATGTAATCAGTGGACTGCACAGTTAAGTAGTTGGACCAGAATCAGTTGGGCCGTGCAACCCAGGGTGCATATTATAGATTGTTAAATGTAGTTGGGACTTGGGGGTTTGGAAAGGAGGTTTGTATGTTATCCAAATGTCTATTGTATGGATAATCTGTGATAAATTGTATGGTATTATCTCGGTGCTACTTGTAAAATATAGTGTATTTGAGGGGTATAATGGTTCACGTGTTAGATAAACAACATTTGAATACGTTATGAGTAATACACGATTTCTAGCTGCTATGTGTTATATGATTGTGAATGTGATCATACTTGAATACGAGCCTAATGTTAAATGGAATCAATAATAGGGCGTGGTCGGTTTTATTAATTAAAACAAGTGAAACACTCTGCCGAGCACACTAAGGTGAGTTCATTCCTCTTGAGCATGCGTCCCGGTGGTTAGGACAATCCTTGGGTATCCCTGGGAGGGATAGGTTTTGGGTTACTTGTTTGGGTATTCCTGAGAGGAATACGTCTTGTTGTAAATCGGTTATGTTGGATAATATACTCATCCTATCACCTTTTAAAGTCCCTCTGTGTTGTTTGGTTACCTGAGAGGTAACATGGTATTAGTTAGTAGCGCTACTTAGGTTTGGCAACCTCACCCCATACCTGGGAGGACGGGTGTTGAACTAATGACCTAGTCACGACCAATGCTTTGATAGGAGCATTGGAGAAAGGGCAATGTAAATCAGGAGCCGTCTTGTATTCGGGATATTATCAACATTAAATTCAATGGATTAACTAAACACTTGGTAACTAACGTTTTCGTATAACTGTGAACTCACCATCGTTGTCTGATACACTTGTTGCATGCTTGCAGGTCGTTAGATGTCTTGGATTTGGAACTTGTTGTCTGGAGTAACTGGAGTGGTCATTGGTCGAACTGGATGGATACATGTGATGGAATTACTGATATTATACATTGGTTTTGAAACAGTTATCTATGGTTTACTATTTGCTTCCGCTGAACAATGTCGGGTTTATTGAAATTTATTGTTGATACTTTTTTATTAATAAGTGATGATTTTCGTTTAAAAATTTGTATGGGTTCAACATGATTAGTGGCTCGTTATTGGTTTGTCACACGCCTAACAGGAACATTCCTTAGGTGGTATTTTGGGGGTGTGACAATGTGATGCAGAAAATAAATGGCGAGATGAAGTTGTCTACATTGGTTTGTTACTTTTTAAAGAAAATTTGACAACTAACCATGAATTTTTTTTTAAAATGTTTTGGATTTTAGGGGGAGTAAATTTTTTTGAAAATACAAAAACATTTGAAAATTTGAAAAAGCCAAAAACATGAGAAAAGTTAAAAGGAGTTTTTGTGTAAAAAGAGTAAATGATAGTACATCAGTAGACAATCACAGCATACTAAAGAAATGGTTTGTCAATATGTGATAAACGGTCTCACTGATGTTATGCCAGTAGGTTTTTACACACTTAGTAAATTGATTTCGAGATATAAACCTAAATATCAATATCTTGCTTATCTCGTGGGGATCATATCTCGGATATATGGACTTAGTACTCTGATATTTCATTTGAGAGGTTGCCTGATTTTGAGATATTAGGTCTTTATACTTACTGATATCTGGGGTATTGTCCTTGGTCTTCTGATTTTGCATCAGCAATGGCCTAGACCTTGTAAAATGCTTTTGAGCCTAAAGCTTTCCCTCTACATAAAAATTGAGAAAATATCGAAAGATATAAATCAAGTGCAGTTGTAAAGAAGATTTCTAAGAGGAACACACCTTTAAATCGAGCCTTCATCTCTTTAACTGAACGGTAGTTCATACCTGAGCTCTTAAGGTCTCGTACTAACCCGGAGTACATATATTAATACAGTATATTCACCTGTAAGACTGAATCTAGGGAATCTTGATGCGAGAGTATATTCTGAGGTGGGACACGCGAATAAGTTTAAGTTCTTAAAAATACTAAATCTCGTATCTTGAATCAATTGAAGTTTGTATGAAAATTTATGTGGATCAATATACTGACAATCTAAGTGAATCGTTTAGAGCTTAAAGTTTAAAAAGGTCAACGGTGCTAGTGCTGTCATAAACTAATATGATCCTCTGACGCGAACTCAAACAAAAATATTGTTTGTAAATATTTGTTTACTGCATTTTCTTTTAGAAAATTACAACAAGATTTTCGGAGTGTTTTAGCATAAACTTTGTAAAATACAAAAAGATTTTATTTCTACTTTATTTTAGACAACCGATGTCTGAAAGTTAAGTTTCAAAATCTAAGTATGTTGTTTCTGAAAATAAACAAGTTCATTAATTTGAAAGTTGAGGTTTTTATTGAAAAATTCAAAAATAGTTTGTGAAATCTCCAATGTCATTAATTTGGACTAGGATGATTTAGTCTGTGAGAATTTTGGATTCTTTCATTGTCAAATATAGAGTTATTTGATATGGGGAGAGAGCCAGTATGTAATCCTGGAGTTTTAAAACTGTCAAAAGGATTTCATAGAACCAGGTTTCGATACTGTGATATAATAAGCTTAATTGTCAAAATTTTATAAAATCCATATTAAGATCCTGATAGCTGAGGCTAAGGGGAAGTCTGAAGAAAAGCTCAAAGCAAGGGGAAGCTTGCAACGTTAGAACCAGGTGACGATCCTGAAAAGTCGGAAACTTACATAAAGGGGGAGCCTGGAGAGAGAGAGAGAGAGAGAGAGAGTCTGACGAAAGGGGGAGCTGCTGAAGCAGGAAGCAGATTTAAGAGAGAGTCTGAGGTATTGAAGATGTCAAAGCTTTTGGAAGACTCAGAGAGAGAGAGATAGAAAGCTTCGAGGTTGACAGCAACAATATACAAGGGGGAGTCTGTGAGTGCATATGTCTATCGCTTTCGTCAATCACGTATCGTAGTTGGAACAAATGATTAAGACATGGTTCAAACTGAAGAATACTTGTAAGTAGATGTTGATTCATACGAATCAACATATATGGATTCGTATGAATGGAATGTAGTTGGTTCGTGATTATCAAGTTCATCCGTAAGTGTAGCTTCGTACGAACCAGGTCCTTTCGTAGGTATACTGGTACGAAGCGATAATCCATATAAATAGGTGTTAGTCTTGTTCATTTGGTAATCTTTGTGACTTGAGAGGGGGAACTCTTGTCAATGGTTTTCGTGGTTCGGTATTGTTACAACATCAATAGAAAACAACATTTAATTACTTCTTTGAATTCAATCTACACACGTACTTGGATTCCGCACAAGATACGTGTTCTAGGCATTCAACGGTTACGGAATCGATCCTTGAGCGAATCCACAAATTGCTACAGATTTAGTACAATCCGCGACCTTGTTTAGAAAAGCCATAGGTGTTTATCATTATCTGGGTCATGATGTTCTACCCTTTAGAAAAGCAAAACTTTGTCCCTATGGACCGCCAGAAGCCACATTGTCAGTTTCATCGGTTATGAGCGTGATTTGCTTGGCCGAGGCTCAGGTCAGGGTTCAAGATTCATCATCTTTTACGTGCTTGGTAAAATGAATTACAACATAAATTGAGATTTTAGAGAGTTTTTAGTGCGTTTTATTTTTACCAAAACACCCACTGCCTATTTAAACTAACACAAGAGGCTAAGATGGTCAAAAACAATACGGCTAGTTAATTATAGCCGTTATAAAATGGCTAGAAATCTTACAGCAGTAACCAATTATTGAGAATACCCAAGTCGGGTATTAAAAAAACTCAGGTTTGGGTTTAACTAAAAACCGGGTTGGGGTTCAGGGACAATTTTTACACTAAAATTATGTACTCTATTCATACCCTACGTCCCGGATATTGAAACACCCAGTGTCTATTTTTTAATGGATACCGGTCCATACCCATTTTTAGTAGTTTAAACTTGAAAGAATCTACTAAAGGCATGTTGAGGATATAGGCTTCGCTACCGTCTGGGCTTATGATCCACCATATGCTTAATAAGTATTGACATCTCGTTACATAATACTGAAACATATGCTTAATGAGTATTGACATCTCGTTACATAAATACTGAAACAAAGAAACAGACACATGAACTATTAACACTTATAGTAAAATCTCATCTATAATCTATAATACATTATAAAGCATTTCAGATGTACTGACATGTAATTTCCTACACAATTTTTAAGACGGCAGACGAAGTAACAGGAGTTCTTACCCTAATCTTCATCTGTTTCTCCCAAATTTGCCCCCAATTCATTCTCAATCGCCAAAGAGTCCGAGCAATTATTATATGTACAATAATCAATCAGCTGCAGAACGAATTGGAGTATACGAATCATCAAACCGTAACTGTGAATCATCATGATGAGAGTATACGAATCGCTAAGGTAATCAATTGTATTGAATTGCTCCAGCAATCGTTCCCTTCTCCTCTGTAACAAAAGCATCCCCATCATGAAGATAACTCACGGTGTTCAGATCTAGTGTTTCGTCTCTTCCCTATCTTCTCCGAACTCAGGTTTCTTTTTCTTTACTTGTTATTAATGTCACACCCCGACCACGTGGAACATACAAAACGTGGCGGAAACATCGGGGCGTGTTGCAACAGAATTAATGTTTCACAACCATGGGTATCAAAAGTGTTTCGTTTTATTAATCATTGAATAATTACATCGTTTGGAAATCTAAATACACTATTTAAACATAGTCTATCATTGTTATTTAGTCACTAAGGCCTTGTCCAGTCCTATGTGAGCATGCATCTTATCAATCGATATCATTCAACAATACCTGAAACATATGTGAAAACGAGGTCAGCAAAGAAATGCTGGCGAGTACATAGGTTTTGTAGGAGTGTCGAAATCATGGCTAGTTTAGATGTTGCAATACTTTATTTAAAAACCTTGTTTTGAAAAGAGTATAATATTGCAACTTAATTAACCAACTCAAATCAAGCGGGTTATAATTTGTAAAACCTCGTAGCCATGACTCTTAACTCGAAAACATTTGTTTTAGTAAATGATTTGGAAAAACAATGATAAGTTCAGGTGATATGTATAAATAAGAAAATAATGCATGATTAAATGAATAACCATGTAATATGAGTTTGTATAAGATAAGTTGTTTGTAAATAAATGTCTTGTGAAAAGTATGTTACTTGTATAAAATGTTCTATGTCTCGAGCTGAAATGATTCAAATAACACTACAATATGTAATACCATACAAACACTTATATATAGGAAGTACCAGCGGCGTATCCACCATGCTTGTATCATATTCCACACGCATTGTTACTTAATCACTTAATCCAAACCAAACCACCAAAGTAATGTTCATGCCCAATATAAATCATGTAATATGTAACCAAAACCCAATCGTTACCCAATCGTTAAAACATCGTGTGAAAACCCAATCGTTAATCGTTTAATTCGTTTTAGGTCGTGAAACTACTTATGTGGTCGTCTCGCTAATAACATTCAAACCTTCGTGACTTTCGTCGCTTCTCGTTTTCGTCGCTTCTCGGTTTCGCATTAACAAACCTCCATAGGGTAAGTTAATGTTTCAGATTCAGTCGCTACCTACCATTGCCCACACATAACCACGGGAGTAGTAAATAACGGGATTTGTCAGATCCTATGGTACCATAACCTAATACTGGTCGGCTTGATCATTGCTAATGAATGTCATTTGTTATGTAACTTAAACCAACAAGTTTGTTCACTTTATGAAATCGTTATTAGTTTTGTATAAATCGTTTTAGTCGTTTTTGAAACTATTTGTTATAACATCGAAAACATTTAGCACATATGAGTCACCCCAAAACAATTGAAAACAGTAAAATAGGGGAAGAATGTACTCGCCTGAGAATGCTTGGAGGTCTTGAACAACAACCAAACAAAGCTTGAGGGAGCACGGAATCAATCGGCAATCTAAAACTATATAAATAAACCGGACCTAAATCGGGAGATCGGATAGGATGAGGCTTGGTAAACCAAACGAGTTTTGGAACTCATATGATATGGTTTAACAAGACCTACATACTACAATGAAACCAAACCTAAGTGCTATCGACCCATCGCGGCCCATTACGACCCGTTTAGGTAGCTTATGCTACTTTAACGCGTCGTTCGCGTGAAACGCGTTCGGACCGTCTAACTAGTCCTATGACAAGTGTTATATGCCTAAACATGTTACATAATCAGTTATATGACAAAGGTTTAGGTTACATATGCTTATTTACCAATTATACATGAAAAGGGTATTCTGGTAATTTACATAAGGCATATAAACTACCTATCATACAACTACTTAAACGATGTGACCATAGGGTATAACCTCGGAAGGTTATTCCCTACCTACTATGGTCACCTAATGTATTTGGTCGGATCCTAATGATCGACCAAATGGGTCGAGTTCGAAGGTATAGGCGATTTATTAGATCGCCTACCCTTCGACTCTAGACAACGTGGTAATCAGTGGGCATAGTCCCAAGGGACTATGACCAACGTGATTACACTCACGTTGCGAAGTTCCTACGAACTTCGCATTGACCATTACTGGTCAACGCTGAAAGTCAAACAAAGTTTGACTTTCTGACTCGAAAAGCAGTAAAATAAGGAAAAGAACGAAAGAATACTTACCCAGGGTCCCCGAATGCTAATCCCGATTCGAGAATCTCAGGTATGAAACAATGGTTTCAACTTAGAGTTTCTAAAATCAGAATTCTAGTGCATTTGAAGTAATGGGGGGTGGGGTATTTATAGTATTCGGGTAACCGTTAAGATCATTTCTTGGAAAAGGGGAAACGATCAAGGCCGTACACTTGTCGGAAAGTCATGGTGCCACAAATGCTCCTAAACTTAGTGATTAAGCAAGTTGCAAACATGTGGTTGTGGTTAAACCTGCTGAAAACAGGCTGTTAAACATTGCACCTGGTCTGGAGACCCCATACGCATCGTATGGTATATATACCATACGCATCGTATGGGTTAACTTTGGCAGAATTTCACTTTTGGTCCCTGAACTGTATTTAGGCCATTTTTGACACGTTTAAGGCCCGTTAACCCCATTTCAAAGCTCTAAAATGAAGTTAAAGTATAGGGAACTTAAAACATGCTCAAAAATATCTCGGATGTCGGTTCGTTTAGCCGTACGAACGCGATGTTCGCTTAATTACGACGGAATGCGCATAAGCGCGAAAAACGAACCAAATGACGCGACGAATGGATTTTTCTTAAGGCGAACACTAAAATATAATGTAGTCATGCTCACATAAATTTTTGGATGTCCGGATGTATTCAGAACGTAAGTTACGCCTAAAAATGCAAACTTGTGCACTTTTTGACACTTTTAGTCCCTGAATGACACAAAAGTTTATTTTAGCATACCGAACACCTCAAAGCCTATTTCTAAGCTATGTAAAGGATATTTATGGTATTTTTAACTTATGGTCATGTTCCGGAAGGTCTGTTACAGTTCAAATTGGCATACTTTCGTAGTTTGTCAACTTTAGTCCCTGTAAGCGATTTAACTTTGATTTCACCACACCAAACCTTCCAAAACTTATATCTAAGTTATGTAAAGGTTATTTAAGGTATGTTAAGCCTATTTCACTATTCCGGAGTGTTCGTTGGATTAAACTGGTTATATCTACGCATTGGTGCGCGTATAACCTTCCAGAAAGCGATTTAGAGTTTGAAATCGAATAAGAATCGATATGTGCAAATGATACACATATTAATACAAATCCAAAGTATGAAATACAATATTTCATTGGTTCGGTATTTGTTTGATGGCCGTGGAGGCACAGGTGTTACAGTCTCCCCTACTTTAGGAAATTTCGTCCCGAAATTTATTTAGAGGAAACTTGTGAGAGCTTGAAAATATGAAGTTGAAAAGATCAAACAACATTGGTTAGGGTTCTGAACTTCTTGTAACCTTTAATAACATCATGATTGCAATGTAAGAGGGATACTTATATACAAGTATATGAAGCGTCATTGGTGCGTCCACCGTACCTCCATTACATCGTTCTCATTTCGTTATTGTTGTCACTATCGGCTCTTACACATAATAAATCTTACTGGGTTTACCGTGCACTGAATCTCATAATTATGTGCGCTTCCATAATTAGACAATTCCTTGCATAGTTCACACAGTCTATTTTATAATGTGTAGGGGAAAACCAAATGAACAATCCTGTGATGAGTGTAACTAGACCGCCATTGAGTCCTTTTGATTAAATCAATGAATGATCTAAATAGACTATCAAGGAGTCTGTTCAGCTACATCACTAGATGTCGTTCTCTAACCAAATTGTGAATCAATCTTTTTGACTAGACCACTCAAGGGTCTATCATCGAATCATGGAATGGTACTATATAACCCAAGGGTCTTAACTACTAGGTAGAAGCCCATAAGGATTTAAGGTAGTACCTTTTTGAAAATCCTACTATGAATCCCTCATATGAAGATATGAAAGATTCTATGAGGATTTGAAAATCGGATCACACAAAAACATAAAGGAGAACACATAACACATAACCACATAGTCGCATAATCGCTTATTCGTGTAATCGTTTAATTTGTTATCTTTGGACATGGGTATTTAAAGCATACTAGGAATCCAATCCGTGGATTTCATTTGGTACTTTAAATATTTTCAAGAATCTAACTATAAAGATAGAAAGATTCAAAAAGAAAATTCGATTTCGATTATTAGGAACCGAAGTGTTCGAATTAAGGTACATAAAGAATCCAATTAAGGACTCTGATTTGAATGATGATTATCCACAAGGATCTAATTGTAAAGATAAAAAGATCCCATATGAATTTTAGAAGTTGAAGATGTTTTGAAATCTTGCACGGGATGTGCTTAAGTCAAAACATGAAGTTGAAATGCTAGATATGTCAAGGCGACATATGAAGCAGAATTTGAAGGTTAAGTAAATGTACAAGGAAAATATTTTTGAAAACTGTGCATGGGGTTCTTTTAAGAAAAATGTGTTTAACGTTTTTGAAACCTTATATATAATACTTTTTGAAATCATAAAGTAGGTGTATTAGATAGATATTTTTACAAAAATATTTTAAAATCATGCGAGATGAATTTTGAAATTATGTATAAGGTTTTTGAAAATATGAATGATGCTTTTCGAAATCATGCACTTGATAAGAAAATGTTTTGTATTTAATATTGTCTTCAGATTATATGAAATATTTTGAAATTTGAAAGGTTGGTTTTGATAACATGGCCAATGTTTTTGAAATAACATAGACAATGTATCTAGAAAAATTGTTTTCAAACTATATGAAATGTTTTGAGATCATGAAGATTGTTTTGAAATACTGGTACTGTGTATGTTTGAAAAAAAAATCAAAACGTAATGGGTATGAGATTTGAAAATATCCTTAGTTATCTAACCAAGGATTCAAAGGCACAGATGTGCGAAAAGCACGATTACTCATAATGTCACTTAATTTTCTGTACTTTGTTTCTTAGAGTGAAACGAGTACTTAAAATTTTCGAGGGAATCATGAGCAATTATTTGAAAGAGAGAGATCACAAGAGTAGTTTGTAAGGTGCATAGTTCCTTGATGTAGGTATCATAGGAAAAGCCATATACACCTAGCAGGGGGTTGAGCTGGTTGGTTGGGGACGGCTTTACCATTGTGAGCGACCATGGCGAAGTTCTGAGAAGCCTTTATTTAAAAACCTTGTTTTGAAAAGAGTATAATATTGCAACTTAATTAACCATGATTTCGACACTCCTACAAAACCTATGTACTCGCCAGCATTTCTTTGCTGACCTCGTTTTCACATATGTTTCAGGTATTGTTGAATGATATCGATTGATAAGATGCATGCTCACATAGGACTGGACGAGGCCTTAGTGACTAAATAACAATGATAGACTATGTTTAAATAGTGTATTTAGATTTCCAAACGATGTAATTATTCAATGATTAATAAAACGAAACACTTTTGATACCCATGGTTGTGAAACATTAATTCTGTTGCAACACGCCCCGATGTTTCCGCCACGTTTTGTATGTTCCACGTGGTCGGGGTGTGACAGAAAAGATGGTATCAGAGCCAATGGTTATAGGGAATTAGGTTATTAGTAATTAGTAATGCTTTGACCTAGTCTATAACCTTCTTAGGACCCTAACGCGAGTTTACTTGCGTTTAGTCATAAAACAATATTGTCACCTATCCTTAGGTGACAACCACAACAAGAACATAAATTTCAAAACCACTTTGAAAACTAATCATCTGTTCTAGGATGATTAATTACTAGGTTTTGAACCCTCAGTTATAAGGTTTTGAATCCCTTTGAATTTTCAAAATCTCGTCAAGGTTTTGGGTTTTAAATAATGTGAACACGTGCAAACTGGAAGGGTGAATGCCTGTATTCTGGGTTTTCTGTCTAGGCAAGCACTTCGTATACATCTCATCAGACGCGAGACCAGTTGTGCTTACCTGGGAATCCTTGGGATGAGTGTTCACTTATAGGCGAGCATGTCTTCAGTGATACATTAATAAGACCTGTTTACCTTGATTAGTCACCGTCTCATTTGTTTGCCTTAGGTAACAAACAAATGATCGCAATTTTCATGCGTTATCATTCTGTTTTGATTGTCCAAAAACCTTTCACCTGTTTCTCCCTACGCCTTTCTTTTTCTTCAAGAATGTCTCTTCATCACGATGACGCCCAGATATCTGAGCAAGCAGCCAAATTCGCTCAGCGAATAGGCGATGTATCATCTCCAGGATGAAGCCACTCAAGAATCACCAAGACAGGCAGGACCTAGTCAGACGACAACATCATCAGCCAATAAACCAATCGAGGAATCAAAGACCATGGATGAACGATCCCTTAAGAAGTCAAAAAAAAGCGAAAGGCTTCTCAGAACTTCGCCATGGTCGCTCACAATGGTAAAGCCGTCCCCAACCAACCAGCTCAACCCCCTGCTAGGTGTATATGGCTTTTCCTATGATACCTACATCAAGGAACTATGCACCTTACAAACTACTCTTGTGATCTCTCTCTTTCAAATAATTGCTCATGATTCCCTCGAAAATTTTAAGTACTCGTTTCACTCTAAGAAACAAAGTACAGAAAATTAAGTGACATTATGAGTAATCGTGCTTTTCGCACATCTGTGCCTTTGAATCCTTGGTTAGATAACTAAGGATATTTTCAAATCTCATACCCATTACGTTTTGATTTTTTTTTCAAACATACACAGTACCAGTATTTCAAAACAATCTTCATGATCTCAAAACATTTCATATAGTTTGAAAACAATTTTTCTAGATACATTGTCTATGTTATTTCAAAAACATTGGCCATGTTATCAAAACCAACCTTTCAAATTTCAAAATATTTCATATAATCTGAAGACAATATTAAATACAAAACATTTTCTTATCAAGTGCATGATTAAATGAATAACCATGTAATATGAGTTTGTATAAGATAAGTTGTTTGTAAATAAATGTCTTGTGAAAAGTATGTTACTTGTATAAAATGTTCTATGTCTCGAGCTGAAATGATTCAAATAACACTACAATATGTAATACCATACAAACACTTATATATAGGAAGTACCAGCGGCGTATCCACCATGCTTGTATCATATTCCACACGCATTGTTACTTAATCACTTAATCCAAACCAAACCACCAAAGTAATGTTCATGCCCAATATAAATCATGTAATATGTAACCAAAACCCAATCGTTACCCAATCGTTAAAACATCGTGTGAAAACCCAATCGTTAATCGTTTAATTCGTTTTAGGTCGTGAAACTACTTATGTGGTCGTCTCGCTAATAACATTCAAACCTTCGTGACTTTCGTCGCTTCTCGTTTTCGTCGCTTCTCGGTTTCGCATTAACAAACCTCCATAGGGTAAGTTAATGTTTCAGATTCAGTCGCTACCTACCATTGCCCACACATAACCACGGGAGTAGTAAATAACGGGATTTGTCAGATCCTATGGTACCATAACCTAATACTGGTCGGCTTGATCATTGCTAATGAATGTCATTTGTTATGTAACTTAAACCAACAAGTTTGTTCACTTTATGAAATCGTTATTAGTTTTGTATAAATCGTTTTAGTCGTTTTTGAAACTATTTGTTATAACATCGAAAACATTTAGCACATATGAGTCACCCCAAAACAATTGAAAACAGTAAAATAGGGGAAGAATGTACTCGCCTGAGAATGCTTGGAGGTCTTGAACAACAACCAAACAAAGCTTGAGGGAGCACGGAATCAATCGGCAATCTAAAACTATATAAATAAACCGGACCTAAATCGGGAGATCGGATAGGATGAGGCTTGGTAAACCAAACGAGTTTTGGAACTCATATGATATGGTTTAACAAGACCTACATACTACAATGAAACCAAACCTAAGTGCTATCGACCCATCGCGGCCCATTACGACCCGTTTAGGTAGCTTATGCTACTTTAACGCGTCGTTCGCGTGAAACGCGTTCGGACCGTCTAACTAGTCCTATGACAAGTGTTATATGCCTAAACATGTTACATAATCAGTTATATGACAAAGGTTTAGGTTACATATGCTTATTTACCAATTATACATGAAAAGGGTATTCTGGTAATTTACCTAAGGCATATAAACTACCTATCATACAACTACTTAAACGATGTGACCATAGGGTATAACCTCGGAAGGTTATTCCCTACCTACTATGGTCACCTAATGTATTTGGTCGGATCCTAATGATCGACCAAATGGGTCGAGTTCGAAGGTATAGGCGATTTATTAGATCGCCTACCCTTCGACTCTAGACAACGTGGTAATCAGTGGGCATAGTCCCAAGGGACTATGACCAACGTGATTACACTCACGTTGCGAAGTTCCTACGAACTTCGCATTGACCATTACTGGTCAACGCTGAAAGTCAAACAAAGTTTGACTTTCTGACTCGAAAAGCAGTAAAATAAGGAAAAGAACGAAAGAATACTTACCCAGGGTCCCCGAATGCTAATCCCGATTCGAGAATCTCAGGTATGAAACAATGGTTTCAACTTAGAGTTTCTAAAATCAGAATTCTAGTGCATTTGAAGTAATGGGGGGTGGGGTATTTATAGTATTCGGGTAACCGTTAAGATCATTTCTTGGAAAAGGGGAAACGATCAAGGCCGTACACTTGTCGGAAAGTCATGGTGCCACAAATGCTCCTAAACTTAGTGATTAAGCAAGTTGCAAACATGTGGTTGTGGTTAAACCTGCTGAAAACAGGCTGTTAAACATTGCACCTGGTCTGGAGACCCCATACGCATCGTATGGTATATATACCATACGCATCGTATGGGTTAACTTTGGCAGAATTTCACTTTTGGTCCCTGAACTGTATTTAGGCCATTTTTGACACGTTTAAGGCCCGTTAACCCCATTTCAAAGCTCTAAAATGAAGTTAAAGTATAGGGAACTTAAAACATGCTCAAAAATATCTCGGATGTCGGTTCGTTTAGCCGTACGAACGCGATGTTCGCTTAATTACGACGGAATGCGCATAAGCGCGAAAAACGAACCAAATGACGCGACGAATGGATTTTTCTTAAGGCGAACACTAAAATATAATGTAGTCATGCTCACATAAATTTTTGGATGTCCGGATGTATTCAGAACGTAAGTTACGCCTAAAAATGCAAACTTGTGCACTTTTTGACACTTTTAGTCCCTGAATGACACAAAAGTTTATTTTAGCATACCGAACACCTCAAAGCCTATTTCTAAGCTATGTAAAGGATATTTATGGTATGTTTAACTTATGGTCATGTTCCGGAAGGTCTGTTACAGTTCAAATTGGCATACTTTCGTAGTTTGTCAACTTTAGTCCCTGTAAGCGATTTAACTTTGATTTCACCACACCAAACCTTCCAAAACTTATATCTAAGTTATGTAAAGGTTATTTAAGGTATGTTAAGCCTATTTCACTATTCCGGAGTGTTCGTTGGATTAAACTGGTTATATCTACGCATTGGTGCGCGTATAACCTTCCAGAAAGCGATTTAGAGTTTGAAATCGAATAAGAATCGATATGTGCAAATGATACACATATTAATACAAATCCAAAGTATGAAATACAATATTTCATTGGTTCGGTATTTGTTTGATGGCCGTGGAGGCACAGGTGTTACAATTAACTTGTTATAATTCATGTAATTTTATAGAATATTGTTGGCTTCATAAGTTACCCCTAATAAATCTCTAAACAATTTTAGCAAGTTGAATTTTATGATCTTTTTTCAATAAATTATTGTATGAAACCATACTAAAAAACTGGTCCAGTTTAGTTTTATTTAAATGTGTTTCAATGATAGAGCTCTAGATGATATGTATAGTCAACATGATGCTGGGAATCCCCACTAATTTGATGTTGGATTGAACACAATGTCCACTGGCATTGATACTGCCTTTGCTTAAATGAAGGCAATTAACAGTAAATAATGATCATTTGTACCTTTTATAAGTGAACACTTTTCTAATCTGTTGCCTCTGAATAATAATCTGAGATTTTGTTTGACCGTTTGGTGCAGGAGGGGAAGTAATATTGCAGGTTGGATTTTCTTGGTATTATTTTGTTGATCAGGTGTGACCTTATGAATAAACACGACATATCCTTTTGGACATGTGGGTTTTATCTTTTGGTTGCTATACCGAGTGTCGTTATCGTATCGGTATCGTAATGAACCGATGGATAACGACCGAATTCCCACTGTACGATCATCTCTCATCGCACTTCACACACATCGACATGTTTCCAAGTGCCTTTAATTGTATAACCCATAACAGATCTATCAAAGAATGATCATGACATGTCATAAAATACATCGGTACGAATGTTTGATTTTGTTTTCTGCTCTAATTTTGTTGAATCATTGTCTCGTGAACAGGTCATCAGCACCACCATTTAAATCAAGTGACACCAGATCAACATGGAGCCACAAGGGTGCCACCATTAGTGCCAATAAGTGTTACAGGTCGTTTTCCGAATCTTGGTTGTTATGGCGTTCACCAGTGTCGTATTGCTGTTACTATCCTGACCTCATCCATCTGCACAGTTTTAAACAATTTGACCTAATACCTGTTACTTAGTTTGACCTGATACTTGTTACTTAATTTGTTGTTGGTGCATTTGTAGATAACTCCATTAAGCTTGGGTCTGGTCCATACGTATTTAAAGTAAGCGGTTAGCTTTGTCATCACATTGGTTCTTTGTGCCCACCATCTGGTGAACGTCCTCGCTTCTTACAAATGTACATTTACGACGCTAAGGATGAGATTCTACACATACTTATTTTTATTTTATTTTTGAGAAAACTGACCATCCATTTTGGATTTGAATGTTGTAGAAAAATTATTTAGGATATTGGATAGAACTAATGAGTTGTTTCCGATCCCATTACCATCACGCGAGAGACCAGTACATTGATTGTGGGCGATATCGTAGCTAAGTAAGAAATCATTTTGCTTAATTTTCGCTTACATAATGCTTACTGATCCTAATTTTAGTATTAACTCAATTTAAAATTTTAACAGAATCACAACGGCTTGTTCTGTTAACACCAGCTTCAAAAGCATTGACCATTTCTCCTGTCACACTGGCTATAGCATCAGCAGCCTTTCGTTTTTCAGCCCCAGGTAATAACCACTCAAATTTTAGTTTATGTTATCCCGTAGAAAACTACATCTATGCAATACGAACATTCCAAAAGAAACCAATAATTTTTATTATCTACTAAATCTAACCACTCTTCATATACGATCTGAAACAAAAAAAAAAGTTAAGATTATCTTCAGCAAAATGATTAACCAAAGATTTAGTTTTTATCATAGCTTATTAGTCTGGTGACGTGTTTGGGTGGTTTGGTTGGGTTACATGATTTATTGCTTTAGTTTTTGTTGTTATTCCTGTTGAAATTTGTAGTGTGAGATGCAAAATCTATTCCGGTGATGAAAGATAGAACTGTTCGTACAACCATTGATACCAGTTGTGTGGTTAGTTTTCCAGATCAAATTTTTTGAATCTTGAAATCATAAACCCTAGATACAGCACAAGATGATTTGTTTAAGGTTTGTTCCTAAATTCTTACAGAACTGTTTTGGTTATTCATCTTTGCTTCGCTTGTTTAACGTAAAGATTAAAGAATAGAAGCGGCGGAAATGCATCTTAGAAATATATCTTAACATTGGTGGGTTAATCTTGATGTTTCGGGTTGTTTCGGGTAGTGTACGGGTCAAATCGGTTACCGGTTTTGTTTAAATGTGTCACCGAATAGAAAACAGGTCATGGGTCGGCATGTTATCGCGTTACCCGCGCGTTGCGGCGGAGTCAACAATTTAAGTTGGAAGAAGAGACATGAGAAAAGCATGCCGTGATCAGGCCTGTGTGTACTAGTGTGATTCAAGATAAGTCGGAAGAAGAGGCATGAGAAAAAGCATGCCGTGATCAGGTTGTGGTGGTGACTTGATTTATGAGGTTTCATGAATGGTTGGACATTGATATTGCCCGCTCTGACCCTTTCTCAACTTCACAAACAACCCATTCTAACCCTTCCTCAATTCCAGAACAACCCATTCTAACCCGATTCTAAATTTCCTTGTTTTAATCCAGACCCATCCTTAATTTTACTCAGACTCGAAATGACCCAAGAGGTCACTTTAATGACCCATGATGACCGAAATTAGGTTTACGGGTTACCTTTGCGAGGTATACATTTGACCTATACATTTCTTGAAAAGAAGAAAAAAATGCACCGTCTTGTTGATGTTTTGGAGTGATTTAGGACACCACTATTTATGATCATAAAGTAGTAAGGTACTGATGTGTTGCACTGTGTTCTTATGTATTTTTATAGTTTTTATTAGTTTCGGTGTCATTTTTGGTCGTTTATAGTGTGTACTTATATAATTTGGTATTTTGTAGGTGAACTTATGAAAGAGCTTTAACGAACAAGAAACGAGCGTATAGGGTAGTTCGGATTAGAAAATAAAAAATGTTGAGGAAAGATAATTAGGTGTGGCGTAATAGTGATTTGAACCCGCATCGCGTATTGCTTGGAGTATATTCAGTGTGATTCAAGGAGAAAACATTTGTTTGAGAAGCCAAGACCTGTGCTGGGGCTACATGATCGTGCAGGTTGGTTTTGAGTATTTTGAATTTTGATTTGTTTCTATCAACGACTTCAGACCCCGCCCCTTGTCAGAGCTTACCAAGGTTCCAAACTTACTTTGTTAGGTCTTGAATCTTATATCTCTAAATTGGAAAATTGGGTGGATCTGATGCAATGAAGGGTTAAAATAAATACTTATTTGGTACATGCTGGCTTGGCGAGAATTAAACCAATCATAAGTCAAAGATTTTGTAATTGCTGTTATATATAATCCCCCTCAACTACTGTAAGTATCTCTGTGCTATTACCTATTACATTTATTTCAAAATTTGCTACAAGTATCCTAAAATTTAAACCAGCTATGCCTTTAGTGTATTATAATTCCATGTGTGTTGTTAACTAGGTTTGATCCGTCGCAACGTGCGGGGTGTTATTACTAATAAACAAACGGAAAATGAGAACAACACTGCAAATTGTTGACTTCGCCGCAACGCGCGGGTTCCCCACTAGTTTTAATAAAGCAGAATAATCTAATCGCTATACCTCCAAAATATAAATAGGGTAGGGGCATTTAATTTCATCTTTACAATTAATATATATCATAAAAAGTGACTTAAGGGGTTTTTTATTTTTATTCTTTATTTTATTTTATTGGGTGGTTCTTTTAGTTGAAGTATATGATGAAAAAGTTTTGAGCGAATTTACTTCATCTTTGGAGGCCCAATTTAACTACGAAAATACTTTCGTTTTATATAATTTTCTTTCATTTTAAATTTCAGAATACCAGACTTATTGATTTAATAATTCACACATTATTTAACAATTTGGTTTTATTTGAACTTATTGTGTCAATATATAATTTCAAGATTTGACACCACCTGCCAAGTTAAGATTCACCATATAAAGTACTTCTGATGTAACGTTTAAGCATTCAAAATTAATACTAAATTTGTTTTTTCAATTGAATGTTTGTGCATAAGTTCTCGGTTACATGACCCGATTTTAGTTGACAAAACAATCCGTAGAATGACCATAAACACGGTGGTCGAGGGCTTGGCTACAACAAGAGGTACCACTACCGTTATGTATTTATGTTGCTACCACTGCTTGAAAATCTAAAATTTCTGATACCATTTTCCGTTGGAAATGTGTCACAAATCGCAGTTTTTGACAACTTTGTGACAAAATTTGTATGTAGCAAAACCCTTCGTAGGAAGCTGGTTTCCAACACATTTCCTACGCATTTTTCTACTTGTTTCCAACAGATAAAGGGCGTCGGGAAATTGTGACACATAATTTTATTGTCACGCCGAGTTCCTATGGCTTTCCTTGTGACTACATAATGTTGTATGTTTTATTATGAATTATTTTGAATCCCACGGGGACATACTAGCGACTCTTTAGGAAAAAATCGTCTTCTCTTTAACTAGAATGCTTTCTTATTTCTGTGTAAATTTGATGAGTCACACTCGTTTCAAATGGAGACAAATGTTAGGCTATAGGGTGTGGTTTATTAAATATATATATATATATATATATATATATATATATATATATATATATATATATATATATATATATATATATATATATAGAGGCCGGTTATCATACAAATGCCCTTATCGTACATTACGTACGCTACAATCTCAGCCGTCAGATCATCTTCCGCATTTTAAAATCGCATGTTGTTTTTTTTATAACAATTTCGCATGTGATAATTTTTTATGAATTCGCATGTTGTTTTTTTGTACTAATTTCGCATGTGATAATTTTGATGAAATAGCATGTTGTTTTTTTTTATAACAATTTCGCATGTGATAATTTTTGATGAATTCGCATGTTGTTTTTTGTACCAATTTCGCATGTGTTAATTTTGATGAAATATTATATGTTTTTTTGTAACAATTTCGCATGTGGTACAAAAAACAACATGCGAATTCAATGCGGGAAGATGATCGGGCGGCTGAGATTGTAGCGTACGTAATGTACGATAAGGAGATTTGTACAGTACTCTTTACCTATATATATATATATATAAGACAAAGATCCGTTAGGAACCACCTCTTATTGCGAGAACCACCTCTTTTAGGTTTTTTTTAGCTATTTTAGGTTGTGTTCACATTGGTTCTCGCGGTTCTCGCAATAAGGGTGGTTCTCGCATGAACCTTACCCTATATATATATCTATATCTATACTACTTTAATAAGGATATATGAAGGACAGAATGGTAATTCAGCAAGGTGTTGAAAACACCCTCAATGCACAATGTACAAGTCTTAAGGCACAAGAAAACACAAACAATTTACCCTTTACCCGGATCATCATCAACCGTCCATTTTTTTCACTTTTTCACACGGATCACGATCTGGACCGTCCATTTGACTTCACACGGATCAACAATTCCTTTCTCTCTCATTCCTCACACATCTCACAAAAACATCAGATCTTCTCTCTCTCTTCTCTCTCTCTCTCTCGGCGATCTAGGGTTTCATGAGATCTATCACCAGATCCGTTTGATGAGCAGATCTAGGGTTTTGTAAGTGGAGATTCTGGCGATATAGGGCTTAAACAAGCTTTATCTGGCAACTTGGTAAGAACTGATACCTGTAGAATCATTTCTTTCTTCTGATTTAATGAATATATCTGGCTCTAATATGGCAAGTTATGATGTTTGACGGTAGTCTCTATATGTTTTTCAGATGTCGAAGGCACCAAGGGATCCACAGATTTGAACAAGGGATCCACAGATTTGCTGGAGAATGGCCGGAATCAGGTGACTGTCTGTCCATGAATCTCTCTGGAATCATGTTTCAGATGAAGGTAAACACACAAATCGCTCTTTAAGACGACGTTAATTTTTGACGTTTTTGGTTGTAGATGAAGATGGAGTGACGGAGATGACAAGCAAAACTTTGCAGATCTGAGTTTTTATGGTTGTAAACCCTATATATTTTTACGAATCTTCTAATTTGTTTTCGAATTTTTTTATTTTTTTCAGTTGTTTAGTGGATGATTGTGGCATTAGGTTCATCTTAGATGTGATTTCTTGTATGTTGAAGGCTATGATGATCCAGCTCTCCGTTTTAGCAGGCCTGTTAACTTCATATGCCCATCTTTATTTGTCATTAGTTTCGTTTTTTGAATGGATTAATTGTTGATTTCAGGGTGCAAGTTAAGATGCACATGCAATGCTCTTGATGAAAGCTGTTACTTAATCGACTGGTTGTACGCAGCCTTGGTGGCATAGGATTAAAGATGGTGTCGTGTTGTCTTTTGGTTAATCTAATGGTGTTGGTGGTGATACGGATTCGCCTATAGTTCCACAATCTGGTATATGTTAATGGAGTTTATTTAATTAGATGCTTTTAAAGATGATTTTAGTATGATTTGTTTATCAGATGTTTTCATGTTTAAGTAGATTTTTGTTCTAGGGGTTTGATGATGTTGGTTGTTCATATTTTGCAGCTAATTAAACACTACAATGATGTAAATTGAAAAACTCAAAATCAAAAAGCTTGGGCGGGCACTTGCTGGTTGGATGTCTAATCCGCTAAGTGTATCTCATCGAACGATTTTTGGTAGTGCAATTAGTCTCGGTAGTCCGTCTATTTCAGGTAATCTAAATGATTGTCAACGCCATTTTCCCATTGATCCATTAACACTTTCTGTGACCTGTTAACCCGTTTGGCCTTTTTTTATTTATTTGCGTCTGCTTTGAAGCATCCAATAACTCCACACACTTTTCTAGTGACGAGCTCAGACGGGTCTGGAGGCGACAACGAAAACCTCGGTACCCAGGTCTGATGACGACACTTTGAGCAGATCCGACAGTCAGAATGGTGGTGGCGGTTATGGCGAAACCCCGCGAAAACTACGGTACTCAGATTTGATGACGACACTTTGAAAACCACGGTACTCAGGTCTGACGACAACACTTTGAACAGATCCGACATCTTTCTAGACTTTGTATTCGCGCGAGCAAACATTTTTCTCAACAAAAGAACGGCTACCATTACCAGAAACATTGTATCAGGTCTTGTATGATTTCCATGCCTTGTGGGGTGATGTTTCAAGGCATTAAATATAAAGGAAATGAATTGCTTATAAAAAACAGGTCAATCGAGAAAACAATTCAATTCAGATTAAACTAAAGCCATCAAATGTGTTCATTTTCATTTTGTGGGTGTGTGTGCTTTTTTTTGGCAGGTTGTGGGGTTGAATTTTTTTTCTCACAATGAGGCATTCAAAAGGATGAGATTCTTTCAGAGATGTTATAAAATGTAACATGAATTAAACAAACTTATGTCTATGTAGGTACTCATTGAGAGTTTGAGACCACGAATCCATCTATTGCTTAATGAATCAGGTAATTTACTAATTTACTCCCCCACACACGATTTTAGACTGATATATGTTTCCGATGACATGATTATGTGCTTAGAACGACTTTTGTAAATTGTAGGGATAATCTTGACAGGTCATAAAGCTGGAGCTTCATATACGGGTCAAATGTGCCTTGCCTGCAACTATTTTTCTGATTTTATTTTTTTGCTGCAGGTGCCAAAAAGCTTCGAAGTGAAGATGCTGGCCTTGAGGTATTTTTGAGATTTGATTTGCTAATCAGAAATTGAGTTTTGTTGTTAATATTAGCAAGTAATTTAGTTTTGTTCTTATTAGGTTGTGGCAGTTGGTGTTGTTCCAATTCTTATTACCAGAGGCATTGAGAAGACAAATAAAGTGAGGCATTGAGAAGACAAATAAAGCTTTGGTGGCTGCGTTCAAGCCGATCTCAAACTAGGTAATTCAACTAACTTGTTCTTATTACAAGAGGCATTGAAAATTTCTTTTATTTTTGGTTTTTTATTTCTAATATAGGGTTACCAAGGGGAAGAAGCAATGCAAAATCCATCTCACTCCATTTTGGGGGTAATGAATTATTAAATTAGTAATGTCTTCAAGTCTTTAACCCAACTTCTTCCTTCCGAAAGAGTTACTTTTATTTTTCTTTTATACAAAAAGATAGTAATTTTGACCCATTTACTTGCAAACATTTCAGCTGTATTTGTATCCAAAACGGGTCAAATAAAACAATTTAAGTAAAACTGGGATGGCTCAAATGGACTGAACTAATATGGATATGTAAAGTGGTACTAAATCGGTTTCACCTTTATCGACTATTTGAAATGCAGATGATTGCTTATTGGTTACATGGTGGTCAAGACTTGAGGGACGGTTTCAAAGATTCTAAAGAGGTATTGTTCCTTACAATCTTCACTTTATGGTCTTACCTCCTTTTATACTTATATCTTGGAAATAAACCATATAATTAGATGTAACAAATTTCGACCCATTTTAATGGGTTGTTTTATATCTAGACGATTAAAAAATATGAAGCTATAAAATTTTAGCTTAAATGAGTCAAAATAAGAGCTTAAAGTTACCCAAAGTGAAATGGGTTTATATTTAATAACATGCCCTTCTTCAAGTTCAATGATTAGTATTTCTTTTTTAAATATTTTTGCAGGTCTTTTATTTTCTGTACATGTAACTGGCATTTAGGCGAAGTTATAAAAGATACTACCAGACGACCTAGACCGGGTCTCTTGGCATTGCTTTCCTGATGGAATTGTTGTATATAAACTTAATCCCAATCGATTTTATTTTCTTTGATCGCCATGATGAATCAACGATTGGTTAGTTTTCTAAAAACAACTTTTATTTTCTTTGTCTGTAATATAATAACTGTTTCAAATACATTTTCTACAGGGACATAATGTGTCTGGTACAACTGTTAAAGCTACAGAAAAAGTCATTTCACAGCATGCAACTTATGCTCCTCCTGTCACACCCCGACCGCGTAAAACAACAAATCGCGGCGGAAACATCGGGGCGTGTTGCAACAGAATTAATTGTCTCATAACCATGGCATACAAAGTTTTATTTATTTATTTATTAAACAAGGGTGTTACATTGTTTCAAACAGGAATTAAGGAGTTCAGAACATAATTAAACATAGTCTATCTTCTTTTAAAGTCTCTAAGGCACAGGTCCGCCCTAGTATTATGATCAACATCCTATGGAAAAGCCCCTGAAAACACATGTGAAAATAGGTACGTCAGCATAAAAATGCCTGTGAGATACATAGGTTTGTAAAAAATAGGATTCATGACTTATGTTTAAGAGAATGTTTAGTCATGAACCTTGTAATTTGCTTTGTCTTGTAAATCATTTGAAAATAATAAGATCAGATGATATGTATAAGTAAATGTCAGGTTAAATAAATAATCATGTAAAAATGTGTTTGTATAAGATAAGTTGCTTGTAAATCAATGTCTTGTGAAAAGTATGTTATTTGTATAAAATGTTCTATGTCTCAAACTGAAATGATTCAAATAACGTTACGACATATAATACCATACAAACACTTATATATAGGAAGTACCAGCGGCGTATCCACCATGCTTGTATCATATTACACACGTATCGTTACTTAATCAAACCAAACCAACCAATGTAAGAAGTCTATGTTTAATTCAATTGTCAAATGTATTAAATAATATGTCAAAGTGTTCATATCAAAATGTAAATCATGTAGTATGTAAAACCAATGTCAAAAGTGTTTGTGTCAAATGTAAATCATGTCAAAATGTCTATGTCAAATATCCATGTCAAATGTCTATGTCAAATATCCATGTCAAATGTCTATGTCAAATATCCATGTCAAATGTCTATGTCAAATATCCATGTCAAATGTCTATGTCAAAATGTCATGTATGGCAAGTGAAATGTCTCAACTAAACCATATGCACAAAAACAAAGTATTGAAGTAAAACTTGGTTTAAATCAAAGCTATGTTTTGTGTAAATGCATGCAACTATTTAATATGAACATCTATGCGGTATTGTAAAAATGCATACATCCAAGCCTTGCGACTGTGGTGATAAACCCTTTAAACAAATTAAAGGTCTATCTGTCTTATAACATCGAATTCGGTCATTCCTTTCTGTCCCCTTTCCCTGGGATGTCCGGAACGGGAGTTGTCAATTCCTATGGTACCACTACCTACTAACGAACGGCGTAGCTAATGTTAATGAATGTATTGTCCCATGTAAACAAACCAAATGTCATACCAAAATGTAAACATGTAAAAACAATGCACTAAGTATGTAATCAAATGAACATACATAGCGTGAAATGTCATGTAAAACGATGTACTAAGTAATGCACACAATGGGCACACCTAGCATGAAATGTCATGTAAAACAATGTACTAAGTAATGCACACAATGGGCACACCTAGCATGAAATGTCATGTAAAACAATGTACTAAGTAATGCACACAATGGGCACACCTAGCATAAGATGATATGAAATCATGTACTATAATGTACTAACGAACATAGCATGTATATGATGTGAAAACAGGAAAGCATTAAAGTAACAAGTAGGCACATGTGTTCCACCCCAAAACAGTTTGGAAAACAGTAAAAGAGGGGTCTATGTACTCACTTGTGATTGCTCAGATGTCTAAAGAGAACCACCAAGTAATGCTAGAGATCTCGGAATCAAACGGCACCTAATATAGGTAACTATGTTAATAAACCGGACCTATATCGGAAGACTGGGTAGCATTAGGGTTTGTAAACCAAATGAGTGTAGGAACTCATGTGATATGGTTTAACAAAGCCTACATGCTAAATGAAACTTAACCTAAGTCTTATCGACCCATTACGACCCGTTTAGGAAGCTTATGCTACTTTAACGTGTCGTGCGCGTGAAACGCGTTTGGACCGCCTAACTAGTCCTATGACAGGTATTATATGCCTAAACATGTTACATAATCAGTTACGTGACAAAAGTTTAGGTTACATATGCTAAATTACCAATTATGCATGAAAAGGGTATTCTGGTAATTTACCTAAGGCATATAAACTACCTATCATACAACTACTTAAACGTCGTGACCATAAGGTATAACCTCGGAAGGTTATTCCCTACACTATGGTCACCTAAAGTAATTGGTCGGATCCTAAGGATCGACCAAACTGGGTCGGGTTCGAAGGTATAGGCGATTTATTAGATCGCCTACCCTACGACCCTAGACAACGTGGTAATCAGTAGGCATAGTCCCAAGGGACTATGACCATCGTGATTACAATCACATTGCGAAGTTCAACCGAACTTCGCATTGACCATTACTGGTCAACGCTGAAAGTCAAACAAAGTTTGACTTTCTGACTCGAAAAGCAGTAAAAATAAGGAAAAGAACGAAAGAATACTTACGAAGGGTCCCCGAATGCTAAACTCGATTCGAAAATCTCAGGTATGAAACTAATGTTTCAACTTAGAGTTTCTCAAATCAAATTTCTAGTGATTATGAACAATGGGGGGTGGGGTATTTATAGTTTTCGGGTAACCGTTAGGATCGTTTCTTGGAAAAGGGGAAAAGATCTAGTCCGTACACTTGTCACAATGTTATGGAAGCTAAATATGATCCTTATCTTAATGACTAAGCAACTTAAAACATGTGGTTAAGGATCAATTAGTTGCAACTTGTATTTAGAAACATTGAATCTGCCCAGATAGTCAGTCGCGTAGCGCGACGGGTAAGGCCACATGCAGTGGCGCTACGCCACTGTCCCCCCTGAATCAGAAAGTTTCAAAATTGGCAGCAATGGTCCCTGCACGTGTTTAAGGCCTTTTTCGATGCGTTTGAACCCCGTTAACCTCATTTCAAGGCTCTAAAATGAAGTTAAAGTATAGGGAACTCAAAACATACTCAAAAATATGCCGGATGATGGTTCGTTTGGTCGTACGAACGCGATGTTCGCTTAATTACGACGAAATGCGCATAAGCACGAAAAACGATCCAAATGACGCGATGAATGGATTTTTCTTATGGCGAACACTAAAATATAATATAGTCATGCTTACATAAATTTTTGGATGTCCGGATGTATTCAGAACGTAAGTTATGCGCGAAAATGCAAACTTGTGCACTTTTTGACACTTTTAGTCCCTGAATGACCCAAAAGTTTATTTTAGCACACCGAACCCCTCAAAGCCTATTTCTAAGCTATGTAAAGGATATTTAAGGTGTGTTTAACTTATGGTTATGTTCCGGAATGTTCGTTACAGTTCAAATTGACATACTTTCGCAGTTTGTCATATTTAGTCCCTGTAAGCGAATTAACTTGTTTTTGCCATACCAAAGCCTTCAAAACTTATTTCTAAGTTATGTAAAGGTTATTTAAGGTATGTTGAGTATATGTTGATGTTCCGGAATATTTCTCGCATTAAACTGAGTACGTTTACGCACTAGTTTGCGTATAACTTTCCAGAAAGTGATATAGAGTTTGAAATTACATAAAAGTCAAAACATGAAAAATGTATAACATAACAAAACAAACATTGGGATCAAATAACATTGTTTTATTGATAATAGAACTGTTCATAGTGATTACAAGCACAGTTGTTACAGTCTCCCCTACTTGTGGAAATTTCGTCCCGAAATTTATTTAGAGGAAACTTGTGGAAAAAGATGTGGATATTTCGCCTTCATTTGATCTTCGCGTTCCCAAGTAAACTCAGGTCCACGTTTAGCTTCCCAGCGAACTTTGACCAAAGGAATGCGCTTGCGTTTAAGCCACTTGACTTCACGTTCCATGATTTCCACTGGTTTCTCAACAAATTTCAGTGTTTTGCCAACACGAATTTCGTCAAGCGGTATGGAGTAGTTCTCATCAGATGTACACTTCTTGAGATTTGATATGTGAAAAGTTGGATGAACATTTCCCAGTTCAGGAGGTAACTCAAGTCTGTAGGCTACCTTTCCGATTCTTTCGACGATCTTGAATGGTCCAACGTATCTAGGTGCAAGTTTTCCTTTCTTTCCAAATCTGATCACACCTTTCCAAGGTGAGACCTTAAGTAATACTCGATCACCGACTTGAAATTCCAAGGCTTTGCGTTTTGGGTCCGCGTAAATCTTCTGACGGCTTCTAGCTGCCTGAAGGTTATCACGAACTTTCTTGACCTTGTCAGTTGTCTCTAAAATGAGGGCAGGTCCAGTAAGTTGAGCCTCGCCAATCTCATTCCAGCAGACTGGTGAACGACATTTTCGACCATAGAGAGCCTCGAAAGGAGCCATTTTGATGCTAGTGTGATAACTGTTGTTGTAGGAGAATTCAATCAGTTTAAGATGTGAATCCCAGCTACCACCAAAATCGATCACACAAGCTCTTAGCATATCCTCCAGAGTCTGGATTGTTCTCTCAGATTGACCATCCGTTTGCGGATGATAAGCTGTGCTCAGATTAAGTTGGGTCCCCATGGCAGATTGCATAGTTCTCCAAAAATGAGAAGTGAAACGAGCATCTCTGTCAGAAATGATGTTCAAAGGAACACCATGTCGAGCCACAATTTCATCTACATAGATTTGAGCAAGTCTGTCAGTAGGAAAATCCTCACGGATTGGCAAGAAATGTGCTGACTTTGTAAGACGATCAACGACTACCCAGATGGCATCATGACCTTTCTTTGTGCGCGGAAGTTTGGTAACGAGATCCATATTAATGTTTTCCCATTTCCAAACTGGGATCTCTGGTTGCTCCAATAAACCAGATGGACGCTGATGTTCAGCCTTTACCTTAAGACAAGTAAGGCATTTTGACACGTATAAGGCAATGTCTTTCTTCATACCAGGCCACCAATAGTGAATACGAAGATCCTTATACATTTTATCTGAGCCCGGATGAATAGAATAACGAGACTTATGGGCTTCATCCATAAGCAAGGTACGAAGATCATCCTGGCTTGGGACCCACAAACGGTCCATGAAGTAATATGATCCATTGTCCTTTAGTTCCAGAGCAGGCGTTATGTGATAGGGAAATTCCTTATCCATTAAACCTTGTGAAACACAAGATTGTTGAGCCTGAGAAATGCGTGCTTGAATATCGGATCGAGCTTGAATAACAGATTGAACACGTACAAAATGAAGCTTAGTACATTCCTTACGACTCAATGCATCGGCTACGACATTCGCCTTACCAGGATGGTAGCGAATTTCGCAATCATAGTCGTTTAAAAGCTCAACCCAACGTCGTTGCCTCATGTTGAGTTCTTTCTGATTGAAGATATGCTGAAGACTTTTGTGGTCAGTGAAAACCACACATTTTGTACCGTACAAATAGTGTCTCCAGATCTTGAGAGCGAAAACAACTGCACCCAACTCAAGATCATGAGTGGTGTAGTTCTTCTCATGTATCTTCAATTGTCTTGATGCATAGGCTATGACTTTGTTCCTTTGCATCAGAACACAACCAAGACCCAATTTCGATGCATCACAATACACAACAAAATCATCATCACCCTCAGGCAATGATAGAACAGGCGCATCGCAAAGCTTCTGTTTCAGGTGTTGAAAAGCTTCCTCTTGTTTGAATCCCCAGTAAAAGGGCATTTTCTTCTGAGTTAGAGCAGTTAGAGGAACTGCAATCTTAGAGAAGTTTTCAATGAAGCGGCGATAATAACCCGCTAGACCAAGAAAAGAACGAACTTCAGTAGGAGTAGTAGGCGTATCCCAATCCTTAATCGCACTGATCTTGGAGGGATCTACATGAATACCTCGTTCGTTGATAATGTGTCCCAAAAATTGAACTTCTTTAAGCCAAAATTCGCACTTGGAGAATTTGGCGAAAAGTTGCTCTTTCTTCAGGAGTTCCAGAGTAAGACGAAGATGCTGCTCGTGATCAGCTCGCGTCTTAGAGTAAATCAAGATGTCATCAATAAAAACAATGACGAACCGATCCAAATAAGGTTTGCAGACCCTATTCATTAAGTCCATAAAAACAGCAGGAGCATTAGTCAAACCAAATGGCATGACTGTGAATTCATAATGCCCATAACGAGTACGGAACGCTGTCTTCGGAATGTCTTCTTCTTGCACCCGAAGTTGATGATACCCGGAACGCAGATCAATCTTCGAAAAATAAGAAGCGCCTTGTAACTGATCAAATAGATCATCGATGCGAGGTAGGGGATATCGATTCTTGATGGTAAGCTTGTTAAGCTCACGATAATCGATACACATCCTAAAGGATCCATCCTTCTTCTTGACAAAAAGAACGGGAGCACCCCAAGGTGAAAAACTAGGACGTATAAAACCTTTGTCAGAGAGCTCCTGAAGCTGTTTGGACAACTCTTGCATCTCAGACGGTGCAAGACGATATGGAGCTCTGGCAACGGGATTTGCACCAGGTACGAGATCAATGCGAAACTCGACTTGGCGTGCTGGAGGTAGACCAGGTAAATCTTCAGGGAACACTTCAGAATAATCCCGAACGACAGGAATATCTGAAATAGACTTACCCTTGCCTTTATCTTCTGTAACATGTGCTAAGAAAGCCACATAGTTCTTCCGCAGATACTTCCGAGCTTTAAAACAAGACATGAGTTTGAGACCACCGGTAGGCTTCTCACCTTGAACCTGCAGGATCTCGCCTGTTGAAAGCGGCATACGAACTATCTTCTCAGAACAAACTATCTCTGCGTGATGCTTGGATAACCAATCCATTCCCACAATAACGTCGAAGCTTCCGAGTTGCATAGGCGTGAGGTCGATAGGAAAAAGATGGTCGTTAAGATTCAACTGGCAGTTGCGAAGAACAGAATCAAGAATAATGGGTTCACCACTAGCAACCTCTACTGTCAAAGATTTGCCTAGTTTTGTTCTAGACATGCGAAGCATTGGCTCAAAAGACAAAGACACGAAACTCTTATCGGCACCGGAATCGAAAAGAACAGATGCAGGCTGATTATTAATAAAGAACGTACCGTTCACCACATTATCGTCAGCCTGTGCCTCTTGGGCATTCATGTTAAAAACTCGGCCTCGAGCCGGAGCCGGATTCTGGTTCTGGTTCTGGTTCTGGTTCTGGTTCTGGTTGGCTAGCCTTGGGCACCGGTTTCTATAGTGGGTCAGGTCCCCACAATTATAACAAGCACCCGGTGGGTATTGTGGTCTTGCAGCTTGACCCTGTTGCTGAGCAACTTGTTGAGCCGGGTTCTGAACCGCGGGATTCTGAGCAGACCGACAAAAATTGGCAAGATGGCCTGACTTCCCACAGTTAGTATAGAAACGGCATGGAAGTTGCGGCTGGTGGTGACTGTTGCATCTATTGCACAAAGGTGCATTCCCTGTATAGGGTTTCTTTGCTGGTGGCTGTGCGGGTTGGTTGAGAGCTGCCTGGTTAGCTTGGGCAGTAACAGCATAGTTTTGGGAAGCCTTACGCTTCTTTGCCCTCTTCGAAGAACCAGAGTTCTTTCCATTCCCGTTTTGACCTTTCTTGCTATCCACCTTGTCAGCCGATTGTTCCTTGCCCTTGTCACCCTTCCGGCGTAACTTGTTCTTCCGGATCTGCGACTCAGTCAGTGTCGCTGATAACTCGATCGCCTGACGGAGTGTGGCAGGTTCACTACCAGTAAGAATGTCTTGTACCGAGTCAGGTAGACCATCGATGTATCTCTCGATAGCCTTGTCGAGTGGGGTGACCATTGTTGGGCAAAGCAGACTCAATTCTTCAAACCGATCAGTATAAGCCCTGTGCTCACCACTATCTTGCTTCAAAACATCAAACTCCTTCTCCAACGCTCGCTGCTCATGACGAGGACAGAATTCCCTCATCATAAGGGCTCTAAGTTCAGCCCATGTCTGTGCGAGAGCAACTTCTGCACCTTGGTCCCTCATAACCCCGTTCCACCATGTCAAAGCCCTCTTCTGAAATACGCTCGAAGCAAACTCGACTTTGCGATTTTCGAGACACTGCACGTGGCGAAAAGTATTCTCTATGCTCTCAAACCACTGAAGAAGCCCAGTCGCTCCTTCAGAACCACTAAACTTGAGTGGTTTAGCCTGATTAAAATCCTTGTATTTGCACGGACCATTGTTGTTGTTGTTGGCTTGTTGCCATTGAGCAAAGAGATTTGGGAATTGAGCAGCCATCTGCTGCGCAATAATTTCTGCCAGTTCAGCAGTAGCTATCTGGTTCTCGCGTCGAGGAGGCATTCTAAAAGAGGAAGACATGAAAAGAAACGAATGAGATGATTGGTTGAAAAGAATGAGATGATAAAAACAAGAATTGCAAACAGCATGGATGGTGGTCATTCGTTCGTATCACAAAGCAAACAAACGACACACAGTGACTAATCAAAGTAAATGGGTCAAAAATAATGTATTAGCGAAGACATGCTCGCCTATAAGTGAACACTCACTCCAAGAATTCCCAGGTAAGCACAACTGGTCTCGCGTCTGGTTGAGATGTATACGAAGTGCTTGCCTAGACAGAAAACCCAGAATACAGGCATTCACCCTTCCAGTTTGCACATGTTCACATTATTTAAAACCCAAAACGTTTGACGGGATTTTGAAAATTTGAAGGCACAAGGCCAAAAACCAATACTGAAAAGGGTTCAAAACCATATAACAGAGGGTTCAAAACCTTACAATTGAGGGTTCAAAACCTTGTAAAAATTTATTCAAAAACAGATGATTGTTTTTCAAAAATCGTTTCGGAAAAATTTTGGTTCCTTGTTTTGTTAATCACCTAAGGATAGGTGATGTACATGTTTTAAGATCTAAACACAAGATAACTTGTGTTAGGTTCCTAAAAAAGTTATAGTCTAGGTCAAAGCATTACTAATAACCTAATTCCCTATAACCATTGGCTCTGATACCAACTCTTCTGTCACACCCCGACCACGTAAAATAACAAATCGCGGCGGAAACATCGGGGCGTGTTGCAACAGAATTAATTGTCTCATAACCATGGCATACAAAGTTTTATTTATTTATTAAACAAGGGTGTTACATTGTTTCAAACAGGAATTAAGGAGTTCAGAACATAATTAAACATAGTCTATCTTCTTTTAAAGTCTCTAAGGCACAGGTCCGCCCTAGTATTATGATCAACATCCTATGGAAAAGCCCCTGAAAACACATGTGAAAATAGGTACGTCAGCATAAAAATGCCTGTGAGATACATAGGTTTGTAAAAAATAGGATTCATGACTTATGTTTAAGAGAATGTTTAGTCATGAACCTTGTAATTTGCTTTGTCTTGTAAATCATTTGAAAATAATAAGATCAGATGATATGTATAAGTAAATGTCAGGTTAAATAAATAATCATGTAAAAATGTGTTTGTATAAGATAAGTTGCTTGTAAATCAATGTCTTGTGAAAAGTATGTTATTTGTATAAAATGTTCTATGTCTCAAACTGAAATGATTCAAATAACGTTACGACATATAATACCATACAAACACTTATATATAGGAAGTACCAGCGGCGTATCCACCATGCTTGTATCATATTACACACGTATCGTTACTTAATCAAACCAAACCAACCAATGTAAGAAGTCTATGTTTAATTCAATTGTCAAATGTATTAAATAATATGTCAAAGTGTTCATATCAAAATGTAAATCATGTAGTATGTAAAACCAATGTCAAAAGTGTTTGTGTCAAATGTAAATCATGTCAAAATGTCTATGTCAAATATCCATGTCAAATGTCTATGTCAAATATCCATGTCAAATGTCTATGTCAAATATCCATGTCAAATGTCTATGTCAAATATCCATGTCAAATGTCTATGTCAAAATGTCATGTATGGCAAGTGAAATGTCTCAACTAAACCATATGCACAAAAACAAAGTATTGAAGTAAAAATTGGTTTAAATCAAAGCTATGTTTTGTGTAAATGCATGCAACTATTTAATATGAACATCTATGCGGTATTGTAAAAATGCATACATCCAAGCCTTGCGACTGTGGTGATAAACCCTTTAAACAAATTAAAGGTCTATCTGTCTTATAACATCGAATTCGGTCATTCCTTTCTGTCCCCTTTCCCTGGGATGTCCGGAACGGGAGTTGTCAATTCCTATGGTACCACTACCTACTAACGAACGGCGTAGCTAATGTTAATGAATGTATTGTCCCATGTAAACAAACCAAATGTCATACCAAAATGTAAACATGTAAAAACAATGCACTAAGTATGTAATCAAATGAACATACATAGCGTGAAATGTCATGTAAAACGATGTACTAAGTAATGCACACAATGGGCACACCTAGCATGAAATGTCATGTAAAACAATGTACTAAGTAATGCACACAATGGGCACACCTAGCATGAAATGTCATGTAAAACAATGTACTAAGTAATGCACACAATGGGCACACCTAGCATAAGATGATATGAAATCATGTACTATAATGTACTAACGAACATAGCATGTATATGATGTGAAAACAGGAAAGCATTAAAGTAACAAGTAGGCACATGTGTTCCACCCCAAAACAGTTTGGAAAACAGTAAAAGAGGGGTCTATGTACTCACTTGTGATTGCTCAGATGTCTAAAGAGAACCACCAAGTAATGCTAGAGATCTCGGAATCAAACGGCACCTAATATAGGTAACTATGTTAATAAACCGGACCTATATCGGAAGACTGGGTAGCATTAGGGTTTGTAAACCAAATGAGTGTAGGAACTCATGTGATATGGTTTAACAAAGCCTACATGCTAAATGAAACTTAACCTAAGTCTTATCGACCCGTTACGACCCGTTTAGGAAGCTTATGCTACTTTAACGTGTCGTGCGCGTGAAACGCGTTTTGACCGCCTAACTAGTCCTATGACAGGTATTATATGCCTAAACATGTTACATAATCAGTTACGTGACAAAAGTTTAGGTTACATATGCTAAATTACCAATTATGCATGAAAAGGGTATTCTGGTAATTTACCTAAGGCATATAAACTACCTATCATACAACTACTTAAACGTCGTGACCATAAGGTATAACCTCGGAAGGTTATTCCCTACACTATGGTCACCTAAAGTAATTGGTCGGATCCTAAGGATCGACCAAACTGGGTCGGGTTCGAAGGTATAGGCGATTTATTAGATCGCCTACCCTACGACCCTAGACAACGTGGTAATCAGTAGGCATAGTCCCAAGGGACTATGACCATCGTGATTACAATCACATTGCGAAGTTCAACCGAACTTCGCATTGACCATTACTGGTCAACGCTGAAAGTCAAACAAAGTTTGACTTTCTGACTCGAAAAGCAGTAAAAATAAGGAAAAGAACGAAAGAATACTTACGAAGGGTCCCCGAATGCTAAACTCGATTCGAAAATCTCAGGTATGAAACTAATGTTTCAACTTAGAGTTTCTCAAATCAAATTTCTAGTGATTATGAACAATGGGGGGTGGGGTATTTATAGTTTTCAGGTAACCGTTAGGATCGTTTCTTGGAAAAGGGGAAAAGATCTAGTCCGTACACTTGTCACAATGTTATGGAAGCTAAATATGATCCTTATCTTAATGACTAAGCAACTTAAAACATGTGGTTAAGGATCAATTAGTTGCAACTTGTATTTAGAAACATTGAATCTGCCCAGATAGTCAGTCGCGTAGCGCGACGGGTAAGGCCACATGCAGTGGCGCTACGCCACTGTCCCCCCTGAATCAGAAAGTTTCAAAATTGGCAGCAATGGTCCCTGCACGTGTTTAAGGCCTTTTTCGATGCGTTTGAACCCCGTTAACCTCATTTCAAGGCTCTAAAATGAAGTTAAAGTATAGGGAACTCAAAACATACTCAAAAATATGCCGGATGATGGTTCGTTTGGTCGTACGAACGCGATGTTCGCTTAATTACGACGAAATGCGCATAAGCACGAAAAACGATCCAAATGACGCGATGAATGGATTTTTCTTATGGCGAACACTAAAATATAATATAGTCATGCTTACATAAATTTTTGGATGTCCGGATGTATTCAGAACGTAAGTTATGCGCGAAAATGCAAACTTGTGCACTTTTTGACACTTTTAGTCCCTGAATGACCCAAAAGTTTATTTTAGCACACCGAACCCCTCAAAGCCTATTTCTAAGCTATGTAAAGGATATTTAAGGTGTGTTTAACTTATGGTTATGTTCCGGAATGTTCGTTACAGTTCAAATTGACATACTTTCGCAGTTTGTCATATTTAGTCCCTGTAAGCGAATTAACTTGTTTTTGCCATACCAAAGCCTTCAAAACTTATTTCTAAGTTATGTAAAGGTTATTTAAGGTATGTTGAGTATATGTTGATGTTCCGGAATATTTCTCGCATTAAACTGAGTACGTTTACGCACTAGTTTGCGTATAACTTTCCAGAAAGTGATATAGAGTTTGAAATTACATAAAAGTCAAAACATGAAAAATGTATAACATAACAAAACAAACATTGGGATCAAATAACATTGTTTTATTGATAATAGAACTGTTCATAGTGATTACAAGCACAGTTGTTACAGTCTCCCCTACTTGTGGAAATTTCGTCCCGAAATTTATTTAGAGGAAACTTGTGGAAAAAGATGTGGATATTTCGCCTTCATTTGATCTTCGCGTTCCCAAGTAAACTCAGGTCCACGTTTAGCTTCCCAGCGAACTTTGACCAAAGGAATGCGCTTGCGTTTAAGCCACTTGACTTCACGTTCCATGATTTCCACTGGTTTCTCAACAAATTTCAGTGTTTTGCCAACACGAATTTCGTCAAGCGGTATGGAGTAGTTCTCATCAGATGTACACTTCTTGAGATTTGATATGTGAAAAGTTGGATGAACATTTCCCAGTTCAGGAGGTAACTCAAGTCTGTAGGCTACCTTTCCGATTCTTTCGACGATCTTGAATGGTCCAACGTATCTAGGTGCAAGTTTTCCTTTCTTTCCAAATCTGATCACACCTTTCCAAGGTGAGACCTTAAGTAATACTCGATCACCGACTTGAAATTCCAAGGCTTTGCGTTTTGGGTCCGCGTAAATCTTCTGACGGCTTCTAGCTGCCTGAAGGTTATCACGAACTTTCTTGACCTTGTCAGTTGTCTCTAAAATGAGGGCAGGTCCAGTAAGTTGAGCCTCGCCAATCTCATTCCAGCAGACTGGTGAACGACATTTTCGACCATAGAGAGCCTCGAAAGGAGCCATTTTGATGCTAGTGTGATAACTGTTGTTGTAGGAGAATTCAATCAGTTTAAGATGTGAATCCCAGCTACCACCAAAATCGATCACACAAGCTCTTAGCATATCCTCCAGAGTCTGGATTGTTCTCTCAGATTGACCATCCGTTTGCGGATGATAAGCTGTGCTCAGATTAAGTTGGGTCCCCATGGCAGATTGCATAGTTCTCCAAAAATGAGAAGTGAAACGAGCATCTCTGTCAGAAATGATGTTCAAAGGAACACCATGTCGAGCCACAATTTCATCTACATCGATTTGAGCAATATTGATCGAGCTTAAGTTTGTAAATGACAGTTTGATGAGTCACAAAATCAACATAGGAATGGATATGAAGGTTTCTGAAAGCTTCGTGATTGGATTTGTTGATTCGGGTATTTTCCCACATCATCCGAGTTTCGGGAATCGTAATACCGAACCATATGGGCCTATTCCGAAATTCAGAGGAAAATGTGAAGTTCATTCGGATACAAAAAAAAGTTTTCGCAATGGAAAGATTGTTGGAGCACAACATTTTGCGAAAGCAGTATTGCAGCCGGTGCGTTTAATCCTTCGGTTGATTATGCTTCGCCTATGGATGGTGATGGACATGGAAGGTTAGTAGTGCCAGTGATTTAACAAACTTGAAAACAAATTTAGTTACTGATTTGTGGTTTGACTTTGGAAGTCAAACCTATTATTTTTTACTCTGTGGAGTTTATTACAAATACATCACTTATATAAATTGTTTGTACATGTAATGCTTATTATAGAACTAGACGTTGAATTAATGTAAATGCTATAGTTATAAGTGAGCCAATGTGACCTCACAAGTCAAAGTGTTTGAAAAAATGTACAGTTTGACTTTATGGTCAAACCTTGTAAATTTGAAATCCCAAAAACACAGTTATGAATTTTTTTTTCTTTTGAGTCCATGGTAATTTTGAACTTGAAATGAATCCATTTGACCATAAAAGTCAACATGTTCGGAAAGAGGTATCACATAATATCAAGGTCAAAACTAATCAAACTACACCTAACAGTCAAAATTCGATTCAATGTTATAAGCAAATTTGTATAGCAGTTTGGTTTGTTTACATCATTTTAAAACTCTTTAAATCCCCATGACCGGTTTTGAAGTACTTTAACCGAAAATTTAGATTTTAGTTATGACCCAACTGAACTGAACCTTCTCATGCACACCATTAGAATTACTAACAAGTGTTGTGTTTTCCGTTGCATCGCGAATTTGGTTTTGGTTATGGCTCAAAACCGAACCTCTTCGTACATATCCCTAAACTCGGTTATTAATCTGTTTTCAAACCCAAAACTGTAACCGGTCTAACCGGTTTGGATCCGTTTTAACCGGTTTTGCCAAAAAAAAAAACCCGGTTTTTAACCGGTTTTTAAAAACCGGTTTCGGTTTTTAAACCGGTTGCAAAGATCAAGAATAGTAATAGGTTATAAACTGTCGGTTAGGTTCGGTCCTAAAACCGTTTTAAAAAAAAAGCGGTTAAAAAAACGGTATTTAATTTTGTTATAAATGTATTTAATTTTGTTAAATTTAAGTAGGGGTAGGGTTAATATTTATTTTATTGTTATTTCATATGTATGGCAAGTAATCATATCATACGTTTTATTGGAAGTTGTATCATGTTGAGGGTCATAATTCTAAAAATAAAGTGTATGTTATTGCTATTTTTTTCTATTAGATCACGTTTGTTTCACTTTATTGGCTTTTATTATGTTTGATCAAATAATTATAAGAAATTATTTGAATAAAATTAGAGTTTATTTGAATAAAATCATAGTTGTTTTAATTAAATATTTAATACCATATGTTTTTTTTCTAAACATCAATAACATCACTATGGCAATAACATTGGTTTAAGATAAATTGGCAGTACTATGTCTCAACACTCAGCGGCTCATGTTCACACGTTTTGTTTTTTGTGTGTATGTTGAAAACATCATAGATATACTACAATGATGTTAAGAAAAAAAACAGACGTACTGTAAAGTATATTACGAGAGGGATTGATAAAATAATAGAAAACGAGATCAACATTGTAAATTGTCGCCACTGCATTAATGGTCTGGTATGATTTTATATGGCCAGTTTTGATATAAAACCGGAAATCAAACCAGTCGCTACGTTTTGAAGATTTTGAAACCGACAAGCCAAAAGTTAAAGAAAGAAAGTGACCGTGAAACCAAACCGAAGACCGATTTGGGCGGTTTAACAGTTTGAAACCGAACCGTGATCACCCCTACAATATATCACGAGATGACTGATAAACTAACGGTAAACAAATATCCTATTGTAAATCGCCTCCGCCGCCGCATCGCGCCAACCTAAAAATATGTATGATAAAGGTGAAAAATCATTAGAAACTATTATACCATCTCAACATTATTAGTTGTCGTGTTGTACTGCGTTGTAAATTGTCCACGCAGCCGATGGACTGCTCACCACCCTATATAGATGGGAGACTGCTCCCCTTTCAAAGTGCAACTATAGTTTTTTTTCTCGAATTTACTTCATCTGATGGGATATAGATTGCGGGTTGAACATTGCTCATAGCATTCATTGCTAGCTAATGCACTTTTGGCACGCCTGTTCGTTTTTTTTAAATACTATGTTTGTGAGTGATATTTTCTTAATAGCATGTTTGTTATTTTTTAAAAGCCTGTAAGGCTCATGGTATACGCCACACACGGATGCTACAAATAAGAAACTTAACAAACGTATAATACAATGTATCACGAGAAAATTGAAAAACTCACAGTAAACAAAAACCGCGTTGTAAATTGTCGTCCCGCCGCATCGCGCGGGTATACGTCTAGTATATATATAATGCATATCCAAGGGACTATTTAAGGTAATTTGCCACTTCCCTTAAAACTCCTTTAATGCATGATGTACACGTGTTTAAAGCTCATGAATATCAAAAGTAAATTAACTTTCTAATATTACCCTTGGGCTGCCAAAATTCAATCAGATTAAAAGCACATGAAAGTTTTGAAATTCAAATCTCGCCTCTCGCCTCTCTCTCTTTCTCTCTCTTTCTCTCAGATCTAGATCTGGAGCGTTTGAAATCGGATAAAGGTGAGCTCCGGTAGAGGAGACTAGGGTTCCGGCGAAGGTAAATCCCATCGGATGATGAACTACCGGTGAGCACAACGATCTCCGTCCGTCACTCTTCTTTTTCCAAGCTCACCTCTGCATGTTCCTTCAATCCTTCTTACGAGGTAACTTTATTGAAACCCTAACTCTTACATGAATCAGAGATTATACTCGAAATCGTGTTGCTATACATTTTTATGCCCTAATTATGTTTAGGCTACTGTAGAAGAAGTTTTGGATAAAGTACAATTGGAGCCGATTCGTCCTCATTTTTCCATTGTTTCTATTGGCGGTTCATACGAATCGAACAACATCGATTCTGATGACGATTTGGAAATTTTTGAAGAGGCTCTTGATCTCTTATCTAAACGACGTACATTAATCGACAATCATCAACTGGAGAATGGACAATTATCAATATATCCTCATCAATCGTAGACTTTAGCTTTGATTTCGGTATGGTATCATCTATATTTCCTCATTTTCTTGCTTCTTGGTGTTAAATACGAATCTATTTTCACATTTTTCAGATTCAATTTGTGTAGGTATTTATAAAACAACTAGTGACAGGCACCAATGATGCCCTTGCGAATATTCCCCTTAAAAAAACTGTTAATTTTTTGTTTCAGTCGACTTTTATTTTCATTTGATATGGTCATTTACTCTTTATTATTATATTTTGTTTGCTTTTGCTAATGATTTTGGAATGTTGCCAATAACAAGTTTACAAATTGGGTTCCTTATAATGGTGGTCTATGGTTACTCTCGTTTCATAATCCAATCAACACGATTTCCAGTTTCTAAAGGAGGTCATCCATCCAATCCGAGTTGTGTCATGGGAATATTGGCAACTTTTCTATATGCCCATCCAACACACGCACTAACAGCTCATGCTCATCTAATTCTTTTCTTTATCATGAAGTTACATTCCTTCAAGACTCCATTAACTATGTTGCATGCTTATGGTTTTGTATAGGTATCCATCATTTGGGGTTTCAGTTTTCTTTAAATTTCCCACTAGGTGTTTGATAAATTCCCTCAGTGAAGTTTTGTTTAGGAATTCATTGATGTTCTATAAATCATATACACCCTTTGCTAGGTTCGGTTCCTTAGATCATCAGTGTTGATGCTCAATATGAGACTAATAATTTGTTTCTCGAACAATTTCACTCCATAGGATTTTTATATCTGGTGTAAAATGAGAAAAAAGTCAAAATACTGTTGAACTTAGTTCTTGTTTCAATAATTTAAAATTGAATCTTGATTTTTATGTATTTGTAGTTCTAATAATGAACAAGCACAACTACAAAACTGTGTTAGTCTGTTATGTCAAAGAAAAAGAGTCATAACACATTGGACCTGCGTCGAGTTGGTCATCTTGATTATTTCTTGACTTTTCGAATTAATTTTTGATGCCAGGTAACTTTGGTTATATTGAAAGCTTTTGAGTATTATTAGCAATTGAATCTTCTTTGCACTTGACTGTTTTGCTGGAACTATTTTCAGTTGAATTTGATTGCTATTTTGATAAACATCTAAATTTGTTTTGTTCTTGAATACTTTGCTAGAATCTACTAAGAGAAACCGCTACAAATCGCTTTTTTTTTAAGTTCTTGAGAAACTTTGGTAAACCAACTCTCATATCTATACTATATTATAATACATGAGGGAAGGATTCCCAAAAGTTAAGAACTTCTTCCCCCGTTATTTATAAATAAACCCCTAGAATGAGGGTAAAGTGGTCTTTTAAACCATAATTATTTTTTAGTCCCTCAATCTATTACATTTAAATCCTTGACATTTAACATAATTATGGGTAATTAGTTACACTTCCCCCCCTCTTAATTCTTTAATGTATTCCTGCGATATCTTACAACCCGTAATGTTTTTAAAAAATCCGAAGGTACCTTGACGATCGGCACATTTTTTTAAACGTTTTGATAGTTGGTTTTTTTGTTTCGCCGTGCGTTCATAAAGTACAAATAGCCGATGCGTAAATGTACAATTGATTAAAGCCAACATTTGTTTTTTACCCAAGCCAGCTTTGACCATTACCTAGCTACCGTGCATTAACATTTGTTTTTTACCCAAGTTTTTTGTTTTGAATGACATTAATAAACTAAAATATTCCCTAATTTTACTTGTACAGAGTCAGTTTGTTGTGGCATGTTTAATATAGTATAGATAAAACTCACAACAAACTTCCTATTAAACATGCCACAACAAACTAAACAGGATATGTGCATCTTATTTTAAAAACATAAAACTCACAACAAACTTCCTAAATAAATGGATGACCAATCTAAAACTAAACCCTAATGGACTACTATAAATACTTAGCAAACACTCAAAATTCTACATTTCTATTGCTAAACCGATTTAAAATATGAAGCCAGTTCTGAATTCACTTGACGCGAAAAAACAAGCATGCGATATTGAAAAATATAAGGTCGGTTCTATGATAAGTTTTGTTATATCGCAATAATGAATAATTGTTTTCTTTTATTTACTTTTATGTGAATACTAACTTATTTGATTTTTCAGATTCAACACACCAATTTAAACACCCCAGTTGTCGAACAAGCTTTTGTTAGTTTTTAAGTAATATTTTCGCTTATAATCTTTCATATTAACAAGTTCGTTATGTTATTATTTGGTGTTTTATTGTAGGATGATGGTGATAATAGTGTTGAAATTATTTCTTATAGTGCAATGTTCAGTCCATACAAGTCTAATCTTCAACGTCAATTTAGTAAAGTGGTAATTTTAAAATTTATTTAATCTTTTTTAATTTTTTTTATTCAATATTTGTTCTTTTTATAAAATTTATTTAATCATTTTTTAACTTTTTTATTAAATTTTTGTTTTTTTAAGGATCGTATGAGAATCAAAAGAAAAGATCTAAGAGACTCTCTGAATGGAAATGGGTCGAGGTTATAAATTTAGATGATTCTGAGGACGATGAGGAAGAAGATGAATTAGATGATACTGCTGATTCGAGCACAAACAAGAAAAACGGATAAAAAAAGAAGAGAAATTAGATGAAATATATCAAGTGTTTTTATGTTTTTTTCATTTTCAGTTGTTTTTGTTTGATCTAGACTATCCCATGAATAATAAAGTTTATTTTATATTTGAAGTTTATGTTTTGTGTTATTTTATTGCACTTATAATTTACATCTCGATTGAACTAATATATTTTAGTACTTAATCATGTTCGTATTATATAATTTACATGTTCGTACTTGATCATTTCCAAAGAGATAAATTCGATTACCAAGAATGGCCAAAACATGAAAACTACCTCTTGGTTTGGAGTAAATTCAAGATTGTATTTACAAAGCACACTAAACTTATTCAATTTAACAGTCATGTTCCACGAGGATTTCGTATATATCCATTAGTGCCTTCTATAAAAAAAAACTGTTGGACGACACGAGATATGAAAAAATAATTATATAATATTATAATTTTTTGAATAATTTGTATTTCTTAAATAAAAAGATAAAGATATAAACTTTTACATCCTATTTTTTTTATAAAAATTGTTTTATAAAAATATGATTTTTCAAATATTTATAAAAATGAAATTTAACATTAGTTAAAGGTGTTTAAAACGTACCTACAAGTCACATACTATTTTTTACTTTTTACTTTTTCAAAAACGAAAATTTTAAAATTAAAGTTTATTGGATGAGTATGATGTGGATATTTAAAAAAGTTATGGACTTTAAATAATAAAATTATAAACTTTATCATTTCACCAACAAAATAAACTTACTTTATAACGATAACAACTTATCTTTTATTTTTTATCATTTGTTTAGTATTTTTTATTAACAAACGAATCTTTATATGTTTAAAACAGTTTTTCTATACTTTATTTATTATTAATTTTTATAACAAAACAAAACTTTGATATTTAGTAGATAGAAGATAAACTATGTTCCAAAATTTTAGGAATTATTTAATACTAATTTACGATATTAGTAGATAGATAGTAAACTATATCCCAAAATTTTAGGAATTATTTAATACTAATTTACGATAGAGTAAACTGCCATTTTGGTCCCTGTGGTTTGGCCAGTTTTGCCACTTTAGTCCAAATCTCAAACTTATTACATCTAGGTCCCTGTGGTTTGCATTTTGTTGCCATTTTAGTCCAAAATCCAAAATCCCTCTTATTTGACTGTTGAAAGCAAGTTATTTTGTCCTTTAGTGCAGGGGCATTTTGGTCCATCTTAATTTATTAGAACATATTAATAATTAGATTAATTATACTTAATTCATTTAACTCTAATAAATATACACAACAACAGATAATCTTCATCTTCATCTACCCTCATAACTTCATTTCTCTGCTCTCACCCCCTCCCACCTTTCAAATTAACTCTGGTCCATCCTCATCTTCCCTAGTAAAAGATCTCCCATACCCCACCTCTTCATCACACTTAGGTACCAAATTACACACACACGCACCCCTCACAACCCTCATTTACTCTATATTTTCTCACAGCCGCACATGGAGACGAAAGGGAGAGACGGCGACAGCTCCGGCGTCAGCGCCGCCTTGCACGGTGATCTAGTCGGAATCGGCTCTGACCGTTTCTTTTCTGTTGATGACGTTTGAAGATAATGATGATGTTGAAGACGACAAGATGATGGGGCGGTGGTGATTGATGGGGCTGAGAACGGCAACGCCGACACTGGCCAAAAGAAGCCGCCGGCGTTCCTCTCTCTCTCTCTCATGTTTCTCTCTCGTTCGGCTCTCTCTCTCTCCTGTTTCTGGGAGAGAACGAGGTCTTGATTTCTGGGTTTTAGTTCGGCTCTCTCTCTCTCTCTCCTGGGTTTTAGATTTCTGGGTCTTGATCTCAGGCCGTGGTGGTTGCGGTGTTCTTGATTTCTGGGTTTTAGTGCAGGTGAACTTTTCATTTTTTTTATTTTGTTTTGAAATCGGTATTGATAGTTGATCTGATTTCGATTTGATTTAGTGGGCTTGTTTGTAATTTGGATACGGTTATTGGGTTTTGATCAAGATTTGATTTTGTTTGTAGGATTGTTTTTTAAGTTTGTGGGTGGTGTTGGAATCTGGGTTTTAATGATGTTCTTGATCTGGGTTTTATTGCAAATATGATATTTGATGATGTTTTGATGATGTTCTTGATCTGGGTTTTGATGATGTTCTGATGATGTCTGGGTTTTGATGATGTTCTTGTCTGGGTTTTGATGATGTTCTTGATCTGGGTTTTGATGATGATGTTTGGAGTGGCGGTGGTGGTGGTGCTATAGAGAGAGAGAGGGAGGAGGTGGCGGTGGTGGTGGTGCTATAGAGAGAGAGAGAGAAGAGAGAGATGATTATTTTGATCTCTCTTTTATTGAAAAAAAATGAAATTTAAAAAATGACCATTATGCCCCTGCACTAAAGGACAAAATAGACAGCTTTTAACAGTAAAAAGGGGTGGTTTTTGGATTTTGGACCAAAATGGCAACAAAAACCAAACCACAGGGACCCAGATGTAATAAGTTTGAGATTTGGACTAAAGTGGCAAAACTGGCCAAACCACAGGGACCAAAATGGCAGTTTACTCTTTACGATATTTAGTAGATAAATAGTAAACTATGTCCCAAAATTTTAGGAATTATAAGTCAACTAATTAGGTCCTCCAAGTTAATTATATGGGATGAGGCATCGATGGCGAAACGGTCAGGCGATAGAGGCAGTTGATCGAACATTGCAAGACATTATAGGTGTTAGGCTCCCATGTGTAACACTTATTACATATATCCACCACAATAATGTTATCATATACAAATAAGAAAACTACCAGCAACGAGTGCCGCAATCCAAAGTGTCGCCCCCGCCGCATCGCGCGAGCACCCTACTAGTAACTCTAATATAGATAACATGCACTCCTTAAAGTAACAAACTTTCTTAACGGATGAAAAGGGATCTTGATTGTTTAGGTAGCTCAAAAAGAAAAAAACTATGTTCCCGAATTTGTACTTTGTTTTGAGCCGTTAAAATGGTTAAGTTGCCTCTGTCACAAGGCCTATGGACCACAAGATCAAAATTTTAGTATCTGGGATGAAAGTGGCACTACACAACACTAAATGGTTCACACTATTAGACTATATACATTTATGTAACTTCTTGTAATTTAGGAAGTGATCAATGTTCATGTGTGTTAGGTAGTGGTGCTCATTGTATTTAAGCATTGGTATTGTACCCAAATGAAAATTATTTAATTCATGAATTTGTACAATGCAGGTAATAGACCATGCAGGTCATGACAAATCAACTGTTGTTAATGTTGAAAGCTGTTGACAAAACTACCGGGCAGCTTGGCAGACTTCTTTGGAAGGCAGAGTCATCCGGTTAATTGCTTGAACCTTCTTAAGGTAATTATAGATAGTTTGACCCATCTAATTTATTATTTATCTATGAATGAGTTTAGTCAGGTTTGGTTTTATCTATAATGGGTCGAACGGATAAAGTTAAAAAATATGTGAAAATAGAAATGAGTGAAAAGTATCCCAAACTGTTTTAAACGCGTAAGTCCTCCTAAACATTTTGTTGAAGGTCTACATCATTTTTAAATTTTGTATGATTTGTATAATCATATTCGACACACATTTTATACAGGTTGCTTGTATATGAGTATGCTGACAAAGTCCGCCAAGGAGATATTATATCTAGGGCTACAAACGAACCAAACGTTCGGCGAACAGTTCATGAACCGTTCGGCGGGAAGTTCGTTTGTGTTCGTTCGTTTATTAAACAAACGAACACGAACAGGAAATTTCGTTCGTTTAGTTAAATGAACAAACATGAACAAAGCCTTGTTCGTTCATTTATGTTCGTGAACGTTCGGTAACGTGTTTGTTTGTGTTCGATAGTTCATTTGTGTTTTTAGTTTTTATATATATTTAAATACTTCAAAATTCCGACAAATTATATATCTAATAAGTGTCAGTGTATTATATATTCTGTTCATGAACGATTGTTTGTGTTCGTTTGTTTCCATTTGTGTTCATGACCATTAGTTTGTGCTCATTTGTGTTCGTCAACGTTCGTTGCCTAAAATTAACAAACAATCACAAACGAACGTGAACAAGTTCATTTCCTTAACAAACGAACATGAACATAAAATCCCGTTCGATAAGTGTTCATGAACGGTTCGCGAACATATATATTTCTTAACAAACGAACACGAACAAGGTCTTGTTCATGTTCGTTCGGTTCGTTTGCAGCCCTAATTATATCCTTGTGAGTTTATAGATTTACCATTTTTTGTGTGCTGATTCGTTGGTGCTTACTCTTGTCGATTTTTTTTTTGTATAGGTTATGGATAAATTAGGCTTGGGTTTACTTTTAGTTGCTTTTTTTACTTTTTTTGTTCAATGGTGGTTAGGGGTGTTCTTCGGGTTATTTTCTTTAGTTTCGGGTCGGGTTGTTTGGGTTTTCGAAACGAAAAATATTACAGGTGTCGTTAATTTTCTTTTACTCTAACAAAAATAGCTTCATAATTTACAGGTGTCATTAATACGAACAACGATTGAGGAAAACAAGAAATTTGCTGCTTTTATAGCTAAAAAAATAAACAAATCATCATCAAATATACGCGTTTGCCTACCAGAAATCGGCATTTCTGCTCTAGATGCACCTGGAAAGCCATTTTACGATACAAACGCTACTTGTACTCTTATCAAAGAACTAAAAAGACTCATCGAGACTACAGATGATAGGAAGGTTAGTTTTGTTATCAATCAAACTATAGTTACCATTTATGGAGATCTTAGATTGATTTGTAATCTGTAATAAATTAGGTGAAGGTTTATCAATATCACATCAACGACACCGAGTTTGCAAAGGCTTTGGTCGATTCATTCTTGGAAATACATAAAAAACCAAACAATTCTACACAGAAACCGAGGGTTGTTGAGCCTGATGCCTCAAGTACACCCTCCAAGAATTACTGAATAATTCCTTATAACTTAACAAACTTCCCTGATGCAAAACCAGGTTAGTGTTAATATTTGATGCATATATGTTATAGTAAACACACAAAGTTAGTAATATTGTTGATTGATTATTCTGTTATAAACAATAGAAACATTACAACGAACTTAGGGCGTGCTAGATATGTTGAGAGACCAAATAAGGCAAGGGAAACTGATAATAGGGGCTGGTGCAGGGACCGGGATATCCGCAAAATTTGAGGAAGCAGGCGGCGTTGATCTGATTGTACTGTACAAATCAAGGCGGTTTAGGATGGCGGGGAGAGGTTCGTTAGCGGGGTTGTTACCGTTTGCCGATGCAAATGCTATTGTGGTTGAAATGGCTAATGAAGTGCTGCCAGTAACCGGTTATTACCAGTTACAGTTTCGGTTAGTAACCGATTACGATTAATTAACCAGTTACTTTGTGCTCCTCCACTTTGAAATACCAACTGTTACCTGATGTCCTTTTCCATTTACATTTGTCCTTTTGTAGTTACTGTTTACTTACTGATGTCCTTTTATGTTTTTGTAGTCAAACAAGCTACTAACTCAGACGTTTTATGTTTGTGTAGTCAAACAAGTTACTAACTCAGAACTTTCTTTTTTACTGGCTGTAATAAAGTATCTTTTTGAACTTCACACTCAGGAAGAGATTCTACAATCTGAATGATGCTACTACAAGACACACTGTGCATATAACATATCCTTAAGTTGTGATTTTTTATATGAAAATAGAATCTTGGACAACTTATTTGTAATTTCTAGATAGGTATATCCAAAATCGTGGAGTGCAATATTGGTTTCTTTGGTATATCCAAAAGGCATGTGGAATCTGAGGTCTACAATCTGGCCGAGATGATACCTGGGACAGGAGCTGTATGTTCGTGTTTGTAACGATGAAAAGGGTTTCCACACTAAATATGACTAACCAAAAAATGCATTAAAATGTGGTTTAGCACCATTGAAGTAGAAAGTTTAGCACCAAAAAATGCAATTAATGAAGAAAGAGAATAAGGATGGACATGGGGCCGTGCCCAATGGACACGGGGCCGTGTCCGGGCTTCTGTGTAGGCTATAAATAGGGGTGCTTGGCTCACTTCAAAGGCATCCCTTGGCAAACCACCTCTCTACCACTTCACCTACACTCCACCACCATCACAACACCCACATCCACCACCATCATCAATCATCCACCTAGAGTGTGTGTAGTAGTCTCGGGATCCAAGATTGTTAGTAAGAGTTCTTGACAATCAAAGGCCATGTTTGCCTAAGTCTCTTACATCACTTGGTGAAGACAAACATCTAGTGTAATAATTTTGATTCTTAATATTTTCGCACTTTTTATTTGGTTTTGTATTAATGACTTTAATAACTAGTTTCTTATGTTGAAGGTGAAACTTCCTTATCATTTGTCCGTGGTGTCTTGGCGTTATTTTACTGTCTATATAAAATAAAAGATTTACACCATTCATATCTCTACGGTCTATATAGAGATATGTTGGCTACCTGGTCGGGGGTTAAGGGAATGGTTTGGTAAGGTTCTTGCCTTGTTCAGTGTATAGATCCTGCAAGGACCTGGGTCAAGATTACTAGGACCTCCTTCAATACCCACTGGTGTTGGATGGTGGGGGTGCGAATGGCTTGATCCCCTCATATGTAAACTACTATTATTACATTAACCCGACTACTTGGGATTGTATCCCTTCTGACTCAAATCACTTAGCCGAGGGTAACGTCGCCTTCAAAAGAGGGGCCAACCACATTACGCATTAATAATTTAATTAATTATCTTCCAATATTCCAACCCTTTAGGATTGTATCCTTGCTGACTCAAACTACTCTGTTGAGGGTAACGTCACCATCAAAAGAGGGGCCTATTACTATAACTAAGACAATCTCTTAAAAAGTGCAAAAGTGCGGAAATCATCAAAGGTTACACTAAATGCGAGTCGGATCCAAGTGATTCATCTTGTCTATCTTTTATTTTTATTTTCAACATTTTTAGTTTTTATTTTTATGTTTAAAACCTTTTCTAAAACTTTTGATTTGATTTGATTAGACGTTGAGGATAAATCGGTATTAAAAGCTCTTGTGTCTTTGGATAACCTCGGTATCTTACCAACGCTATACTACGCTCATGATGGGTGCACTTTCCCATGTGTGTGTTTAGTGTTAGTAGAATATCGTGTTTAATAAATTTAAAACATGACTAACGTGTTAAAAAGGGGTTAAAATATAAAGAAAAATATAATACACCCGACACACACTAAGTTTTTGGCGCCGTTACCAGGGACACAAGGATTTTAAGAAAGTTAGGAATCAATGGCGTAATCGTTTTTCTTATTTTTCTGTTTTTTCTAGATTTTTCAGCTTTTGCAGACTGCAGCATGGGGCCGTGCCTGGTTGGACATGGGGCCGTGCTCAGCATCCTTACTGGAAGTTTTTATTTTCCGAGTTACAGAGAGCTGAACACAGGGCCGTGTTGGTGCAGCACGGGGCCGTGTCGAACTCTCCAGTAACAGGGATCCGAAAAACAATCACTGTAACCACGACCACGGGGCCGTGTCCAGCTGAGCACGGGGCCGTGGTGAGACTTCTGACCAACAATCTTTTTTGTTTTTATCGCAGGACTTGGAACCCAGGCGCTGCACCTGAACTTCCTACGCTGTGCATGAGCTCCAGTTCCAATAAAGACATAAAAGAGCCTCTTGACGAACCCGAACGCTTTCTAAGAAAAAAATTAAAGCTAAAACCCAAGAGAAAGTTTCAGGGGACCCACTTCCAATGGCGGACCAACGTACCCTAGTAGATTACCTACGACCCCCGGTAGGTAATCTCGACGCCGCTATCAATGCACCGAATGTCGATGCCAACAACTTCGAACTTCGGCCGCATTTGATTCAAATGCTCTAAAACTCCGCAACTTTCCATGGGCTTGTGGACGAAGATCCCCATTTACATATTACCAACTTTTTGGAAATATGTGATAATTTTTGGATCAACGGAGCATCAAATGATGCCATCCGCCTCCGAATGTTCCCATTTTCGCCAAAAGACCGAGCTAAGGCTTGGCTTAACACCCCCCAGTTGGATTGGTAAATACATGGGATGAACTAGCCCAAAAGTTTTTGTATAAGTATTTCCGTCCTTCAAAAACGGCTAAATTAATGACTGAAATTAATACATACTCACAAGAGGACGGGGAATCCTTATATGAAACTTGGGAAAGGTTCAAGCAGCTACTAAGAAAGTGTCCCCATCATGGCCTTGTGGTATGGCAACAAGTATCCACTTTCTATAATGGATTGTTGCCACACACAAGACAAACACTTCACTCTAGCTCCGGGGGACTTCTAGGTAATCGTCGCCCAAATGAAATTTATAATCAAATTGAGGAAATTGCTCATAACAATTTTCAGTGTCACACTTCCCGAGGCACAAAATCTATTGCCCCAGGCGCCCATAAGGTAGAGAAAAGCACTTCTTTACAAGCCCAAATCGAGGCCCTTTCTTCAAAAATAAAAAAGTTAGAAATGGCAAAAACAACCTCGGTTATGGCTTGTGAAGGGTGTGGTGGGCCACATGAAAATTGGAGTTTTATGAAAGAAATGGATAATCAAACGGAAACGGTAAACTACATTGATAATAGACCTAGGCCGTCAGGTCCTCCAACGAGTACCTACAACAAAGGATGGCATAACCACCCTAACCTTGGTTGGAGAGACCCCGGTAATAGTAGTAACCAACAAAACCAAAGAACAAACTTTCAACAACCAAGAAATGAGCCACAAAATTTCTCTCAAGGGGGACGAGAGAGGCTTGAGGATACTATTTCACGCCTCATCTCCGAAACCGAAAAGAAAAACTCGGATCGGTTCCAACAATTGGATTCGAACTATAGAAATCAACAAGCTAGTATTCAAAATATTGAAAAACAACTAAATCAACTAGCTCAAAATTTCTCCGAGAGACAACAAGGCACGTTACCCAGCAATACCGAAACCAACCCAAATGCACAAGTATATCTCATCACGTTGAGAAACCGTACTGTAGGTCCTGAGGAGGCTCCATTACCCCCATCCGACAAGAGTCCATACAATCAATCTGCAACTTCGCCAACACCCCAAAAGGAAACGACTCCTCCATAAAATCCCGAGCCCGCCAAGAATCCTGCGGTACCCTACCCCGGATGGTTACTTCGCCAAAAGACCGATGAGCAATTCATAAAATTCATAAACTTACTAAAACAATTGCATGTCAATATTCCATTTGTAGAAGTCCTCACTCAAATGCCTAAATATTCAAAATTTATAAGAGACTTTCTCACTCACAAAAGGAAAATTGAATCATTGCAATTAGTTAATTTAAGCGAAGAATGCTCCGCCTTGCTACTCAACAAACTCACACAAAAGAAGATCGACCCCGGAAGCTTCACCATCCCTTGTTCGATTGGGGGATCACGCATACGCAATTCACTAGCCGATCTTGGGGCTAGCATCAACCTCATGCCCGCATCAATGTTTGACTGACTCGGACTAAGGAAAACAAGCCCTACAAAGATGAGCATACAACTCGCTGATAGGTCCATTAAATATCCACATGGTGTCGCCGAAAATCTGTTGGTAAAAGTCGGAGATTGTCTTCCCGGCCGACTCTATCATACTAGATATGGAGTAAGATGCCGAAGTACTGCTTATCTTAGGGAGACCATTCCTAGTCACCGCCCACGCAATGGTGGATATGAATGGTGGGAAATTAACATTGAGGGTTGGGGATAAAGAGATAGAGTTCGGGGTTGGGTAAAGAGTAGAAGACGAGGACCCGGTCAATTACATGAAGGTCATAGACTCAAGTTTGGATGTTGCTCTCCGACGGTGCAACAAGGGTTGCAAGACATCCCACTTGGGTAACATATGACCGAATTTGGGTCTAGCCTATGACCCTTATAAACGTGGCGCACCACAGAGGCATTCCGCGGAACTATCCTTAGTTTTAGTTTAGATTAACTTTTATATTTTCTATTTTAGTTTTACTTTTCAGGAATAAAACACACTCTAAATGGTAGAGGTTACTAAGGGAAACTTGAACCCACGCCCCATGCACAGAAACAGAGCCTCCCGACAATTTTTCTTCATTAAAACAAGTTCAGCACGGGGTCGTGCTCAGCCCAACACACCCCGTGCCCGAAGTTCTGCAAAAAACGCCCAGTTTAGGTAAGTGGACACGGGGCCGTTCACTGAACACGCCCCTGTTCCCAGCTTTATGTTAATTATGATACTGGCGATCTGAACATGGGGTCGTGCTCGGACCAACACGGGTCCGTCTCCAGACGCCCAGTAACATAAAATTTTGTTTTTAAACACCTTTTTACACATTCAATCAACCTAAAAACTTATTTTTGGGACACATTGAGAACAATGTGTAATTTAAGTGGGGGGGGGATGCTAAAAGCTTGAATTTTGCAAGTCCTAATAACAAGCCTTACACAAAACTCTATTGGAACCGCTAATCACCCCAAATTTTTTTCAAAAAACTTTTCGTTTTTTTTACTTGTCTTGGTTTAATTTTGTGACAACCCGTGATTTACGGCTCTTAATTTCGTGATTAACAAGTGATTAACGCGATAATAAATAGTGTTTATAGTGCAAATTAACTTAATTAGGCCTTTGGAATGCCTAGGAACGTTTATCGGACTTTACAGTGCGTGTATGGTGATTAACGGGGAATCTGCTGAACACTACGCGACAACGAACTGATGCCGTACAAAATACTGTCAACGCCGACAAATATTAAATTTTTACGCTATATTTAGCTCCGTAATTACTTTTAGTGACTACAGTCGAAACCGGATAAAAAAAACGGATTAAAGATGGCAACGATGTAATTTTTCGCGGTTATTACCGTTATCAACGCGCAAACGCGACTACGACAGATACCGACATTATTTTTACACATTTTTAACTCTGAAATATTATTTTACTAGACTACGGTGATTTCGGTTTTTAAAAACGTATCTCGTATGAATTATGGGCCACTTACACACGAGATGGGCTTGTGGGCCCTGGGCCCAAGCCCAAAACTCACATGCCTGAACCTACACCTATTATATTAGATCTTTTCTAACAAGATTTTTCTTGTAAATCTTTACAACATCTATTCAAGATCTTATAAAAATCTTGCCAAAATCTAAACAAATCTATACAAGAGATTTTCAAGATCTTACAAGATTTCATTTAACATCTATAAAAAGGGTCCAATCTTCATATTGTAAAGACACAAAACAACACAAATACTGCCTTTACCTCTCTCCCTCTCTCGATTACATATAAAACAAACACAGACAAACCTTATCCAATTATATCTCCATCTTCTTAAAATATCAGGCAACAAACACATAGAACTTCACTTCTATCATATCTCTTAAAAGAACCCTTACACCCACCCCCTGTTCTCACTCCCTCACTGACTCAGATCCGATGACCGGCGGAGCCGGTGCTGTCGAAGGCGTCGCTGATTCCGGTGACCTTCTCTCGAGTCACAGCAGTCGCAGGTCCAAGAAATTTCGAGTTTTGATTGCGTTTCAAGTTTGATGAGGGATGGTGTCAGCCATTAATTCCGGTGGCAAGCACCGCCAACGCCCGATCGTGGAGAAGACGGAGAGAGAGACCGAGATGGCAGAGAGGAGAGCCGCCGCTCACGGAGTCGAGACGGCGGCGGCATGGCTTTTCAGGCGAGATACCCCCCCCCCTTTCTTCTATGATGGACCGGTCGGTCGGTCGGTTATTTTATCCGGCGGTCTTTGTTTCTGACTGCCGGTTCTACAGATGCTGATCGATAGAGATGATGATGATGACAGTGGGCCAGACAGCGGTGGTTGTGGACGACGGAGCCAAGCTCCGGCCGTCGGAGAACGACGACGACACAGGCAGAGATGGAGGTTTTGTTTTGAGTCGTGACTTGGTTCAAGTTCGGGATTTTCAAGTAAGTTTCGGGTCAGTTTTTGCTCAGATTTGTGCTCAGTTTTGAGTTTGGTTCGGGTATAGTTTTGAGTTCAGGTTCGGCTCACTCAACAAGTCTGTAGATTCGGTTCGGGTTCCCAGTACAAGACAGTCAACGGGTTTCGGTTCGGTCAGACGTCTCGGTCAGGCGGTTCGGTCAGATGACTCGGTCAGGCGGTTCGATTGACTCAGTTAGCGAGTCAACTCAGTCAGCGAGTTGACTCAGTCAACTCAACCGGTCAACCCGGTCAAACTCAGTCAACTTTTCGCGTTTTGACATGAAGAATTGGTAAATATTCAACATCGCGATTTATTTATACTATTTTTATATAAGTTCAATGTTACGTGATAACGAGCTCGAACCGATATGTTTATAGTCAACATTATATGAAAAATCTGACGAACTTGATATATATTACTTGACTCTTGATTGAATTTTGTTAAAATAACGACAACTTGGTTGTCCGGGGCGTCCAAAAACAGAGGAAACTCTGCCCGTTTTTCGAGAAAATCCGCAAACACAAAAGGCGTTTTATTATCGGATTCAAATAATCTTTTACAAAGACGACAATTTGGATATTATTTCGATAATGCTTTTATAAAATAAAAAAATGAAATAATATTTTCAATTCTTTTATTACTTTCGACAATCCTTTCAAGTATCAAACAATACGAAATCTTTTCGTAAACTTGAATATAGTTTATATGCTATTTCAAAATATAAAACGACACGACGAGTAGGAAATTTATTTACAACAAATAAATATAATTATTATATTTATTATAAACTTCGGGATTTCGACAACTCCTTTATGAAGTCAATATAATTATTTATATTGTTTCAAACGCCGAACACACATTCGTTTATAAAAATAAATATAGTTATATATTTATTTTCAAACACGACAATCCGACGATTCTTTCATGAATATGACTTTTTATATTCACGTGAAACGCCTAAATGGCATAGACATACACTTTGATAAATATCAAACGAGACGTATATATGATACGAATTGGTTATACGTTATTTTCATACAAACTTTTGTACATACACGTACGATTTCTCGAGACAACTAACGCGATTATATCAATATATTTATATACTTTTATATAAATATTCATATATTTTAAACCTCACGAGAACTAAGTCTTTTCGAGACTTCTTAAACACCGACGAATAAACGAATTACGCAAGCATAACTTCTTCGCTTCTTTCAAGTTAACAACTTACTGTCGAATCATTCGGCTAACGATTCGGTAGAGCTCGGTGACACGTAGACTAGTTACCGCTTTTATTTAGAAACTTATTAGATATTCCGTGTTAGGAATATTGTAGAATGCACGCTAGAGAGTCTCATTTTGAAAACGACATCACGGAGTCGTAATTAGCTAGCTTTGCACATGGAAATTCAGGTGAGTTCATAACCCCACTTTTTACGGCTTTACATTTTTATAAATGTTTTTGGGGTGGAAAGACATGTACGTTTTGCAAAAACATACCAAGTTTAGAACAAACGCAAAACTCGTATTTCTAAATCATATTACGAAGGGATTTCGAGGAACTCAAATGATTTACGAAAGGTTTATACTAAACATACCGGTTTTTACAAAACAAATGCGTATTATCGAAATGTGAATGATTTTCATGACTAAGGATGGATCGTCTGGTGATAATACTGAGGAAGGCTCAGTCTTAGAGACTGAGGGAGGATCAGTCTTAGACTGGGGTAAAATACATGTACAATGATTACAGACATTTTTATACATGGTATGGTTAGCGTAAGGAGGGTTACTACTTAGATCATGTGAGTGGGTAGGCGGGAACTGGAGGCCATTAATCCTCATTGTAGGACCGAGGGGCACAATGCGGTAGATCTATCTGGGTGTAGCGAGCCCAGCCCCAGGCCCAGCAGAACGGACCTCGGGGTGACTATGTACCCGACGCACAAATCCGCTAGGTTTGAGTCTTCCTACTTGCACTTCACACATATCAATGGCCTTGCAAACCATTGGTGATCTCTTTATTTCCTTATTTGCTACATACCAGGGACATACATACTTACGAAACTACTTGTTCATACAAATTAAATACCATGTTTTATACAAAATTCAAAGCACAGGATTATGCGGGTATGGAGTCAAAGTCAGGGTGGGCATTAACAGTTATACGAACATTACAAATACAAGACTTTACAAATACATGGTTTTTATGAACCTACTGTGTTACAAACACAACGTTTCCATATAACTTGGCAAGAAAATGACTTTTGATTCGTTTTCTCAATACTATTTCAAAAACCGGTTATTCCAAAGATTTATTTCAAATCTTTCACAACTCAAAAGATTTATTTCAAATCTTTTACAAACAAACTATGAACTCGCTCAACTTTATGTTGACTTTTTCGCATGTTTCTTTCTCAGGTTGCATTTCAGAAATTATGGCACGGTTGGAATAGGAGAACCATTGAGGATTCGAGTACTTAGTGGGCGTTCGTTTTTTAGAAGTCTTAGCTTATTTGCTTCTGCTGTGCAATGAAGATACCAGTCCAGTCACACCAATGCTCTGATAATTTCGGGGTGTGACAGATTGGTATCAGAGCTATAGGTTACAGCGAATTAGGTTTCTGTTGTGATACCTAGGCTCTAACCTCACTTTCCTCTGGGAACTTAGAATATTAAAACTTGAATACATACAGAACGCCTAGTACTCGAATATGGTCTCCAACCGTTGCCGAAAAGCAAACAGTCAAAATTTTGTTTTCAAACATACGCTATTGTGTTGTTTTATGCACGGTACACAAAACAATTACATACAGTACACAACACTCTGAGAGTTTAGGAAACATGCATTTAAGACCTTCGGAAAAGGGAGTCAGTCTGAGAGACTAGGAGATTCAGTCTGAGAGGCTGGGAAGGTAGTTTGAGAGACTAGGAGATTCAGTCTGAGAGGCTGGGAGGATAGTCTAGTGGGACTAGGAAGTTCAGTCTGAGAGGCTGGGAGGATAGACTAGTGGGACTAGGGGAATTACTTGATTGCTTATTGGTGACTAACATGTTATATGATTGATTATTTGTGCATGTGTGTGTTTATTAAAGGTCATCACGTAGGAACCGCGAATATTAACTCGGGCACACATTATTATCCATATTGTCTGTGATATTTTAACTTCCCGAGCAGGCAGCCTACGCATAACGAAACGCTAGTGCACAACAATACATGAAACTCAAACTTTACGTCAACAGATGTCAAAGTACATCACATTCTACGCAGAACGTAACGCTAGTGCACAGGTATACGTGAAACTTAAGCTATACATCAACGGAGGTTGAAGTACGACACATACGACTATCGAGGCGAGGCCTTTGAGAAGGAACGATGACACAAATCTAACGACGATGCTAGATCCCTGTCAGCAGGAGAACTAACGATCAGGAAACGACATCTTGTCACGCGATCCTGCAACGACACAAATCACGTCAGGGAGAAGACGATTGTCTCCGCATTCCCCCCTACCTAACTAATGACGAATACGCTATGTTCGACATTCCATGGTAATGTCACCTAACAATTGGTCGTCACACAAAACCCCAGGTAAAGTCCTCAAATTTCTTTTATTGAAATTTTGACTCTCATATTTACTGAGTAGATTTTCGTATCTCTACTCCTCTTAATGGACATTGTGCCACAATCATTATTATTGACTTGTGAATTCGAATGACCCACATTATTGTAACTGTTGGCTCCTTTGTTATCAAGTCAACACATTTTCTTGAAAATTTCTCTTCTTTTCAAGTTACATACATGGTTTTTCGTTGTGACCATGCCGAAAGTTTTCTTGTCGATACATATACTTATTGTTGGATTACGCTAAAACCAAGTTCAAATTGTTTGAACTTGTTCATTACACATATTCATTTCAGAACATAATATGATGTATTGGGAGCATCATATTCAAATTCGTATTAACAAACGTTTCATTTGTTCCGAGTCGAAGTAAACTTGTTTGGCATTCGACTCCATTGAATTGTTTGTTGATTTCGACACCTTGTGGTGGTATTTTCACTTATTTGAACCTTGCGCTAAACTCGTTTACATACCTTATGCACGGATTTAATTATTTATTGATTTAAATTAAATCCGCTTTGATTATCACATACAACGGTCTTAACACAATCGTGTGATAAGACAAAGGTACACAAAATTCATTTCATATTTCGGTGTACCTCCTAACGGCCCTTTCAACATCGATCGAATGTTTGCGATATTCATTGCTTCTTCGTCTTCGATCGAAAACATTATTTCTTTGATGTTCCACTTTCAATTGAAAATTCTATAATGTCATTTGAAACAAACTTTCAGATTCCCTTTATTACGCTTCCATTTGACTTCAAACACGGTGGATTTGTTTGATCACCGCTGTTACCGAACTATTTAAACCACTATGACACCTTGTGGTGTCGGTATACACTTGTAGCTTGGGCTAATTATGATTGAGCGTTTTATGCAAAACACAGGTGATACTTGTTCGATCACCTCTATTATTAAATTGTTTCATTCATTGCGACACCTTGTGGCGTCGGTATGACTTGCAGCTTGCGCTGATCACGATCGAGCGTTTCATGCAAACTATTATATTTGAGATTGTTGATTCTGAGTTCATCCAGTGGATGTTATTGCTTCTAGAACTCATTTACATGTTATAAACGTTCATATGGAATTCGATTGGTTGAACTTCCTGTTCATTGTTGAATCCCTGATAACTTAGTCACATTAGTGACGGTACCTATACGTCTCGTTTCTGCTGACATCAATTACTGAGACACATTTCTTGTAGACCGTTGGGTTCTTATTGTTGAGGAATGTCATTAAATTCACCTGATTCGAAAAGTCTTGTTTCGATTACGCGGTCATTCACTTTGTTATTATTCGGACTTACCTGCGAACAACACAATTCTGAGGAGATAACATAGTCTAAATTTCGAGGACGAAATTTCTGTAACAGGGGGAGAATGTGACAACCCGTGATTTACGGCTCTTAATTTCATGATTAACAAGTGATTAACGCGATAATAAATAGTGTTTATAGTGCTAATTAACTTAATTAGGCCTTTGGAATGCCTAGGAACGTTTATCGGACTTTACAGTGCGTGTATGGTGATTAACGGGGAATCTGCTGAACACTATGCGACAACGAACTGATGCCGTACAAAATACTGTCAACGCCGACAAATATTAAATTTTTACGCTATATTTAGCTCCGTAATTACTTTTAGTGACTACAGTCGAAACCGGATAAAAAAAACGGATTAAAGACGGCAACGATGTAATTTTTCGCGGTTATTACCGTTATCAACTCGCAAACGCGACTACGACAGATACCGACATTATTTTTACACATTTTTAACTCTGAAATATTATTTTACTAGACTACGGTGATTTCGGTTTTTAAAAACGTATCTCGTATGAATTATGGGCCACTTACACACGAGATGGGCTTGTGGGCCCTGGGCCCAAGCCCAAAACTCACATGCCTGAACCTACACCTATTATATTAGATCTTTTCTAACAAGATTTTTCTTGTAAATCTTTCCAACATCTATTCAAGATCTTATAAAAATCTTGCCAAAATCTAAACAAATCTATACAAGAGATTTTCAAGATCTTACAAGATTTCATTTAACATCTATAAAAAGGGTCCAATCTTCATATTGTAAAGACACAAAACAACACAAACACTGCCTTTACCTCTCTCCCTCTCTCGATTACATATAAAACAAACACAGATAAACCTTATCCAATTATATATCCATCTTCTTAAAATATCAGGCAACAAACACATAGAACTTCACTTCTATCATATCTCTTAAAAGAACCCTTACACCCACCCCCTGTTCTCACTCCCTCACTGACTCAGATCCGACGACCGGCGGAGCCGGTGCCGTCGACGACGTCGCTGATTCCGGTGACCTTCTCTCGAGTCACAGCAGTCGCAGGTCCAAGAAATTTCGAGTTTTGATCGCGTTTCAAGTTTGATGAGGGATGGTGTCAGCCATTAATTCCGGTGGCAAGCACCGCCAACGCCCGATGGTGGAGAAGACGGAGAGAGAGATCGAGATGGCAGAGAGGAGTGCCGCCGCTCACGGAGGCGAGACGGCGGCGGCGTGGCTTTTCAGGCGAGATACCCCCCCCCCCCTTTCTGCGATGATGGACCGGTAGGTCGATTATTTTATCCGGCGGTCTTTGTTTCTGACTGCCGGTTCTACAGATGCTGATCGATAGAGATAATGATGATGACGGTGGGCCAGACAGCGGTGGTTGTGGACGACGGAGCCAAGCTCCGGCCGTCGGAGAACGACGACGACACAGGCAGAGATGGAGGTTTTGTTTTGAGTCGCGACTTGGTTCAAGTTCGGGATTTTCAAGTAAGTTTCGGGTCAGTTTTTGCTCAGATTTGTGCTCAGTTTTGAGTTTGGTTCGGGTATAGTTTCGAGTTCAGGTTCGGCTCACTCAACAAGTCTGTAGATTCGGTTCGGGTTCCCGGTACAAGACAGTCAACGGGTTTCGGTTCGGTCAGGCGGTTCGGTCAGACGACTCGGTCTGGCGGTTCGATTGACTCAGTTAGCGAGTCAACTCAGTCAGCGAGTTGACTCAGTCAACTCAACCGGTCAACCCGGTCAAACTCAGTCAACTTTTCGCGTTTTGACATGAAGAATTGGTAAATATTCAACATCGCAATTTATTTATACTATTTTTATATAACTTCAATGTTACGTGATAACGAGCTCGAACCGATATGTTTATAGTCAACATTATATGAAAAATCTGACGAACTTGATATATATAACTTGACTCTTGATTGAATTTTGTTAAAATAACGACAACTTGGTTGTCCGGGGCGTCCAAAAACAGAGGAAACTCTGCCCGTTTTTCGAGAAAATCCTCAAACATAAAAGGCGTTTTATTATCGGATTCAAATAATCTTTTACAAAGACGACAATTTGGATATTATTTCGATAATGCTTTTATAAAATAAAACATGAAATAATATTTTCAATTCTTTTATTACTTTCGACAATCCTTTCAAGTATCAAACAATACGAAATCTTTTCGTAAACTTGAATATAGTTTATATGCTATTTCAAAATATCAAACGACACGACGAGTCGGAAATTTATTTACAACAAATAAATATAATTATTATATTTATTATAAACTTCGGGATTTCGACAACTCCTTTATGAAGTCAATATTATTATTTATATTGTTTCAAACGCCGAACACACATTCGTTTATAAAAATAAATATAGTTATATATTTATTTTCAAACACGACAATCCGACGATTCTTTCATGAATATGACTTTTTATATTCACGTCAAACGCCTAAATGGCATAGACATACACTTTGATAAATATCATACGAGACGTATATATGATACGAATTGGTTATACGTTATTTTCATACAAACTTTTGTACATACACGTACGATTTCTCGAGACAACTAACGCGATTATATCAATATATTTATATACTTTTATATAAATATTCATATATTTTAAACCTCACGAGAACTAAGTCTTTTCGAGACTTCTTAAACACCGACGAATAAACGAATTACGCAAGCATAACTTCTTCGCTTCTTTCAAGTTAACAACTTACTGTCGAATCATTCGGCTAACGATTCGGTAGAGCTCGGTGACACGTAGACTAGTTACCGCTTTTATTTAGAAACTTATTAGATATTCCGTGTTAGTATATCAATATATTTATATACTTTTATATAAATATTCATATATTTTAAACCTCACGAGAACTAAGTCTTTTCGAGACTTCTTAAACACCGACGAATAAACGAATTACGCAAGCATAACTTCTTCGCTTCTTTCAAGTTAACAACTTACTGTCGAATCATTCGGCTAACGATTCGGTAGAGCTCGGTGACACGTAGACTAGTTACCGCTTTTATTTAGAAACTTATTAGATATTCCGTGTTAGGAATATTGTTGAATGCACGCTAGCGAGTCTCATTTTGAAAACGACATCACGGAGTCGTAATTAGCTAGCTTTGCACATGGAAATTCAGGTGAGTTCATAACCCCACTTTTTACGGCTTTACATTTTTATAAATGTTTTTGGGGTGGAAAGACATGCACGTTTTGCAAAAACATACCAAGTTTAGAACAAATGCAAAACTCGTATTTCTAAATCATATTACGAAGGGATTTCGAGGAACTCAAATGATTTACGAAAGGTTTATACTAAACATACCGGTTTTTACAAAACAAATGCGTATTATCGAAATGTGAATGATTTTCATGACTAAGGATGGATCGTCTGGTGATAATATTGAGGAAGGCTCGGTCTTAGAGACTGAGGGAGGATCAGTCTTAGAGACTGGGGTAAAATACATGTACAATGATTACAGACATTTTTATACATGGTATGGTTAGCGTAAGGAGGGTTACTACTTAGATCATGTGAGTGGGTAGGCGGGAACTGGAGGCCATTAATCCTCATTGTAGGATCGAGGGGCACAATGCGGTAGATCTATCTGGGTGTAGCGAGCCCAGCCCCAGGCCCAGCAGAACGGACCTCGGGGTGACTATGTACCCGACGCACAAATCCGCTAGGTTTGAGTCTTCCTACTTGCACTTCACACATATCAATGGCCTTGCAAACCATTGGTGATCTCTTTATTTCCTTATTTGCTACATACCAGGGACATACATACTTACGAAACTACTTTTTCATACAAATTAAATACCATGTTTTATACAAAATTCAAAGCACAGGATTATGCGGGTATGGAGTCAAAGTCAGGGTGGGCATTGACGGTTATACGAACATTAAAAATACAAGACTTTACAAATACATGGTTTTTATGAACATACTGTGTTACAAACACAACGTTTCCATATAACTTGGCAAGAAAATGACTTTTGATTCGTTTTCTCAATACTATTTCAAAAACCGGTTATTCCAAATATTTATTTCAAATCTTTCACAACTCAAAAGATTTATTTCAAATCTTTTACAAACAAACTATGAACTCGCTCAACTTTATGTTGACTTTTTCGCATGTTTCTTTCTCAGGTTGCATTTCAGAAATTATGGCACGGTTGGAATAGGAGAACCATTGAGGATTCGAGTACTTAGTGGGCGTTCGTTTTCTAGAAGTCTTAGCTTATTTGCTTCCGCTGTGCAATGAAGATACCAGTCCAGTCACGCCAATGCTCTGATAATTTCGGGGTGTGACAAATTTGGGAATAACAAGTTCTAAAAAGGTTATATTTTTACAAATTTACAACCGATAGCGTCGTGATAAAAAGAACCAACATAAGATAATTATGAAACGGCATGACAAATCTAGTTAAAATTTGATTATATATACTTGATCACATTATAAACCCATTCCCACAAAAGTGAGTTTTGAGCCTTTATTGAGCATACAAATATACATCTTTAAACTAAATGCTCATTTTTTGTTTCTTGTGTGAATAGCCGCTTGGTTTCTTACGACTCTAGAACTTGCCACGACAATACATTCCCGGTCCTTACCAACTTAAACCCAAGTAAGTAAATGATGGAGGCATTAGAACTAACCTTTTTTTCTTTTCAACACCATTATTTTTCTTTTTCTTTTAACCTACCCATAATCCCCCTAGTTAACCCATTTGAGCCTAAACCTTTTCATTTCTAAACTCACAAAACAAACACCCTTTACCCACCAAAACCTTCTTTTAAACCCTTTTATTTTAGTAAAAAGATCGGTTGTCTTGTGTCGATTCCTTATTAAAAAAAATTTGAAGTCTAGCAATAAACAAACAAGTTCCACAAAGAAACTTGGTTTGAAAATGCTTTGTTTGAATAAAAGTAAAAAAAAAACAAAAAGTTTTACGACGACCGACGCTTTTTATGTTTTAGCCCTTTTTACTAACCACTAACCCTAAACCACCTACCTTTAACCCAAGCCTAACCCTTCCCCAAGTCCTCTTGATATTTACAAAGGTTTATAGTTAAAAAGGAGGATGATCGATTGCTTGTCAAGCTTATGGTAGGAGTAAGTTCCATGCCGGTCTCGAGTGTTTCAAAAAAATACATATTCGGCCGAGTGTTGAGTGATCTCCCGTGAGGTATGTGAACTTGTATATAAATGGAATTTTAAAGAGGCATGTTATGCCCAAATAAGTAATTTTTCTTATGAAACGTTCTAAATAAATCATAATGAATAGGATTGTAAATAGCATAAAAATAAAACCTAATAAAGATCTTGGATTCCCGACACTCAAGACAAGCCCAAAACTTCTTTTCTACCCATTCCATTTGGGCGTGTAAGCCACATTATAAAGAGTTTTGCTTGAGCACAAGCAAAGATTCAAGTGTGGGGGTATTTGATGTGTGTAACATGCAACATATAAATTACATCAAATGAGGCATAAAACTAACCCTTTTTTAGTAGTAATGTTGGAAAAAGTGTGCTTTTGTCTTTCTTTTTTATATTCAGGACTAAATGAGCGTAATTGAACTAAAGGAACAAATATGCAGCCAAATCTAATATAAATACAAGAAAAGGAATAAACGTGGCATTCCCGACCCCTCGACAGCATCTTTCCAAGCAAAAACAAAGGAACAGAAGGCTAACCACGGCCTCGTGCCCAGCGGACACGGGCGCGTGGCCAGGCACCTGCAAAAAAGACAAAGTCATTGAAGCTTCTATTCCCAGCATGGGGGCGTGCCCAGCTCAACACGGGTCTTGGTCAACGCTAAGATTAGCAAAATCTTGCAAATCTTGATAGTACAGATTCCCTTCTGCACACGGGGCCGTGCCCAGTGAACACGGGGGTGTGTGGAGCTAATTCAGACAAATTGCAATTAATGAAGAAAGAGAATAAGGATGGACACAGTCCCCAATGGACACGGGGCCGTGTCTGGGCTTCTATGCAGGCTATAAATAGGGTGCTTGGCTCACTTCAAAGGCATCCCTTGGCAAACCACCTCTCTACCACTTCACCCACACTCCACCACCATCACAACACCCACATCCACCACCATCATCAATCATCCACCTAGAGTGTGTATACTAGTCTCGGGATCCAAGATTGATAGTAAGAGTTCTTGACAAACAAAGGCCATGTTTGCCTAAGTCTCTTACATCACTTGGTGAAGACAAGCATTTAGTGTAATAATTTTGATTTTTAATCTTTTCGCACTTTTTATTTGGTTTTTTATTAATGACTTTAATAACTAGTTTCTTATGTTGAAGGTGAAACTTCCTTATCATTTGTCAGTGGTGTCTTGGTGTTATATTACTGTCTATATAAAATAAAAGATTTACACCATTCATATCTCTACGGTCTATATAGAGATATGTTGGCTACCTGGTCGGGGGTTAAGGGAATGGTTTGGTAAGGTTCTTGGCTTGTTCAGTGTATAGATCCTGCAAGGACCTGGGTCAAGGTTACTAGGACCTCCTTCAATACCCACTGGTATTGGATGGCGGGGGTGCGAATGGCTTGATCCCCTCATATGTAAACTACTATTAATACATTAACCCAGCTACTTGGGATTGTATCCATGCTGACTCAAACCACTTAGCCGAGGGTAACGTCGCCTTCAAAAGAGGGGCCTACCACATTACGCATTAATAACCTAATTAATTATCTTCCAATATTCCAACCCTTTAGGATTGTATCCTTGCTGACTCAAACTACTAGGTTGAGGGTAACGTCACCTTCAAAAGAGGGGCCTACTACTATAACTAAGATAATCTCTTAAAAAGTGCAAAAGTGTGGAAATCATCAAAGGTTACACTAAAGGCGAGTCGGATCCAAGTGATTCATCTTGTCTATCTTTCATTTTTATTTTTCAGCATTTTTAGTTTTTATTTTTATGTTTAAAACCTTTTCTAAAACTTTTGATTTGATTAGACGTTGAGGATAAACCGGTATTAAAAGCTCTTGTGTCCTTGGACGACCTCGGTATCTTACCAACGCTATACTACGCTCACGATGGGTGCACTTGCCCATGTGTGTGTTTAGTTTTAGTAGAATATCGTGTTTTATAAATTTAAAACTTGACTAACATGTTAAAAAGGGCTTAAAATATAAATAAAAATATAATACATCCGACACACACCAATATATATAGGATTAGCTAAGTTCAAGAGTGAACAACTTCTTGAGAGTGAACCGAGTGAACCAATCTTCGCCCAAAATCATTTTTTAGATTAAAAAGGTAAAATTGATACTAGCCAAGTTTTTTTTTAAATAAAAATCACTTAATTTTCTCATCAGTCTCTCTCTCTCTCTCTCTCTTTCTCTCTCTCATTTTTAATTATTTCTCCATTATTTTAAGTATAAGAAATTGAAGGGCTTTAAAACAAATCACGCAATCCAAATCTAATACATATATATATTTGTAAAAACGTTTCCAAACATACATATAATTGTGAATTAATAATCAAAATAAAGTGTAAGTTAGATAGTGATAGCAATTTGTTTATTTTTCATGTTCGTATAAAATGAAATAAAAATAAATAATTGCCAACAGCCAACTCCACTAACTCACTTATATATATTTCACAAAATTCAATTTTTTTGTACCATTGTTAGAGATGATATATATTTGTTTAAAAAAATAATTTCTTAGTAAATAAAATACGAATAATAAAATGTTATACGGAAGGATAACAGGATACAAATACGATAGGAAATAAACGTAAATGCAAAAATACAGGTTGTTACATATATACACAAACGAATTTACATACATGTGACTTGTTTCGTTTTCATTAATTTCATACTTTTTATATGAATCTATGTAGGATCGTGTTATGACCCAAACGAGTCAATCAGAAGAGCTGTTGTCTGTTTCAGAGGCGGAAACAAAGAAACAGACTTGGAAAACAGCTTCACTATTAATCGTCTTGTTTATTGATAATAACAGCTTTACAGATCAAATGACGCGTCGGCAGCACTTCGGTACCGGAATTATGAAAGTTACAACTGATTTCGTTTCAGACCTATTTATAGAGTTGGGATTTCGCTTGAAGGTGACAAGTGTCAGTTCAAGCGAAATTAACATGATTGATTTCGCTTGAAAGTGTCACAAGCCTCCTTCAAGCGAAATTAGCTTAAACACACCCTAAAACGTCTTATTTTCTCATACAACGCGCCCTGATCTAACATTTCTAATACTAGACTCGATACAAGACGAAGTCGACAGGCGCATGCACCAACAGACTCCCCCTCGGATGTTGACTAGTCTTAAGTGTCGAGTCTTCAACGTCTTCAGTCTTTATCAGTCTTCGGGCTTCCAGAATCTCGATCTGACTCTTGCCTTACTCCAACTTTTTTAATTTCCCAGGATCAAAATCCTGGCTCTATTCCTACCAGCTTCTCTTGATCAGATGTTGATCTACCAGCAGACTCCCCCTTGAATTATGTTGGGATTGTAGTCTGTCTCACATCCTGCTCAGGTATTTACAGATTCAAGAATCGCAACCTGGCTCACCTGCATATTCTCTACCCAAAACATAAGATTCATAAAAGATAAGATATAGCAAATTTAGAAACCCTGCTAACCATTTGAAGACACAAACAGAACACATCTTTTTCAAGTATTATACAAAATGATTTAACATTTTAATTTCTGATAAATCACTTGCATGTAAAACAATTTTCATTTCAAACAAACTTTCCCAAACCTGTTCGTCATGTTCAGCACTCGGAATTTTGAAAATCAGCTTTTCAACATCAGTTGTCTAAAATCTTTTTGAGTTTTTCAAAAATTTATGCTAAAACACACCGAAAATCTTTTTGGATTTATGAAATACCAGAAATGAAATGCATTAAAGAAATATTTACATACAATATTTTTGTGAGTTTGTGTAAGAGAATCATATCAGTTATTGAGACAAATCACTAACACCGTTAAGCTTTAAACATTTCAAGTTCTAAACGATTCACTTAGATTGTCAGTATACTGGTCCACTTAAATTCTCACACAAATTTCAACTGTTTCGAGATACGAGATTAATGTCTTAATCACTAAAACTTAATCGCGTGTCCCACCTCAGAATATACTCTTGTATCCAGATCCCAATATTCAGTCTTACAGGTGAGTATACCACAGATGATATCTGTAAGAGGTTAAGTTGCGAGGACCGTGAGAGCTCAAGTCAGAACTTCCGTTCAGCAGAGAGATGACGACTTCGACTTTTGGTGTGTCCCCTTTAGAGGATCTTTTGTTTCAACAGCACATGATTAGCATTTTGCAATGTTTCATCATTTTTTATGCTGGGGGTGGCGCTATATTTCAAGCAAGCGTAAAGTATTCTCCGGGGACTAGGCCATTGCTTCCGCAAAATCAGAAGTCCCGAGATAATACCCCAGATATCACTGAGTATAAAGACCTAGTATCTCAGAAAGAGGGACCTTTCAAACAAGATTTCGGGGGTTACCCATATATCCGAGAGATATTCCCCACGATATAAGCAAGTTTGAATTTAGGTTTATATCTCGTCACAATCTACTAAATATGCAAAAACCTACTGGCACATCATCAGTGAGACCGTTTATCACATTTTGACTTTCCATTTCTTTAGCATGCTGTGATCGTCCACTGATGTACTATCATTTCCTCTTTTCAACAACAAAACTCATTTTTGATTTTATCATGTTTTTTGGCTTTTTCAAAATTATCAAATGTTTTTGGATTTTCTGAAAATTCTTACTCCCCCTAAAATGCAAACACACTTAAAGAAATTTGAAAACAAACTATACAATAAAGTGACAACTGATATTAAATCACTTCAGATCGCCATCCACTTGGCATAAACAATCAGAACTCCCCCTCACAACAAACTATTTTCCCATTATGATTTCAAAACATTTAAGTTTGTTTTAATCAAATGGTTTTTCCGGAAAATAAGTTTTGTTGATTTTATCACTTGTAAAATTGTGGTTCATCACATTGTTTCTCAATCATTTGTAGGAAAAACAAGTACAATTTAATGTCCTTGATTTACCATGTTGATACATGATGTCTAAAGCCTTAGTCATAAGTCTAGGGTCTAAATATGTCAAGTATGTTAAGTGTAGGGGTCTGAATGTAAGTTTAAGTTAGTATTATTAGGTGGGTTTCGCTTCAGGGTCATGATGTTAGCCTCAAGCGAAATCAACTGATAAGATTTCGCTTGAGGAATGTTGAAGCGAAATCTTGTGCCTATATATAGGCTAGTGTAGTTCTCATTTGGGTACGCTTCAGAAAAAGTTGTAACGAAGTGCTGCCAGTTTTTCAAGTCAATATATAACCGAGAACAAGTGTTTAAAGTGAATCTATTCTGATTTCTACTCCTTTCTATCTGATTCTAATCTGTTTAGATGTTTCCGCCATCTGAATAGTGTAAACACACTCAGACTGACTCATTCGGTCGTCAAATACGATCCTACATACCACTTATAAGTGAAAATCTTCTTCAATCTCTTGTAGGTTCACTTACCAACCCAAATCACTTGTAAATCATATTATAACAATATAAAGATATCACCTGTAGATTTACCAACCAAATCTTTTTCAAGAATGATGCCGATTCCTGCTCCACTCTTACCAACCTGGGAGCTCCGGCAAGTCAGAATTTCAGTTAGGAAAAACTTTCACCCAAGCCTGACCAGCCTTGGGAGATTCCGGTACACATCTATCCCACCAACATTTTGATTTGTAAAATTCTTTTGCACTTTTAACCTTCCTGTCAACCATCTTTCCGAAAATATGTTTAACTTTGCCATTAAAAGCCTTTTCAGCATCAAATTATTGGTTACCAGCAAAGAATTGACCTAAATCTCAGTTTTACCAACTTTCAACTTCAAATTTTCCTTTGACAATTTAGGAAAGTTTTCATCGTTCATCTCTGGAACGGAATTCTCAACTTTTTTTTCCAACAAATGACTCCTCTGATTTTATGGAATCAGATTCACTGTCAGAACTACTCTCAGTTTTTACAACCCATTTTTGTTTATTTAAATCGACATATCTTTTGTAAAAACGTTTTGAAGTTTCACCAACTTCCAAAGTCGATTTATCAACACATTTCCTTTTTATTTTCAGAGTTAGAAGAAACTTCCTGTTTTGTATAATTGGACTCTTGACAGTTCCAAGCAATGTGTCCAGCTTTTTGACACTTGAAACATGTTCTTCTGTCAACTCTCGGAGCAAACTTCTTCACATTTTTCTTTATTTCAGCAAGAAACTCTTGATTTGAATGTTTCCAGAATGGTTTCTTCTGCTCTTCTTCAGAACTTCCTCCTGCAACAAATGTTGTTTTTGGTTTATAATTTTTCTCATTTTTATAATTTTCTGAAGAACTAAAACCAAGACCTTTCTTTTTTAAATTACTGTTATGGTTTGGTCTCTATTGAAAACCATAACCAGAACCGTAACCCTTTTTCTTGTTCAATCTTTGTTGAACTCTTGAAGTGTCATTTTTAGGTTTTTCATGAAGATTTAAATCTTTTATTTTAGAAATATTAATTTCTGTTAATTTGAAAACCTATTTAATCATCTCAGTTTTGACACTTCTTATTGGAAATTCCTCATTCAGAATATAATTTGTCTAAATCATTCAAAGTATAAGCCACTTTGATTGGTCCGTCATTCAAATTAGATTTTGATAACATGAATTCTTTATTGTAAACCCTTTTAACCAGTGAACTCGGATTCTTTTCTGACGAACTCGAACTTTCAGACTTAGACTCCGGTTTTGACTCTTCATCTGTATCCAACACCTGATCGACCACTCTTTTTAATAACTCAGACTCATGATCAGTGTCAGACACCGTGAATGTGGCATCAATATTGCCTGGTAATTCATCAATGATTTCAGACTTTAACTTGATGTTGACTGCCTTTTTTAGACGCTCCTCGTTAGGATTCGTGGGAGAATAACTTTCATGGATCGGGGGCGGACATCTGTTATACTTGACACTTTGTTTCTTACCAGTGTCAGTATCTTCAGTCTTTTTCTCCATGAATGCTTCAAGACCTGCAACAGTAGGATAAACACGATCAACCAAATAATCACAAGTAGTATAACTCAACAGTAATCGTTTAATCCTTTCACTCTCAATCTTTTCAAGTTCTAACTCTTGCTTCAGTTTAGCACAATCTTCGATATACTCATTGATGACGCTCTGCTTTGTCATTAATGTTGAGCTCATTTTTGTCATTGCATTCTCAATTTCTGAATTCGTTCTCTTCAGACTATCAACTGTTTTGTTCAGTACATCATACGATTCCTTCACATATTTCACATCGGACAGTAAATCTTCTTTAATCTTCTCCAAATCAGCAACCTTCTTATCTTTATCCTCACAAACTTTGCATGATTCTAAACACTTCAAACATGGTTTTTCAACTTCAACCAATTTTTCAACTATCTTTTCAACCTCGATAGTCTTTTCAACTTCAATGAATTTCTCAACTTCAACAATTTTTTCTACTTCAACAATTTTTTCTACCTCGACAAGTTTTTCAACTTCGACTATTTTTTCCACCACTTTCTCCACTTCAACGATTTTCTCTACTATTTTCTCAATTGCTGGTTCAACATTAGCTTCTCCAGCTTCTGTTTTTGCCTTTTCATCAGCTAGCATTCTTGCTGCTTCCAACTCTCTCCTCAATCTGGCAATCTTCTTCTGATTCAGCATCTCCATTTTATCTGCAAAAAAGAAATTAAAACTGTCATGATCTATGCCTTTTCTAGCTTTGTTAAGATGTTCTTCCTCATCATCGGTATCAATATCACTTCCTAGATCTGGAAAAATTGGTATTCTTTTCTAACTAGTCACATCTTCATCCAGAATTCTAGCAACAAAACATGAACCTTGTGGAATATATTTATCCCAGCTAAATCCCTCTGCAACTAGACCAGAATCTTATGGAATGAATTTATCCCAGCTAAATCCCTCTGCAACAAACTCATCATCTTGATCGATTATTCCAAAATAAGCTTTCTTATTTGCCTCTTCGATCATTTTACCATGAGCAGTTTTTGAATCCTTTTGTTGAGGTTGTTGATCAATCTGATGAAAAATTGATTTCTGATAATAATTGTTCTTCTTTTGATTCCCGGTTGCTTCTTTATTTGTACATTCTCTCTTAAAATGACCCTTTCCTTTACACCAGAAACATGTAACTTTTGATTTGTCAAAGCCCAACGGAGAAGTAGCCATTCCTCGAAACTCATCTCTACCAGTAATTTGTTGAAACTTTTCTGCCCTCCTACAAGCACTAGCTAAACACCACTTCACATCCATCAACTCAAGTTCATCTGCATCAATTTGGTCATAATCTTCTTTTGTAAGCATCGGATTTCCAATCTTGCCAGCAATCAAACTTTCATAAGATTCCAACATAGCAACGAGTGATGCCATGTGTTGCTTGGCTATTTCTGGAGACAATTTCTGACCATTTTGAATGTTCAAAGTGACGTTGCATTGAAGATTTGTTGAATTCTGTTGTTGAGGACTTGATGTTGTATGATTCGGATCAAAGCTTGAATATGAATATGAAGATGAAGATCCACCACTCTGTGTCACATTACTACCCTTTGTTACAGATGAACTGTCGGCACTAAAACCAGTTTGGATCTTTGGGCTAGGGTTGGGGTTAGCCTCAAACTTGATCCCTCTGTAATACAAACTGACATCTTGTTGAGCATTTGGATTCGTCATGATAGCAGTTTTCTTAATATCCAATTCCTGCTCTTTAATTTTCTGAATGAACTGTGCCAAATTCATACTCTCAGACTTCCTCATGAGTTTCACAATCATCAAATAAGTTCCCCACTTATGCTGTGGTAGTGCTTCAGCTAGTTTATCGACCTACTCATCAACCTCTTTCTTAATGTCCAATCTTCCCATTTCCAATACCAGATGACAATATCTATCAATGGTCTGCTTTGTTGTTTCATGATCAAAAGCTGAAAACATATCAAACGATTTCTTCAATAATGCCTTTTTGTTTTTGATCATATCTGCGCTTCCTCTGAATTTCTGAATTAATGCTTCCCAAATTGATCTAGATGTACCATTATGTTGGAGCAACACAAAGATATCTTCTTTAATCGCTTGTTGAAGAATACTGATCATCATTTTCTCACTTGTAAATTTCAATTTATCACCCTCTGAATAATCAACAATAGCTTTTTCAATCCCACGTTCATTCTTTGGTTTCTCAAAATCTTTCAACAATGAACACCATGCATCAAATTTTTAAGCTTGCACCAAGTTTTCAAAACGATTTTTCCATCCTTGAAAATCTTCAATATACATGAGCTTTGGCGGTTTCTGATAAGTTCCTGTTTCATTCTCATTGTACAAAGTTTCAGCAGCTGTGACAGGGGCAATTGGTGTTGCAAACGCATTGTAGAATTCCTCATCCATGATTCGGCAAATATTTTCACAAACACAAGTTTTCAAACGAAATACTGATCCAAGCGAAATTACTCCTCAAACGGAATCAACACTTAACCGGAAATTCTATTCAAGCGAAAATACACTCAAGCGAAATCACAATTGAAACGAAATAACCGAATTTCGCTTGAAACGACTCAAACAAAATTACTCACAGAAACGGAAACGGATGTTTTCAAGCGGAATCAGGTCAAATTTTCAAGCGAACTCACGATTCCAAGCGGAATTAAGCTGCTAATTCCGTATGAAGTGTTGCTGACATCATCATTTTCAATCTGTTTTCAAACGGAATTAGGAATTTGATCAAGTTTTAAGCTGATTTTAGGTCCAAAACTCTCAAGGATTCATTAAAACACTGTACGCACTTAATATGTGAAATTCAAGACTTTTTTACCGTGAAAACTAGTTCAATTTCAAAAAGAAGGTGTAGAAGTCAGAAATAATGGCTGTTTTGGCAAGAACTCTTCTTCCTGAGCTCTGATACCACTTGTAGGATCATATTATGACCCAAACGAGTCAATCAGAAGAGCTCTTGTCTGTTTCAGAGGCGGAAACAAAGAAACAGACTTGGAAAACAGTTTACTTCACTATTAATCGTCTTGTTTATTGATAATAACAGCCTTACAGATCAAATGACGCGTCGGCAACACTTCGGTACCGGAATGATGAAAGTTACAACCGATTTCGTTTCAGACCTATTTATAGAGTTGGGATTTCGCTTGAAGGTGACAAGTGTCAGTTCAAGCGAAATTAACATGATTGATTTCGCTTGAAAGTGTCACAAGCCTCCTTCAAGCGAAATTAGCTTAAACACACCCTAAAACCTCTTATTTTCTCGTACAACGCGCCCTGATCTAACATTTCTAATACTAGACTCGATACAAGACGAAGTCGACAGACGCATGCACCAACAATCTACTCGTGTGTATGCGTAATATACTATATGTTGTTAATATACACATATGTAACCATTTTTGAATATAATACACATATGTATAAAAGTTTGTACACGTGTGTATAAACTAATAGCTGTGTATCTTGTATAAACTGATAGTTAGCGAGACTGTACACATGTGTATACACTAACAGCTGCTTATCTTGTATACACGAAAACTAGTGAGATTTTAGGAATTTTGATTATATTGTTTAATAAATGCATTTTACAAATGACGAAAATATCCTTTTGTCAATTATTTTAAAGGGAAGTTATAACATTATAATATATATATATGGCTTTGATTATAATTTATCTAATTATATAACCATTGGTTTTAAATATATGAGATAAATCTGTAATTATGTAATGGACATAATCATCCTTAAGTATTATAAAAAGGTTTTCCCTTAGGTATACACATATACAGATCATTAGGAGAAACTTAACCCACACCACAACACAAATTTGTAATGCTTCTTGTTTCTCTAATTTCGTGATACTCAATCTCATTTAAGCCATCTTAACCGTACACCATGAACGGGAACTCAATCAGCATCAAGAACATTTCTACTTCTCGCTTTGTTGTTTGTATATTATCATGTATAAATCATATTTATTTCTTATTAGAACATAGACCGTTGCGTCCTACGCGTTTTAGACGAAATTTTGGATAAGATAAAGCTAATTTGGTAGAAATTTAGGCAACATAATGCTTAGAATAACCATATGTAAAAGCTTCCATTCCATATCGTAAGAGCATACATCATTGACAAGCTAGAGAGAGCATCAAGGTATCTCTCCAGCTGAAACCTCAAAAACTTGTCACTTCCGTGTGCATGAGCCACCTACTTATAGGCAACTCACATGCGCATAGGCTCATGCGCATGGATGAGCACCCTCATACGCACATATGACTCATACATGCGCATGAGTATTCTCAATACTCAAACTCATCTATACATTATTCAAACACGCTCTATCTATCATATTCGCATAGTGGCGGACACACATAATATGCACCAACAAATTCCCCCTTGTACATCACTATCAAATCTTGCTCTTCAAATATGAGAGCCATGATTTGAATGTTCTGCAACTTCAATCAAGCATCATTTGTAGATGTCGTCAATTAATTCCCCCTTTATTGATGATTCGGGTTTGCAATTTCATTAACAGTTTCCCCATGAAATGATTCCCCCTAGAATAACACTATAGATCTTTATTTGCAACATTCTTGACCCAATCCTCTGATTTGCTAAACCGCAATCTTCACAAATATTAACCAATTTGAAATTAATCAATGTAGCTTCTCAATTTCAACGTTGACCACATCCGTGTTCGGTTTTTGATATACTTTCTTGCTCAAACCCTTGATCTTCTAAAACCCAACCGACAATTGATAGGAACTTCGAAAACCGCATTGGCAAACTTCAAGTCAGTGAATACCCATGAAAATTTGAAATCCGTTTTCTGTAATCAACCTTATGCCTAACTTGAATAACTGATCAGTGTTAACGGTAATATCCACAATCAACAAATCTTCATTAGTTCACAAATCATCTAGTAACACACTGATCTTCGAGAAACCTTCTTCCAATGATCAAATTCATATTTCTCCCCTTTAGTCATGATAGCAAATATATAGCCTTCTCTGTTAGTCCCGACAGCAACTTAATCTTCAAACATCATCATTCCTTTGCGGTTAATCCAGAAAACAACTCATTTGCCTAGAAATTAACCATTCTGTCACTTTAGACTATCACATAGCCGACATGTATATTGAAAGCCCTCTGATATCTTTTAAGTATTGACAATACTAATGCATCACCACATTGACGCTAATCCTGCTAACCGGCTTGTATGAAAATAAAGACTAAATTTGATCTCTACCAAAAGTATCCGAACTTATTATGAACATGGACTAAAGAATCTAAGATCCTATCATCCCCAATCAGTTTGATCGGAACCACCCGAATACTATTGCATATCGTCAGAATTTCCAAAATGCCGGTATTTTAATATATTACAATGAAATTTTATTCCACCTCATTTATGTAAATTCTGACCTCTGTAATTTCATCTCTTAATTTCCAAGAATTCCCCCCTCAATCTTGGCAAATTCTGGTATCGACAATCTCTCAGAACTCAATTTTTTGAAATATTTAACATTTTGTTCTACAAAAAAAATCAGTTTTTCATCAAAAGCGGGTTTTACGTTCTGGCCCATTAATAGTCATTTCACCAAACGATAAATGTTATGCACCGGTCTCAATGACTACCCCACTATCTTCAATACTCTGTGACATCATCTTATCTCATTCTCTAAGCCCTCCGACGTATCCCCGAATAGCCCGTGTTTGACGTTAAAATTTCGAAAAAAAAAGTTCTATTACCAAATTTTTTCCAGACACTCGTCTCGTCACCACGATCAAAAAATGCTTTTTTTAGGATTTGCCTCTTACGCACGTATGAGCTCATCAATTGTACGTTTGGCTCATGCGCTTCGACGCGCTGAATCCAATTTTTCAATCCATAATATTTATTTCTTAGAATTTGATGATGAATCCACCACAGACATGTGCGAAAATCATTTATGATCAATAATATGGCTACAATTTAACTTTTTATCCGTGAATTGACCATTAGTTTTGATAAAAATGTGTTTGCACCTTCGTTTTTACGTCTAACCCACAAAATCATGAGCGTAGGTAATTTAATCAACTGTTAGATCAATTGAATCGGTACCGTAGCTCTGATACCACTATTAGAACATAGACTGTTGCGTCCTACGCGTTTTAGACGAAATTTTGGATAAGATAAAGCTAATTCGGTAGAAATTTAGGCAACATAATGCTTAGAATAACCATATGTAAAAGCTTCCATTCCATATCGTAAGAGCATACATCATTGACAAGCTAGAGAGAGCATCAAGGTATCTCTCCAGCTGAAACCTCAAAAACTTGTCACTTCCGTGTGCATGAGCCACCTACTTATAGGCAACTCACATGCGCATGGGCTCATGCGCATGGATGAGCACCCTCATACGCACATATGACTCATACATGCGCATGAGTATTCTCAATACTCAAACTCATCTATACATTATTCAAACACGCTCTATCTATCATATTCGCATAGTGGCGGACACACATAATATGCACCAACAAATTCCCCCTTGTACATCACTATCAAATCTTGCTCTTCAAATATGAGAGCCATGATTTGAATGTTCTGCAACTTCAATCAAGCATCATTTGTAGATGTCGTCAATTAATTCCCCCTTTATTGATGATTCGGGTTTGCAATTTCATTAACAGTTTCCCCATGAAATAATTCCCCCTAGAATAACACTATAGATCTCTATTTGCAACATTCTTGACCCAATCCTCTGATTTGCTAAACCGCAATCTTCACAAATATTAACCAATTTGAAATTAATCAATGTAGCTTCTCAATTTCAACGTTGACCACATCCGTGTTCGGTTTTTGATATACTTTCTTGCTCAAACCCTTGATCTTCTAAAACCCAACCGACAATTGATAGGAACTTCGAAAACCGCATTGGCAAACTTCAAGTCAGTGAATACCCATGAAAATTTGAAATCCGTTTTCTGTAATCAACCTTATGCCTAACTTGAATAACTGATCAGTGTTAACGGTAATATCCACAATCAACAAATCTTCATTAGTTCACAAATCATCTAGTAACACACTGATCTTCGAGAAACCTTCTTCCAATGATCAAATTCATATTTCTCCCCTTTAGTCATGATAGCAAATATATAGCCTTCTCTGTTAGTCCCGACAGCAACTTAATCTTCAAACATCATCATTCCTTTGCGGTTAATCCAGAAAACAACTCATTTGCCTAGAAATTAACCATTCTGACACTTTAGACTATCACATTGCCGACATGTATATTGAAAGCCCTCTGATATCTTTTAAGTATTGACAATACTAATGCATCACCACATTGACGCTAATCCTGCTAACCGGCTTGTATGAAAATAAAGACTAAATTTGATCTCTACCAAAAGTATCCGAACTTATTATGAACATGGACTAAAGAATCTAAGATCCTATCATCCCCAATCAGTTTGATCGGAACCACCCGAATACTATTGCATATCGTCAGAATTTCCAAAATGCCGGTATTTTAATATATTACAATGAAATTTTATTCCACCTCATTTATGTAAATTCTGACCTCTGTAATTTCATCTCTTAATTTCCAAGAATTCCCCCCTCAATCTTGGCAAATTCTGGTATCGACAATCTCTCAGAACTCAATTTTTTGAAATATTTAACATTTTGTTCTACAAAAAAAAAATCAGTTTTTCATCAAAAGCGGGTTTTACGTTCTGGCCCATTAATAGTCATTTCACCAAACGATAAATGTTATGCACCGGTCTCAATGACTACCCCACTATCTTCAATACTCTGTGACATCATCTTATCTCATTCTCTAAGCCCTCCGACGTATCCCCGAATAGCCCGTGTTTGACGTTAAAATTTCGAAAAAAAAGTTCTATTACCAAATTTTTTCCAGACACTCGTCTCGTCACCACGATCAAAAAATGCTTTTTTTTAGGATTTGCCTCTTACGCACGTATGAGCTCATCAATAGTACGTTTGGCTCATGCGCTTCGACGCGCTGAATCCAATTTTTCGATCCATAATATTTATTTCTTAGAATTTGATGATGAATCCACCACAGACATGTGCGAAAATCATTTATGATCAATAATATGGCTACAATTTAACTTTTTATCCGTGAATTGACCATTAGTTTTGATAAAAATGTGTTTGCACCTTCGTTTTTACGTCTAACCCACAAAATCATGAGCGTAGGTAATTTAATCAACTGTTAGATCAATTGAATCGGTACCGTAGCTCTGATACCACTATTAGAACATAGACTGTTGCGTCCTACGCGTTTTAGACGAAATTTTGGATAAGATAAAGCTAATTCGGTAGAAATTTAGGCAACATAATGCTTAGAATAACCATATGTAAAAGCTTCCATTCCATATCGTAAGAGCATACATCATTGACAAGCTAGAGAGAGCATCAAGGTATCTCTCCAGCTGAAACCTCAAAAACTTGTCACTTCCGTGTGCATGAGCCACCTACTTATAGGCAACTCACATGCGCATGGGCTCATGCGCATGGATGAGCACCCTCATACGCACATATGACTCATACATGCGCATGAGTATTCTCAATACTCAAACTCATCTATACATTATTCAAACACGCTCTATCTATCATATTCGCATAGTGGCGGACACACATAATATGCACCAACAAATTCCCCCTTGTACATCACTATCAAATCTTGCTCTTCAAATATGAGAGCCATGATTTGAATGTTCTGCAACTTCAATCAAGCATCATTTGTAGATGTCGTCAATTAATTCCCCCTTTATTGATGATTCGGGTTTGCAATTTCATTAACAGTTTCCCCATGAAATGATTCCCCCTAGAATAACACTATAGATCTCTATTTGCAACATTCTTGACCCAATCCTCTGATTTGCTAAACCGCAATCTTCACAAATATTAACCAATTTGAAATTAATCAATGTAGCTTCTCAATTTCAACGTTGACCACATCCGTGTTCGGTTTTTGATATACTTTCTTGCTCAAACCCTTGATCTTCTAAAACCCAACCGACAATTGATAGGAACTTCGAAAACCGCATTGGCAAACTTCAAGTCAGTGAATACCCATGAAAATTTGAAATCCGTTTTCTGTAATCAACCTTATGCCTAACTTGAATAACTGATCAGTGTTAACGGTAATATCCACAATCAACAAATCTTCATTAGTTCACAAATCATCTAGTAACACACTGATCTTCGAGAAACCTTCTTCCAATGATCAAATTCATATTTCTCCCCTTTAGTCATGATAGCAAATATATAGCCTTCTCTGTTAGTCCCGACAGCAACTTAATCTTCAAACATCATCATTCCTTTGCGGTTAATCCAGAAAACAACTCATTTGCCTAGAAATTAACCATTCTGACACTTTAGACTATCACATAGCCGACATGTATATTGAAAGCCCTCTGATATCTTTTAAGTATTGACAATACTAATGCATCACCACATTGACGCTAATCCTGCTAACCGGCTTGTATGAAAATAAAGACTAAATTTGATCTCTACCAAAAGTATCCGAACTTATTATGAACATGGACTAAAGAATCTAAGATCCTATCATCCCCAATCAGTTTGATCGGAACCACCCGAATACTATTGCATATCGTCAGAATTTCCAAAATGCCGGTATTTTAATATATTACAATAAAATTTTATTCCACCTCATTTATGTAAATTCTGACCTCTGTAATTTCATCTCTTAATTTCCAAGAATTCCCCCCTCAATCTTGGCAAATTCTGGTATCGACAATCTCTCAGAACTCAATTTTTTGAAATATTTAACATTTTGTTCTACAAAAAAAAAATCAGTTTTTCATCAAAAGCGGGTTTTACGTTCTAGCCCATTAATAGTCATTTCACCAAACGATAAATGTTATGCACCGGTCTCAATGACTACCCCACTATCTTCAATACTCTGTGACATCATCTTATCTCATTCTCTAAGCCCTCCGACGTATCCCCGAATAGCCCGTGTTTGACGTTAAAATTTCGAAAAAAAAGTTCTATTACCAAATTTTTTCCAGACACTCGTCTCGTCACCACGATCAAAAAATGCTTTTTTTTAGGATTTTCCTCTTACGCACGTATGAGCTCATCAATAGTACGTTTGGCTCATGCGCTTCGACGCGCTGAATCCAATTTTTCGATCCATAATATTTATTTCTTAGAATTTGATGATGAATCCACCACAGACATGTGCGAAAATCATTTATGATCAATAATATGGCTACAATTTAACTTTTTATCCGTGAATTGACCATTAGTTTTGATAAAAATGTGTTTGCACCTACGTTTTTACGTCTAACCCACAAAATCATGAGCGTAGGTAATTTAATCAACTGTTAGATCAATTGAATCGGTACCGTAGCTCTGATACCACTATTAGAACATAGACTGTTGCGTCCTACGCGTTTTAGACGAAATTTTGGATAAGATAAAGCTAATTCGGTAGAAATTTAGGCAACATAATGCTTAGAATAACCATATGTAAAAGCTTCCATTCCATATCGTAAGAGCATACATCATTGACAAGCTAGAGAGAGCATCAAGGTATCTCTCCAGCTGAAACCTCAAAAACTTGTCACTTCCGTGTGCATGAGCCACCTACTTATAGGCAACTCACATGCGCATGGGCTCATGCGCATGGATGAGCACCCTCATACGCACATATGACTCATACATGCGCATGAGTATTCTCAATACTCAAACTCATCTATACATTATTCAAACACGCTCTATCTATCATATTCGCATAGTGGCGGACACACATAATATGCACCAACAAATTCCCCCTTGTACATCACTATCAAATCTTGCTCTTCAAATATGAGAGCCATGATTTGAATGTTCTGCAACTTCAATCAAGCATCATTTGTAGATGTCGTCAATTAATTCCCCCTTTATTGATGATTCGGGTTTGCAATTTCATTAACAGTTTCCCCATGAAATGATTCCCCCTAGAATAACACTATAGATCTCTATTTGCAACATTCTTGACCCAATCCTCTGATTTGCTAAACCGCAATCTTCACAAATATTAACCAATTTGAAATTAATCAATGTAGCTTCTCAATTTCAACGTTGACCACATCCGTGTTCGGTTTTTGATATACTTTCTTGCTCAAACCCTTGATCTTCTAAAACCCAACCGACAATTGATAGGAACTTCGAAAACCGCATTGGCAAACTTCAAGTCAGTGAATACCCATGAAAATTTGAAATCCGTTTTCTGTAATCAACCTTATGCCTAACTTGAATAACTGATCAGTGTTAACGGTAATATCCACAATCAACAAATCTTCATTAGTTCAAATCATCTAGTAACACACTGATCTTCGAGAAACCTTCTTCCAATGATCAAATTCATATTTCTCCCCTTTAGTCATGATAGCAAATATATAGCCTTCTCTGTTAGTCCCGACAGCAACTTAATCTTCAAACATCATCATTCCTTTGCGGGTAATCCAGAAAACAACTCATTTGCCTAGAAATTAACCATTCTGACACTTTAGACTATCACATAGCCGACATGTATATTGAAAGCCCTCTGATATCTTTTAAGTATTGACAATACTAATGCATCACCACATTGACGCTAATCCTGCTAACCGGCTTGTATGAAAATAAAGACTAAATTTGATCTCTACCAAAAGTATCCGAACTTATTATGAACATGGACTAAAGAATCTAACATCCTATCATCCCCAATCAGTTTGATCGGGACCACCCGAATACTATTGCATATCGTCAGAATTTCCAAAATGCCGGTATTTTAATATATTACAATGAAATTTTATTCCACCTCATTTATGTAAATTCTGACCTCTGTAATTTCATCTCTTAATTTCCAAGAATTCCCCCCTCAATCTTGGCAAATTCTGGTATCGACAATCTCTCAGAACTCAATTTTTTGAAATATTTAACATTTTGTTCTACAAAAAAAAATCAGTTTTTCATCAAAAGCGGGTTTTACGTTCTAGCCCATTAATAGTCATTTCACCAAACGATAAATGTTATGCACCGGTCTCAATGACTACCCCACTATCTTCAATACTCTGTGACATCATCTTATCTCATTCTCTAAGCCCTCCGACGTATCCCCGAATAGCCCGTGTTTGACGTTAAAATTTCGAAAAAAAAAGTTCTATTACCAAATTTTTTCCAGACACTCGTCTCGTCACCACGATCAAAAAATGCTTTTTTTAGGATTTGCCTCTTACGCACGTATGAGCTCATCAATAGTACGTTTGGCTCATGCGCTTCGACGCGCTGAATCCAATTTTTCGATCCATAATATTTATTTCTTAGAATTTGATGATGAATCCACCACAGACATGTGCGAAAATCATTTATGATCAATAATATGGCTACAATTTAACTTTTTATCCGTGAATTGACCATTAGTTTTGATAAAAATGTGTTTGCACCTTCGTTTTTACGTCTAACCCACAAAATCATGAGCGTAGGTAATTTAATCAACTGTTAGATCAATTGAATCGGTACCGTAGCTCTGATACCACTATTAGAACATAGATTGTTGCGTCCTACGCGTTTTAGACAAAAGTTTGGATAAGATAAAGCTAATTCAGTAGAAATTTTGGCAAGATAATGTGACACTTGTGATCTGTAAACGATGTACGATGTAAAACAATATCAATTATCAATGAAACGATGTGTTTTGGTGTTAATATATGTGTATTTGTGTTTGATAATTTTACGATTTTATTCTAGTACGATTTCAAGCTCTAAATCGCTTTCTGGAAAGTTATACACAAACTGATGCGTAAACGTAATCACTTTAACGCGACAAACACTCCGGAATAGTGATATAGGCTTAACATACCTTAAATAACCTTTACATGACTTAGAAATAAGTTTGGAGGGTTTGGTGTGTCTAAAACAAGTTTATTCGATCGCAGGGACTATTTATGTCAAGCTGCGAAACTATGCCGATTCGTATGGCAACGAACATTCCAGAACTTGATCATAATCTAAACATACCCTAAATATCCTTTACATAGGTTAGAAATAGGCTTTGAGGGGTTCGGTATGCGAAAATAAACTTATTTGATAAACAGGGACTAAAAGGGTCAAAAAGTGCATAAGTTTGCATTTTCGCGCATATTTTACGTTCTGAACGTATCCGTACATCCAAAATTTTTTTGTAAACATTAAAATATTTTATTTTAGTGATTGGAATGAAAAAATACCATTCGTCGCGTAATATGGATCGTTTTCCCGTCCGTTCGAGTTTTCGTCGTAATTAACCGAATAACGCAACCGTATGACAAAACGAACCGACATCCGAGATATTTTCAAGCATGTTTCATGTTCCCTATAATTTAACTTCATTGTAGAGTCTTGAAAATGGGTTAACGGGGTTTAAACGAGTCGAAAATGGCTTAAACGAGCTGCAGGGACCATTTCTGCCAGTTTTTGAAAGTTCCTGTATATGGGAGGTGGTGGCGTCGCGCGATGGGGTACCCCCTGTAGGTCTACCCGGATGATCAAGTCAAACCTCTTCCCTGTTTTCTGACGAACCCGAGAGTGTGGAATCCAAACGGGTAAGTTAAACCAAGTTAGAACACGAAAACAACAAGCACGATACAACGATTAACACTCAGATGTATTAATACGTAAGACGGTTACAATACAACGTTTACAAAGGCTCTCTGTAAACTCTCAGTGTGTGTGTGTTTTACAGTGTGTTCTCTCTCAAATCTATTCAGACTTGCACACTTTGTCTTCTTTTCTACTAAGTATATACACTGCAGGTTGACAAACCTTCTACAGTCGACGAAGAATAGCGAGGAAGACTACAAGATGATGAACATCATGGCTCTTCTTCGTTAGCCTTTGATAAACATTCTTCGTGATGAAGAGTCCAATCTTCATCACTTATACTTCGTCGAACATCACATGTGACAAAGACTTAGATCTTTGTCACTTTCACATCTTTGACGAACCATTGATCTTCGTCGCTCATCATTCATGGACGAACAATGATAAGGCTTCGTGGATATACATGCATTCTTCGTCATTCATGCATTCTTCTAATTCATATTGCAAAGTTTAGAATACGTATGACATCATCATGACATCATCATGGTGATGTCATGGTGATGTGTCGGCGGGAAACGGTTCGCGGCTATTCGTGCTTCGCGTGTCAATCTCTGGGGCGCACGACGGAGGAATGTCACGACTTCGGACTTGAGCCGAACCTAACCGAGTCAAACTGAGTCCAACCGAACCGAGTCGCGTCCACATAAAGTGTATCAACAAACCCCCCATTGGACGCTACTCGTAAGGTTCATCTTCCATATCTTACATGTCGGAGGATCTTCAAAGTTTTCACGTGTCGTAAGTAGAAAGTGCATCAACAAACTCCCCTTTTCATTTAGGAAGTGTATCAACAAACTCCCCCTTTTAACAAGCTCCCCCACGAGGTTTGCTCATGAATCGTTTGATCTTCAATACTTTAGATCCTTGTGTTGTCGATGATTGGTCAACGGCAACTCGATCATCTTGATCATTTTAATTGCATCCATGTTGTGTATTCATTCCGAAGCTTGTCTTCTACCACGTTCGCATCTGCACATACAAGAAAGCTAAACACGTAATGAGAACAATTGCTTGGAATATAGTTAATATAAACAAACGACACACATGTGACTAGTTTTCAATCAACTACCGTCCGACAGTTTGAAAGTTTAACAAATTGTTCAATTTTGTTTTTTAACTTTCAAAACTTGCAAATTTCGACCGTTTATGAAGATTTAGTTGTTTTGGTTTCGATCAGATTTCAGGTGTCGAAGACTCGAGTTCCAACATCGGGTAATCAAAGATAATGCAGAAATAAAATCTTTTTGGCTTTTATAAAGTTTAAATTAAAACACACCTAAATTCTTTTTGGTATTTTGAATATTTCAAATGTAAAGAAAGAAAGCAGTAAATAAATATATACAGAGATGCAGAAACTGAAAAATGTAAACAAATATTTACATACATTCTTTTTGCGAGTTTCGAGGGTAAGAGAATCATATCAATGTACCGTCATGCCAAAAATGCTCTTGTTGTTCAATTAGTTAAGATTTAGATAAGCATCCTATAATGATTATCGGTATTGTTGTCCACTTAACCTCAACTTATCATTTGTAATCGCGGCGAGGGGATACGATTAAGGTATGATTTATACTTACCGACCGGTGTTCATCCATACACGACACATTCCCGTATCGAGGTATGCATGAGGATTTCATTTTACTGGTGAGTATGCCATTCATCATCTGTTTGACCGTATAAAATGATGTGAGATACTCACTTATTTTGATTGAAAACAAGCCCTATGTGATAGAATCACTTATTGATGAGGAACTTGATTTTCAGATGCATGAGGGCACAGGAGCAAGTCCTTGAACAGGTTAGTACCAACGTACAGACAAAGAGATGAACTTGACTCCCGGATAAACCGTGATATATTATCACTTATTTTTGTGGACATGTGATTGTTGATCACTTATTGAGGTCGTATGCAATATGTACACGTATGTATTGGTATCATGGAAGCTCTAGACTTTTGTCCCAGTTGTTTTCGGTAAAAGAAACAACCATGATACCCAGATGATAAACAACATAAAGACCACGTATCTCAGAACCTCGGCAATCTATCAAACGAAATTTCGGTACCAAGACCATATGCCAATGAGCGGTTCCCACACGGTCTTCAGTCGATTTAAGTTTATATCACCCTACAAACTTTAAAATGATTGTGTGCCTGCCGATACATCTTATATAGAGCTGCTTATCATTTTTCATTTTAGGTTTAAAGAGGTTTCGACAGACCGCTGATGTACTATCATTTTCTCTTTTGCTCGCCAGGAAACTCATATTTGTTTTTCTATTGTTTTTGTGTTTTTGAAATTTTTCTATGTTTTTGAATTTTTTAATTTGGATTTACTCCCCCTAAAATGTAAAAACTATGACGATAAATTAAAAACACAAAGATATTTACAAAAACGATTTTCCGATGTCGGTTTTACTCTTGCTTGACCTTAATGTCGTTTACCAAGAATAAAAAGTTAAATCGTGATTTGTCAAATGCTTTGGTAAAAAGGTCGGCATGTTGGTTATTGGTGTGGACCTTAACAACATCGATAAGCCTTTTATCAAAGCAATCACGTATGAAGTGATACTTAATTTCGATGTGTTTGGTCTTTGAATGCTGCACAGGATTTCTAGTGATCTGTAAGGCAACAGAATTATCAACGAAAATTGGAGTAGTTAGGAATTCAAAACTGTAATCGCGCATTTGTTGTTGGATCCACATGACTTGGGAGCAACAACTTGAGGCAGCAATGTATTTAGCTTCACATGTTGATGTAGCGACACAAGTCTGCTTCTTGCACTGCCATGTGACTAGGCGATTTCCTAAAAACTGACATCCAGCCGTTGTGGATTTGCCGTCGATTTTGCAGCCACCAAAATCAGAATCACTGAAAGTGATCAGGTCAAAACTATCATCCCTAGGGTACCATAGACTGGTGTCCGGGCATCCCTTCAAATAGCGAAAAATCCTTTTAACAGCTGCAAGATGTGAGGCCTTCGGGTTGACTTGATATCGGGCAAGCAGGCACGTAGGATACATTATGTCCGGTCTTGATGCTGTGAGGTACATAAGAGATCCGATCATTGCACGGTAGTATGAGGAGCTAACAACTTCACCCTTCAAGTCTGGATGAATTCCGTGATTTTGCTGAAGAGGGGTGCTAATGGGCGATGTGTCGGACATCTGAAATCAGTCCAGGACTTGGGAGCAACAACTTGAGGCAGCAATATATTCAGCTTCACATGTTGATGTAGCGACACAAGTCTGCTTCTTGCACTGCCATGTGACTAGGCGATTTCCTAAAAACTGACATCCAGCCGTTGTGGATTTGCCGTCGATTTTGCAGCCACCAAAATCAGAATCACTGAAAGCGATCAGGTCAAAACTATCATCCCTAGGGTACCATACACCGGTGTCCGGGCATCCCTTCAAATAGCGAAAAATCCTTTTAACAGCTGCAAGATGTGAGGCCTTCGGGTTGACTTTATATCGGGCAAGCAGGCACGTAGGATACATTATGTCCGGTCTTGATGCTGTGAGGTACATAAGAGATCCGATCATTGCACAGTAGTATGAGGAGCTAACAACTTCACCCTTCAAGTCTGGATGAATTCTGTGATTTTGCTGAAGAGGGGTACCAATGGGCGATGTGTCAGACATCTGAAATCGGTTCAGGATGTCACTCACATACTTAGTCTGATGGATGAATATCCCAGACTTTGTTTGTTGTACTTGTAGGCCCAAAAAGAAGGTCATTTCCCCCATGGCGCTCATTTCAAATTTCTCCTGCATAACACGCTCAAAGTTCCTACACAAAACGTCGTTAGTAGAACCAAATATAATATCATCTACGTATACCTGTACCAATAGAAGATCTCCATCCTGTTCTTTGATGAAAAGAGTGAAATCGATAAGACCTCGGCGAAATCCATTCTCCAACAGATAATTAGATAAGGTTGCGTACCAAGCTCTCGGTGCTTGATGTAATCCGTAGAGAGCTTTGTTCAGCAACCAAACCCGATCAGGGTGAATAGGATCTTCAAAACCTGGAGGTTGTTCGACATACACCTCTTCTTCCACTATACCGTGTAAGAATGCACTTTTGACGTCCATCTGGTAAACCTTGAATCCTTTGTATGAAGCATAAGCTAGAAAGATCCGAATGGCTTCCAGACGTGCAACTGGTGCATAGACTTCGTTGTAGTCGATACCTTCAATCTGACGAAAACCTTGAACGACTAATCTCACTTTGTTTCGAATGACAATTCCATGGTCACCCTTTTTGCATTTATACACCCAACGGGTAACAATCTTCTTATAATCATCAGGTTTATCAACGAGTTTCCAGACACCTAGTTTCTGGAATTGTTGCAGTTCTTCCTGCATTGCTTCAACCCAAGAATTATCTTTCAAAGCTTCTTTCCAAGATTTTGGCTATTCCTGTGAAACATAACACGCGAAAGACCGATCATTCTGTAAACCCGATTCTCTAATAGATGCATACAACCCTGCATTGTTGTTGTTGCGCAACTGGTTTCTTGTTTGTACGCCACTTTGTACATTACCAATGATGTTTTGTTGAGGATGGGTATTATGAATTCTTGTTTCTGGATTATCTGGAACTTGAATATTTGTACCCAGATTGTTGAGATTAAGATCAACAACCAAGTCAATACCCTAAACTGGCGAAGAGGATGATGCAGTAGCTTCAACTGTTTTAGGGGCATCCACTGGAGGTGTAGCCTCTGAAGTACCATGAACAACTTCTTGGTCTGCATCGAGAAATTCATCATCCTCTGAAGATTCATTCAGTTCAGTACCATCATGAAAATCCTCATTGTCGAGAGCATTATTATTGACTGAAGATGGTTCCTGATTGTTAACAATAATTGGATGAACCAACGGTGAATCTGTTGCATTGTCACTCTCGAAAAACATCCTTGCCGCGGCAGTTTCTTCGACTTCTTGAATATTGATAGAATTAAAAAAGTCATCGTACTCAAACATCCATGGTTGACCTGGACATTTGACTGGCAATGTGTGCCGTTGTACCCTGACCTCAGACCATTCCTCGACCCTTTTAGTCTCTAGGTTCCAGACTCTTAAGTTTGGAGCGACATAACCAAGAAAGTTACCTTCAATGGATTTTGCCCCAAACTTTCCATTTGGATCGATCATTGTGCAAGGAGCTCCAAATGGTTCAAGATATTGTAAATCTGGTTTCCGTTTGTGAAGAAGCTCAAAGTAGGTCTTGTTGTGTCTTTTGACTATAAGGACTCGATTCATTGTGTAATATGCAGAGGCCACAGCTTCACTCCAGAATGGAATGGGCAACTGGGATTCTACCAACATAGTCCTAGTAGTTTCGATCAATGTACGGTTCTTACGCTCAGCCACGCCATTCTGTTGAGGAGTGTAACTTGCACTGAATTCATGAAGAATACCTTTGGATGTACAAAACTCTGCCATAGCGTGATTTTAAAATTTTGTTCCATTCAATCGTTGTGATCAAGTTTTTGATAATTCTGAAACTGTCACTCTTGTGTGCCATAAACGCCACCCAAGAAAATCTTCAATAATCATCAGTCACCACGAGGTAGTACTGATAATTCCTGATGCTTTTATGCTTGACAGGACCGAATAAATCCATGTGCAAACGTTCAAGTGGAACGGCCTTCGTGTTGATTTTCTTTCTCGGGTGTCGCTTCTTACTTTGCTTTCCTTTCTGGCATGAAACATAGACGTCTTGAAGATGGAAGTTTTTAAGAGGAACACCATTCACTAATTCATTTGACACCAAATGATTCATTTTTCTTAAATGAATGTGTCCCATCCATCTGTGCCAAGAGATTGAGTCTTTTTCAGTGGCTTTGGTAATAAAACAAGTTGCTTGTGCAGTCGTTGTGATTGCTTGCTTCATATCAAGGACATATAAATCATTTATCCTTGGAGCAGATAAGAGAATCCATTCTTTAGGAATCTTGAAGCCGGGTTTCCGCACATAACATCCATTTGCATCAAAGTGCACTGAAAACTGCTTATCACAGATTTGTGAAACGCTGAGAAGATTGTGATCAAGTTGTTACACAAAGTTGATCTTGTCAAAACTTACAACCCCATTGGATATCATTCCTTCTACCGTAATATATCCGCCTTTATCTCCAGTAAAAGCAACATAACCTCCTCTAATAGATTTAACGGCGTAGAGAAGTTTCATGTCGTCGGTCATGTGCCTGGATGCTCCACTATCAACAATCCAATGACTGCTGAAAGTTCCTCCTGGAACACCCTGCACATGTACTCACATGGTTAGTTGGAGATGGGGACCCAAGCCTTCGTGGTCTTGGGTCTTCCAGTTTCATCGACATAAGTTATTTCAACTTCTCGATGTTTTGGAAATTGTGATGCTCCCCCTGAATCAGTAACCGTTTTAGGTTTCCATGTCTGTTTTGTTTTACCAGTTTTATTCTTTAAAATTTTAACTTCATGATTGTCTGAAGTTTTTGAGTTTTCTGGTTTGACAGAAACAGATTGTTTGTTAACAACATCGATTTTAATTGCTTTTTCAATAACATTGACTTGTTGGCGTTTCTGTTTCTTTTCCCTTTCTTTTACAAGACGGGGATCTTGTTTTGAAGAAACAGATCGCTTTCGGTCATTTTGGTCACGGGGATCATCAACTTTGGCTTTTTTTTATGAAGGTGTGGACAATTTTGAATAATATGTCCAAATGTACCACATGAAAAACATGATCTTCGTTCTACAAACCCCGAAGTATCATATGATTGTCTTGTTGATGATGAACTTTGTGATCCCGGGGTACTTGGTTTGGAACTGTTTTGTTCATTTCTTTTCAAAAATTTAGCTTGATTGATATGATCAATATTAGATTTAGAGTTAATTGCCATTTTCGCCCCTGAGGTTTGGGCACATTTGGCATTTTCGTCTAAAATGACAGTTTGGTACCATTTTGCCCCTCACGTTTGGCCATTTTTGCCATTTTCATCCGAATCTCTAACCTAGTTAAAAATCTCTAACCTAGTTGGACGAAAATGGCAAATGTGCCCAAACCTCAGGGGCGAAAATGGCAATTAACTCTTTTTCTAATTTAATTTTTTATATTTACTCTATAAAATACAATTGTTTAATTTAATTTTTTTAAAAGTTCGCTAACATAATTGTTTATTATATTTTATAGAGTAAATATAAAAAATTAAAGAGTTAATTACCGTTTCGACCCGTACCGTTTCGAGCCGAACCGTTTCGACGCGAACCGTTTCGAGCCGAACCGTTTCGACCCGAACCGTTTCGACCCGTACCGTTTCGACGCGAACCGTTTCGACGCGAACCGTTTCGACCCGTACCGTTTCGAGCTGAACCATTTGGACGCGAACCGTTTCGACGCGAACCGTTTCGACCCGTACCGTTTCGACGCGAACCGTTTCGACCCGTACCGTTTCGACCCGTACCGTTTCGACCCGTACCGCTTCGACGCGAACCGTTTCGACCCGTACCGTTTCGCCCCGTACCGTTTCGAGCCGAACCGTTTCGACGCAAACCGCCATTTCGAGCCGAACCGTTTCGACCCATACCGTATCGAACCCGTATCGAAACGGTACGGTTCAGTTCGCGTCGAAACGGTTCGCGTCGAAACGGTACGGGTTCGAAACGGTTCGGCTCGAAACGGTTCGGGTTCGAAACGGTACGGGTCGAAACGATTCGCGTCGAAACGGTACGGGTTCGAAACGGTACGGGTTCGAAACGGTTCGGCTCGAAACGGCGGTTCGCGTCGAAACGGTTCGGCTCGAAACGGTACGGGTCGAAACGGTTCGCGTCGAAACGGTTCGGCTCGAAACGGTACGGGTCGAAACGGTAATTAACTCTTTAATTTTTTATATTTACTCTATAAAATATAATAAACAATTATGTTAGAGAACTTTTTAAAAAATTAAATTAAACAATTGTATTTTATAGAGTAAATATAAAAAATTAAATTAAAAAAAGAGTTAATTGCCATTTTCGCCCCTGAGGTTTGGGCACATTTGCCATTTTCGTCCAACTAGGTTAGAGATTTTTAACTAGGTTAGAGATTTGGATGAAAATGGCAAAAATGGCCAAACATGAGGGGCAAAATGGTACCAAACTGTCATTTTGGACGAAAATGGCAAATGTGCCCAAACCTCAGGGGCGAAAATGGCAATTAACTCTTAGATTTATTTTGAAAAGTTTCCAATTTATCTGCTCCCTTCGATTTTACAAAGTTCACCTTTTGATTCTTTTTCTTGTCTTGTTCCTTTCGACCTTGAGTAGGTGATTTACCTTTTGGTCGAGTATGGTTTTGCTGCTTCTTCTCTGTTGGTAATCTTTGATGGCCATTTTGTTTTCTAATTTCAGCTTTCGGAATCGACGGACACTGTGTTACCACAACGTGTAAACCCGACTTTCCCAAAAACCTACTTGTTGATTCTTCGAAAACTTTACTGATTAATGATTGATTAACATTTTTAATCAGAAAATCTTTGTCAGAATAAACTCTGTTATCACCAACAAGAGTGTACAGCTAATTCACACTCTCAGAAACTTGAGTAGACGTAGACTCGGTCAGAACAGTCGTAGCAGGTTTTGCGGGATGATCACATAGAATATGATTCTTAAGAGGTATGTCCTCTTCTTTGATTACCGCATCTGACTGTGCTGAGTCAGTATCATTGGATTCATCATCTGAAGAATCAGCATCCTCAACAATGACATGAGCATCCTGATTCTGTTCAGCAGTTACAAATGTATATGCTGACACATCCGAATCTGATGATACTTCCTGTTTGTATGCAAGTCCAGTTGTAAACTCCTCAAAGTTTAAAGGAACCGATGGCGCAAAATGACTTATATTTTCCTCGTCAGGCATTGCGTCATAATTGTGTCTAACCGGTGGTGGACATTTTTTATATCCAATACACGTGACATCCTTTTTCTCTTTCTGAACATCGATGATGTGATCCAGTACATAACTAGAGTTTAAATAACTATTTAGCTTAAGATGGATCGCCTCACTTTTAAATTTAACACAAGCCATTTCTTTTTGCATTATCTCGAGCCTATTGATGTAACAGTTAATGGTTGTCTGTTTTCTTGAAACCATTTTCGTTAGCTCGGATTTGTTTTCCCTTAATGTTTCAATCATTGTTTTATACTCATTTTCATGGTTTGTATGAAACATGTTGTCTTCTGTGCATTTAGAAACATCCACGATCAATTTCTGATTGTGGATAAATGTCACATCATACTTACTTAGCAAATCATCATATTTGCTTTGCAAGTCTGACAACTTATCACCTAAGTCGGCACAATTACTACTTAAATCTGCACATTTATGACATTTAACTACAGTTGGTTCATCGACACATACCTGACTTGATGAACTGCCCACATTAGCCATAAAGGCTGAATGAAGAGAAGAAGAAGAATAAGCAGCTTGATCCACCAGAATAGATCTTCTATCATTCCCTGTTGCAGTTTCTCCCAATAATTCATCGATGTCGGCATCGACTGTCACCCTCGATAAATGGTCATCGCCTGACGTTGAGGTTTCCTCATCTGAACTCCTAGAATAGCCAGAACTTTCTTCATCTAAAGATTCACCACCACTGGCGGAAGATTCTCCACCACTGGCATGATTCAAATCCTTAGCAACTTCAGCAAAACAAGCTGCTCCTCCCTGATTACCAATGCCTAATTGCATTGACCAGTCACAACCTTCATCCACTTGTACCACAAGCGCTTGATTGTTGTTTAATGGTCCTGCTTGATTGTTTACATGTATCAAGGTGCGCTCATCATTCCTGTTTTGATGCTGATTCTGCTGGTTGCCATGACTTCTGAAAGGGTTTTGGTTTCCATGTTGAGCTGGCTTTGTGCATTCTCTCTTGAAGTGACCACGTTCACTACAATTAAAGCACTTTACAGATTGCTTGTCAAACCCATACTTGGTATCTTTCATGCTTTCCAAGCTAGTTCGACTAGTCCTTTCCATGAAGTCCTTTGCTCGCCTTACAGCACTGGCGAAAGCCCATTTGATGTCCATCATATCCATCTCTTCTTTATCAATCTGCTGATAATCTTCTTGAGTTAGATTGATGTTTCCAATCTGCCCTGCTATCAATCTACAATATGCGCTCACCAGAGTGTTCAGTATCTCCATGTGATCCTTAGCTACTTCAACACTAACTTTGGAGAAACTTGACGTGTCTAGCCGAACTGTAGATGGTTGACCAGCAGATGACGTGCTTCCATAACAGGCTTGTTGTTGAACAGGTAGTGGATTTCCGTACATATCTGTTGTTCCAGTAGATCGATAGCTTTGCTGTTGAGGAACTGGTTGTATTGGATTTCCATATAAGTCTGTTGTTGTTTGCGGTTGGGCAACTATCTGTATCGGATTTCCATACAAGTCAGTGCTTGTGAAAAATGCTGTTTGTAGGGAGCATGTGGTGCGGGTTTTGCAGCTGTGCTAGAACCTCCACAGTTACCATGATACATATCCGGATTCTGTTGCACAGGAATTCTTTTCGCCTTCCAGATTTCTTCTTGATCTTTGTTCTCCAAGAGCTGAACGAAATCATTGATGTTTGTCGTAGCCAAAGTGCCATTGTATTTCAAGATTTCTAAGAAACCATTACATTGAAGTGGCAGCGTATCGGCAAACTTTGTGACAACCTCTGCTAGAGTTGTTGCTACCCCATAATTATTCAATTCAGTCAACAAGTGATAATATCGACTTGTCAAATCTCCCAACGACTCCTTTTCCATGCTCATGAAGCCATCAAACTCTTTCTTGAGTAAATCATGTCGCAATTTGCATGATGCTTCATTTCCTTCACCTCTCATCTTTAATGCATCGCATAAACGCTTTGTTGCTTGAAGCTTACAAACTGATGATAGATATCCTTGTTTAGCGCTTGAGTTAGAATAGAAAAAAGCCTTCTTTTCTAAATCATAAATTTTCTTATCATCTGGAGTAAGATCTGCAAATGACGCGACAGTTGAAGCAGCAACGTCAAGGGCTTGATCGAAGTATGTAATGAATCATAACCATAACTCCGTGTTTTGCCCAAGAATATACGTATGGAATCTGTCTTCCATCCAGGATATTCATTCATGTGCATTAGCTTCGGTGGACGATTATTGCTTCCGGTTTCATTTTCGCTTAAAAGTATACTTTGAATACTTTGATTTTGATTTGAAACGAACGTCCATTGACTTGACGAAACTTGAGATGAAGACGATGGTGCAGAAGGTTCGGCCCATGATGGAGATAAACCCGTGCTTCTATACTTGCTCTCCGTATTGGATGGAATTCCCCACCAATCTGCACTCATTTTAGATGTATGTTGAAGAATACATGCTTAAAACACTCAAAACAAACAGTTATGTATGAAATGGAAAGCTTCTGAAAAAAATGACAAATGATGTCGACGAAGAACTATGAGTTCGTCCAAGACAACCACGATGAAGGATAGATAGTTCATTGAATACAAATGTGACGAAGTATGGTAGTTCGTCGATGACAATCTTCGACGAAGGATGGTTTGTTCGTCGCCTCTAATCTTCGTTGAAAAAGATAATCAGACAGAAAAGATATTTTTCAAAGTAAACGATATTATCCTTCTGACACAGAACTTTCGAATGGCCAATTTTGTCAAACTTACTTTATCTATAGACTCAATATTCAACAAACATCATCATTTTGAAAGCCAAATAATTTAAACAATCATATTTTAATAAATGATCAAGAATTCAATCTTCAAATCTTCAAGCAATAAACCCAGAATATGAAGAACAACTTATGAACTCAGATGAGGTTATGACTTTTTGATGATTCCGGCCCACGATAATACACTGGAATAATATCTGAACACAAGTTTTGCACAAAAGTTTAATAAAAACCCAATCTTAACATGAAACCATGAGTTTAACAAGGTTTTTGATAAAACTAAACAACAAAATAACAAGGTTTTCAAGATTTTTATAACTATTTTTCCAGAAAATACGGTTTTCAAAATCAAAACTTCAAGAAAAACACCTAAAAATCTTTCAAAACTCAAGAAAAACAACTTGGTTTTAACAAGGAATCGAGCCAATGCTCTAATACCAATTGTAGGTCCACTCGGAGGATCGAGTCAAACCTCTTCCATGTTTTCCGACGAACCCGAGAGTGTGGAATCCAAACGGGTAAGTTAAACCAAGTTAGAACACGAAAACAACAAGCACGATACAACGATTCACACTTAAATGTATTAATACGTATGATGGTTACAATACAACGTTTACAAAGGCTCTCTGTAAACTCTCAGTGTGTGTGTGTGTTTTACAGTGTGTTCTCTCTCAAATCTATTCAGACTTGCACACTTTATCTTCTGTTCTGCTGAGTATATATACTGCAGGTTGACGAAACTTCTGCAGCCGACGAAGACTACAAGATGACAAACATCATGGCTCTTCGTCGTTAGCCTTTGATGAACATTCTTCGTGACGAAGAGTCCAATCTTCGTCACTTATACTTCATCGAACATCACATGTAACGAAGACTTAGATCTTCGTCACTTTCACATCTTTGACGAACCATTGATCTTCGTCGCTCATCATTCATGGACGAACAATGATACGGCTTCATGGATATACATGCATTCTTCGTCATTCATTCATTCTTATAATTCATATTGCAAAGTTTAGAATACATTTGTCATTCATGCATTCTTCTAATTCATATTGCAAAGTTTAGAATACATATGACATCATCATGGTGATGTCATGGTGATGTGTCGGCGGGAAACGATTCGCGGCTATTCGTGCTTCGCGTGTCGATCTCTGGGGCGTATGACGGAGGAATGTCACGACGGAGGACTTGAGCCGAACCTAACCGAGTCGAACCGAACCGAGTCGCATCCACATAAAGTGTATCACCAACACCCCCATTTGCTGTGGCGCGATGCGACAGGTACTTTTTGACAGAAAACTCCATTTTCAGCAACCGACTTGAAATTAAAGGTCTTTTATGCAAAGTTTTCAATACTTTGGACTGGTTTCAAGCTCCCATTGTTTACAAAACCATATTCCACAAGTGTATGGTCAAGATTAAACCTTCTAAACACTTGGAATGATCTCCTTGATCCTAACTTCCTATAAATAGAAGTGGGTTCTTCACTTCATTCCTCACACTTGATTCAAAATCTGCTCTAAGTTGGAGTTTTATACTTCATACCTGAGTAATTTGAATCAAATCTTCTTTGCTTGGACCTTTTGTAAGCTTCTTTCATGCTTCTATGCTTTTTAAAGCATGAAAGTCAAACAGTGTTTGACTTTCTTCTTTGACCAGTCTGTTGGTGCATATGTCTCTCGACTTCGTCTTGTATCGAGTCTTGTAATTAGATAGATAGATCAGGGCACGTTTTATGAGAAAAACGAAAAACATATAGAAAGGAACAATTTCGCACGAAATGGAAACATATCCATTTCGTACGAAATGAAGCTGGCCATTTCGTTTGAGCTATTTCGTGCGAAATGGTTGTGCCTATATATAGTGTGCTTGATCTTGTCATTTGTAACTTTCTGATTCCGGTACCAAGGTGCTGCCGAAGTGTCTCCAGACTGTAAAACGTTGTTTTATCAATAAACAAGACAATTAAAGTGTATATCAAGCTGTTTCAAAGTCGATACGTTTGTTTCTGCCACTCGTATTGATTAGCACTCTTCTGAACGACTCATTTTGGTCATGCAAATGATCCTACATGTGGTATCAGAGCTCAGGAGGAATAGTTCTTACCGTTTCAGCTTGATTTTTTAAAAATTCTGATTTCTACACCTTCTTTTAAAAGATTTTTCAAAATTAAACAAGATTTCACGGTTAAAATGGATTGATTTTCACATATTATACGCGAAACACTGTTTTAACAAATCCTTGAAAGAATTAGACCTAAAATGAACCTAAAACCTGATCAATTTGACAAAAACATGGCCGATTGGATGACATCAGCATCATTTCGCACGAATTGAACATTCCATTTCGCACGTAGTGGGCTCATTTCGCTTCAAAGAATCATTTCGCTTGAATCAAAGTTCATTTCGCACGGATTGGACAGTGTAGATCCCATTTCGCACGAATTGGCAAGTTTGGATTTCATTTCGCGCGAAATCGACTATTTCGCATCTAGTTGCATCATTTCGTTTGAAAGTTGTGTCATTTCATACGAAGTCATCCATTTCGCACCAGATCTTCCATTTCGCTTGAAGTTGTTCCATTTCGCTTGAATTTGCCATTTCGTTTGAAAGCTGAGTTTGTGGAAATTTTTTTTACCGAAACATGGAAGAAGAGTTTTATAACGCGTTTGATACTGCCTCGGGTACTCCTGTTACCATTGCTCAGAGCGTGAACATGGAAAATGAAACAGGAACGTTACAGAAACCTCCAAAGCTAATGGGCATTGAAGAATATTATTGTTGGAAAGACCGGTTCGAAAATTGGGTTCAAGCAAATCATTTGAGGTCTTGGGAGTGTATTGAAAAGAAGTATGTTAAACCTCGTACAGATGTGGGAGTTGTCAAAACTATTTCTGAATTGACGGATAAAGAGAGAGATATGTATAAAGCAGAAAAAATGATGATTAGTCTGCTTCAGCAAGCTGTGAAAGAAGACATCTTCATATTACTTCAACATGATGGTACTTCATGTTCTATTTAGGAAGCACTTCGAATTAAATTTGAGGGAAGTACGGATATGATCAGGAGTAAGAAATCATTATTAAAGAAAGAATTCGATGTTTTTACTAGCTTGCAGGGTGAATCTACAAAGAAGCTCATTGAGAGATATTGTCATTTAGTGCGATCAATGCCACTGTTGGATATCAACAAAGATCGAGAAGAATGGGTTGACAAATTAGCTGATGCTTTACCTCAGAAAGAATGGGATACATATCTGATGATCTTAAAGAACACTGGAGAATATGATAAATTGATAATTTCTCAGTTTATTGAAAAACTTGAAGGACAAGATCTTGAACAACAAAATATTGCTAGAATGAACAATCCAAGTGGTCAACAAGACATCAAGATGTATTACAAAGGGAATGTTCAGAATTTTGAAGCAAGTCCAAAAGTTCAACCTGCTATCAGTGCAGAAAACTCATATGGATCAGTTAATCAAAGTCCAATCAGCAACAATGGATTTTCTTCATACTTGAGTGTTAATCTGAATGTTTCAACCTCTAGTTATCAGTCTCAAAGTTCAAATAACAATAATGGTCATGTGTTACACTGCAACATCGCGTTGCATCTTCAGAACGGTCAAAATTTCTCTGAAGAAGTCGCTAAAGGTCATATGACATTACTAGCTACAATGTTAGAATCATATGAGGGTTTAGTTGCAGGAAGGATCGGAAATCCTATGTTGACAAAAGAGGATTACGATCAGATCGATGCTGAGGAAATGGAGCTTATGGATATTAAGTGGTGTTTAGCAAGTGTGTTGAGGAGAGCTGAGAAATTTAAAATGATTACAGGAAGAGATGATTTTCGTGATGCTAATGTTTCAACTTTAGGTTTTGATAAATCTAAAGTTACTTGTTTTCGATGCAGGGAAAAAGGACATTTCAAGAGGGGATGTACCAATCGAGAAGCAGGTGGAGCTCAGAATCCCTTTGGGGATAATGATTATTATTGGAAAGCTATATATCAACAAGTTGCTCAACAACCGTCATCATCTCATGCTATTGAATATGGAAAGAAGAAAGCTTATCTCGTAAATCAAGATGATGAAAAAGTGGCAGAAGGTTTTAGCTGGGACAAATACATTCCAGATGATTCCAAGTTTGGAGCTTTCATTGCACAGATCATTCAAGAGCCAGATTTGATGAAGGAATGGATGGATGTGTATGCTGATGATGGAAAAAGTCAAGATGAAAAGTCTGTTTCTTCAGAAGAAAGGTCAGAAAAGGCAACAGTCTTTGATCAATCATCAACTTATAGCAGTGATGATGAAGAAGAAATACAAAACATTGGAAAAACTCAATTATCGCCTGAAAGTTTTAAATTTTATTTTGCAGATAGATTGGAGAAACTAAAGGAGAAACGAGCAGCAAAGAATCAGAAAAAGATAAAATATGATAATGTTTCTGAGGAAGAGAAATCTGAACAGAGTGAAGAAGTTAAAGTTGCTGAGAAGGTGGTTGAAGTTGAAAAGATTATCGAAGTTGAAAAAATTGTTGAGATTACGAAACCTTGTCTAAAATGTTTGGAACCATGCAAACATTGTGAAGAGAAAGATGAGAAGTTTAGTGAGCTTGATAAGATTAAAGAAAAGTTATTGTTTGATCTTAAGTATGTGAAAGAATCGTATGATGTGTTGAACAGAATGGTGAATAGTCTGCAAAAGACAAACTCAGAAAGAGAAGATGCTTTAACCATGATGAATGCAGTGATGATGTCAAAGCAGAAGGCTATCAATCACTATATTGAAGAATGTGCAAAGTTGAAGCAAGAGTTGGAGACAGAAAAGATAGAAAATGAAAGAATCAGACGATTGCTGCAAAGTTATTCAAGTTCTGATTATTTGATTGATAGAATTTATCCAACTGTTGCAGGTTTTGAAGCATTTCAAGATAAGAAGTCTGAAGAGAAGGATACTGGTAAGAAACAAAGTGCAAATTATAATAAGTGTCTGCCTCCGATCTGGGAAGGTTATTCTCCCAGAAAACCAAATGAGGAACAAGTCAAAAAGGAAGTCAATATAAAATTGAAGTCCGAAACAACTGATGATTTACCAGACAACATTGACGTCACATTCACATTGTCTGACATTGATCATGAGTCTGAGTTAATAAAGAAAGTGGTCGATCAGGTGTTGGATAAAGATGAGGAGTTAGAGTCAAAGTATGAATCTGAGAGTTTGAGTTCGTCGATCAACAGTTCAAAATCATCGGTCAAAAGGGTTTACAATAAAGAATTTATGTTATCAAAATCTAATTTGAATGACGAACCAATCAAAGTGGCATATACCTTGAATGATTCAGATAAATTATATTCTGATGAGGAATTTCCAATAAGAAGTGTTCAAATTGAAAAGATTAAAAAGGTTTTCAAATTAACAGAAATTAATATTTCTGAAATAAAAGATGTAAATCTTAATGAAAAACCTAAAAAATACACTTCAAGAGTTCAACAAAGATTGAACAAGAAAAAAGGTTACAGTTCTGGTTCTGGTTTTCAAAAGAAACCAAACCATAACAGTAATTTTAAAAAGAAAGGTTTAGGCTTCATTCCACCAGTAAATCATAAAAATGAGAAAATTTCTAAAACAAAAACAGTATTTGTTTCAGGGTCAAGTTCTGAAGGAGAAGAAGAAGAAAAGAGCTCATTCTAGAAACAATCGAACAAAGAGTTCTTTGCTGAAAAACAAAAGTTTGAAAAGAATGGAGCTTATCAGAGAAAGGAGACAAGAACCTGTTACCGATGTCAAGAAGTTGGTCACATTGCCTGGAATTGTCCAAAAGCAACCAACACAAAACAGGAAGTTGTTTCTAAACTCAAAGAAAAGGTTATTGATAAAACTGAACCACCAACTGAAAAATTCAAAGTGTTTAAAAATTAAACATATGAAGTTGGTGAATGTTCGAAACGGTTTTACAAAAGAAGGGTGAATCTTGACAACCAAATGTGGGTTGTTAAGAAATCTGATGTGAAATCTGGTGATGAATCTGACTCGTCAAAGTCAGAGGAGCCACAAGTTGAGCCAAAAAGAGAAAATTCAGTTCCGCCAATGGATGATGTCAAATTTCCACCATTGCGAACTGAAAATTTTAAACAAAAAGTTGGTAAAGTGGAAATTTCGAATCAATTTTATTCTAAAAAGAAAGAATTTGATGTCGAAAAGGTTTTCAATGATAAAGTGAAAAATATTTTTGGAAAAATGGTCGAGGGTAAGGGCAAAGGGGTAAAAGATTTTTATGAATCAAAAAGAAATGTTGAAACCCCAAGTGAAACTGAAAAGGTGACACCCAAAGCTGGTCAGGCTTGGGTGTCTGTAGTCCATATGTAAAAACCCTGACTTGCCGGAGCTCCCAAGTTGGTAATCGTGGAGCAGGAATCGGCATCTTTCTTGAGAAATTCACATCTGTGATATTTCGACCTACATATGGTATTCTCATTCTTGAAAATTGTTATATACTTATAAGTGGTATGGTTGGTAAAAACCTATAAGTGGTTAATCAAGGTCATTAAGTTGAACTTGATCTAACTATTCATACAAGTGGTATTTGAAGAGAACAATGTGATGAAACCCCACAAAACTAATTTTACGAAAAAACCATTGGATTAAAACAAACTTAAGTGTTTCGAAATCATAATGGGAAAATAGTTTGTTGTCAAGGGGAGTCCTGATTGTTTATGCCAAGTGGATGGCGAATTGAAGCAATTCACATCGGTTTGTCAAATTTTCTTTAAATGGTTTTGAATTTTAGGGGGAGTAAGAAATTTCAGACAATCCAAAAACATTAGAAAATTTGAAAAATCAAAAACATGATAAAATCAAAATGAGTTTTGTTGAGAAAAAGAGGAAATGATAGTACATCAGTGGACTATCACAGCACGCTAAAGAATTGGAAAGTTAAAATGTGATAAACGGTCTCACTGACGATATGCCAGTAGGTTTTTACACATTCAGTAGATTGTTTTCGAGATATAAACCTAAATATAATTACTTACTTATCTCGTGGGGAACATCTCTCGGATATATGGTGTCACACCCCGACCACGTAAAACAACAAATCGTGGCGGAAACGTCGGGGAGTGTTGTAACAGAATTATCGTTTCATAACCATGGATACAAAAAGAGTTTCGTTTTATTGATAATATTAAACATTTACATCGTCTTAACACACAACAACCAAGTACATATCGTCTATCATTATTATTATGTCACAAAGGCCTCGTCCAGATCCTATGTGACGCATGCATCCTAGAAATCAATCAAGCAACAACACCTGAAACATATGTAAAAACAAAGTCAACAAAGAAATGCTGGCGAGTACATAGGTTTTATAAGAGTATCGGAATCATGGCTTCGTTTACATGTTGCAGTACTTTATTAGACTACAAGAGTCAAAATACAAAGCTCGTTTTGAAAAGTGTATTGCAACATAGCTAACCAACTCAAATCAAGTTGGTTATAGTTTATAAAATCTCATAGCCATGATTCTTAACCCAAAAAAATTTGTTTTAGAAAACCAATTTGTAAAACATCTCGTAAAAACTCGTTAATAAAACTCATATGGTTCATATCTTTTAGAAAACATCGTTGTGTGACATCGTTTACCCAAGTGAACTAAATAACGCCACGGTATGTAATATGTTGAAAACACTTATATATAAGAAGTACCAGCGGCGTATCTACCATGCTTTCACCATATTACACTCGTTCCGTTATCTAAACACTTAACCAAAAACCAATCGTTTGTCCAATTCGTTTAACTTGTTCAAATCGTTTCCAAATCATTAACTCATTAAATTCGTTTAAATCATCCTCGTTTTAATTGTGAAAACTATTTATGGTCGTCTCGCTAATAACAATCAAACCTTCGTGACTCGACTAGCTCGTTTCTCGCTTCTCACATTAACAAACCCCCACACATAACCATGGGTGTAGTCGATAACGGGATTTGTCAGATCCTATGGTACCATAACCTAGTACTGGTCGGTTCGGCCAAAATTAATGAATGTCATTCGTTATGTAACTACAACCAACAAGTTTGTTCACATTATTGAAATGGTTATTAGTTTAGTATAAATCGTTTTAATCGTTTTTTGAAATCATCGTTTAAACCTTGAAATCATTTTTGTACATATAAATCACCCCAAAACAATTGAAAACAGTAAAATAGGGGAACTATGTACTCACATGAAGTGCAAAGTATCCTCAATCAATAGAACTTCAACAAACTCAGGTAAACCAGAGAAATCAAGTAGCACCTAGTAATCGAATCACTAGTCAAACAATAGACGCCTAAATCAGAAGATCGGACAGAATGAGGTCTTGTAAGCCAAATGAGTGTTGGAACTCATGTGATATGGCTTAACAAAGCCTACATCCTAAATCGGAACCTAACCTAAGTGCTTCCGACCCATCGCGACCCATTAAGGTAGCTTACGCTACTTTAACGCGTCGTGCGCGCAAATGCGCGTTCGAGACGTCTAACTAGTCCTATGACAAGTATTATATGCCAAAACATGTTTAAATATGTTACATAATCAGTTACGTGACAAAAGTTTAGGTTACATATGCTTAATTACCAATTATGAATGAAAAGGGCATTTTGGTCATTTACCTAAGGCATATAAACTACCTATCATACAACTAATTAAACCTAAGTGACCATAAGGTATAACCACGGAAGATTATTCCTTATGCAACTATGGTCACTAAACATGTTTGGTCGGATCCTAATGATTGACCAAACAGGTCGTGTTCGAAAGTCTAAGCGGGTGTTTAGTCCGCTTGACTTACGACTCTACACAAGCACTAAACTAAAAAGTGATGAGCTAAACATGCTAAAACATGTTTAGTTAAGTTAGAAAACAGGTTTGGTATCAAAACAAACGGTTTTGATACCTAAAAGTAGTTTGGTTACAAAATACGCGAGAAAACGCATTTTGGCCGAAACTACGACTCGTCACTGAGCCTAGATAACGTGGTAATCAGTAGGTATAGTCACTAGGGACTATAACCATCGTGATTACGCTCACGTTATGAAGTTCAAACGAACTTCGCATTGACCATAAACTGGTTAATGCAGAAAGTCAAACGCAGTTTGACTTTTAAGCTAAAACGAATGAAAAGAACGAAGGAATACTTACAAAGGGTCCCCGCAAGCAAATCTTGATCCAAGTAGCCCAGGTATGAAGCAATGGCCCCAACTTAGAGCATTTTAGATCAGATTTGAGTGATAAAGAAGTGAAGTGGGTTGGGTATTTATAGGAAATCTAGAACCGTTAGGATCGTTCCTCGAAAAACGAGCTTCGATCTCATTCGTACACATGTCCCCATGGTTTTGTGAAACCATGGGAGACCCTAGTTTCATTAAAACCATTTGAAAATGAGAGGAACAGCTGGAACAAGCTGGAATTTAGATTTTTCATTTTGGTCCTTTCCTAAGATAACTATGGCAGATTGTCAATTTTGGTCCCTAAATGTGCAAAACATGGTTTTTGATGCATTTTTGACACGTTTAAGCCCCGTTAATCCCATTTCAAGGCTCTAAAATGAAGTTAAAGTATAGGGAACATGAAACATGCTTAAAAATATCTCGGATGTGGGTTCGTTTGGTCGTACGGTTGCGTTGTTCGGTTAATTACGACGAAACACGAAAGAATGCGAAAAAAACGATCCAAATTACGCGACGAATGGAATTTTATCATGCCAATCACTAAAATAAAATATTTTAATGATTACATAAAGTTTTGGATGTCCGGATGTATTCAGAACGTAAGATATGCGCGAAAATGCTAACTTATGCACTTTTTGACGCTTTTAGTCCCTGAATGACCAAAAAGTTTATTTTAGCACACTGAACCCTTCAAAGCCTATTTCTAAGCTATGTAAAGGATACTTAGGGTATGTTTAACTTATGTTCATGTTCCGGAATGTTCGTTACAGTACAAATCGGTATACTTTCACAGTTTGTCAAAATTAGTCAAGCGAATAAACTTGATTTCACCACACCAAACCCTCCAAAACTTATTTCTATGTTATGTAAAGGTTATTTAAGGTATGTTAAGCCTATTTCACTATTCCGGAGTGTTTGTTGCATTAAACTGACTGTGTTTACGCACCAGTTTGCGTATAACCTTCCAGAAAGCGATTTAAAGCTTGAAATCGGAATCAAATCAAATTGTAAAATCATCAAACACATTTACACACATAATAACACCAAAACACATATAATAATACCAAAGCACATTGTTTTATTGATAATCAACATTGTTTTACATTATACGATGATTACAGAACACAATTGTCACAGTCTCCCCTACTTAAGGAAATTTCGTCCCAAAATTTTATTTAGAGGAAACTTGTGAAAACAAATGCGGATATTTCGTCTTCATCTGGTCCTCATGTTCCCAAGTAAACTCTGGGCCACGTTTGGATTCCCAGCGAACTTTGACCAATCGAATCCGTTTGTTCTTCAACTGTTTGAATGTACGGTCCTCTATCTCCACAGGTTTCTCGACAAAGTGCATCGTTTCATCGATTCGGATCTCGTCGAGAGGAATGTGAAGATCAGCGTCAGCTAAACACTTTCGCAAATTGGACACGTGAAAAGTCGGATGAATATTTCCAAGCTCTGGAGGTAGTTCTAGTCGATAAGCAACCTTCCCAATCCTTTCCACAACCTTAAATGGTCCAACATATCGTGGTGCAAGTTTTCCTTTCTTCCCAAATCTCACCACTCCTTTCCAAGGAGACAGCTTGAGTAGGACACGGTCACCGACTTGAAATTCTAAGGGCTTGCGTCGCATATCCGCATAACTCTTTTGACGGCTTCGAGCTGTCACAAGATTATCGCGAATTTTCTTGATTTTGTCTGTTGTTTCCAGAATGAGCTCAGGTCCAGTAAGCTGAGCTTCACCGATCTCATTCCAACATACAGGTGAACGACATTTTCGACCGTAGAGAGCTTCAAATGGTGCCATATTAATACTAGCATGATGTCTATTGTTATAAGAGAACTCGATCAGTGGAAGATGAGAATCCCAATTACCACCAAAGTCTATTACGCATGCTCTAAGCATATCCTCCAAAGTTTGAATTGTTCTCTCAGATTGACCATCAGTTTGGGGATGATAAACAGTGCTTAGATTCAGTTGGGTTCCCAAAGCAGGTTGCATGGTCTTCCAAAAATGAGATGAAAACCGAGCATCACGATCGAAAATGATATCCAAAGGAACACCATGTCGTGATACAATCTCATCAACATAAATCTTTGCAAGTTTATCAGCAGATATGTTGGATCTGAGTTTGGTTTTGATTGTATTTTACGTTTGAAATTACGATGGAAATGGATGAGTTGTGCAGCGGAATTAAGATGGAAACAAACTTTGCATACAATCAAACGAGGGTATTGCTTTGATCAAACATTTTTCACAATGAACCGAAAGATTGAATTTATTTCAATTACGATTACAATTGCAATGATTGACTACAAACTCCCCCTCAGCCAGAGCTCAGTGTTTGTTCGTGCAAAGAAGACGGTGTTGCAAAGAGCTAATAGAACAGTACATAGCATTGTTCTATTTATAGGCACTAGCAAACCACTGAGCATCTAAGCTGACATCACCATGAAAGTGACATCTAACCTCCTAACAAACTCTAACCTCTGATCAATACAAACACTGCTAGACTAACTACTGCTATTACAGTATATTACACAAAGACAGAATAAACAACTGCTGCATCCCTCCACTGCGGTGAACCCAGCAGTACTTGTCCGGATCAGCAGTGCTTGACTCAAGGCAGTAGTTTGAACAGCAGAGCTTTAGTCTTTCATCAGCCTTTACTTGATCAGCAGTTGTGGGTCAGCAGTTTGCACGATCAGTAGATAGGAGGTCAGCAGATGTTGAAAACCACTTTCAAGGGGAGAGACATGTATGCAACATCTGCTTATTCTGGATCCACTGCTCTGATCCAGTTTTGGCTTTTATTATCTGTTCCTCTGGTAGGGTTCAATCCCAACAATCTCCCCCTGGAACAGATAATGCCAAAACTCTTCATTATTGTGGAACTTTATTACCTCATCAACAGTTCCCTTATTTGCCCTTTAAGTTGTAGCTCAAAGGTTAAGGCATCTGTGTCTTCATTATCCCTGCTAAGTGGAAGATCAAGGAGATCCTGCAAATCTTCAAGACTTAGGCCAAGTGCTTGTTCCCTTGATATTTTCTTCACTTCTCCATCAGACCTGAACAGAGTCAATACATGGGTCTGTTTGTCTGTTTCCCACTTTAGTACTTTTGAGCCTGATGGGTTTCTTGGGAGATTTTTATTTGAAGAGGTATTTGGTGAAGCTGGCCTATTCATGACTGGCTGAGTAGTCCTTGCAGATTGTTCCAATTCAAGATCTTCTTTTATCATTAATTTAATGCCCTCTTTTACAAGGTCATTTCCAACTTTTAGATCTTGAACTGTTTCAGCACCTGACTGGTTTTGACTCCTTCTTTTGTAGATGGTAGCACCAGCTGGAGCAGTGGTTCTTTTGATTTGCAGCTTTGGTGGTCTTTTTGAGACCTCTGCTTTGGAATAGTCAGGCTTTTGAGGAACTGTTGGATCTTTCTTTCTAAGTTCTTCCAACCTTTTGTAGGTAGCCCTGACCCTATCTTCTCCCCACTTTGTCACAGAATTCTTTGACCCATAATCAGCTTCTATCAGCTCTTCTTTCATTCTCTTCAACTCTAAAACCTTATCAGCTTCAATCTGTTTGAATTTTTCAGGAGGAGTCTGCTTGACCTTCTTTTTTATCATATCTTGAATCTTGGCTGCCTCTTTTTCAAGTTCAGGAATGGTCCAGTTTTTGTACATAAGTTTCTCCCCCTTGTATTTCTTGTAGGTCATGATGTTCTCAATGTAGACTTTTCTCAAGGACTCATCTGCCCTTTCTGAGAGTTGCTAACATACATTTTTAGCAAATCGCTCCATAGCACTGACCTGTGTGAGTAGGAACTGATAGTTTTGCTGAAATTCTCTATCAGATTTCCCTTGTCTGTTTTTTATAACGATATCCTCTGCTTACTTGGCCTTGAGTTTCAAATATTCTTCAATATTGTTAGGCCTGGGATATCCTTCAACTGATGGAAAACTCCTTTTAGCTGGGTCGTCCTCATAATAGAAGGATTTGATTTCTTCCCTAACTGCAATGAGTTCCAGAGGAAATGAGACACCAGCAGGAGGTAATGACTTTAGAATTTGAGCTGAAGAGAGAGGTATGGGTTTTGGAATTGTGACAAGTGATAGAGATTGTGAAGATGTTGGTGGTGGAGATGTGTCATCATCTTTTAGAATTAGTCTTCTCCTTTTTGTTTGAGGAGGGACTGATGATGCTTTGGATGGAACAGTGGTGATAGTTTGAGTGGCAGTGGTTTGTGGTTGACTAACAGCTGTTGAAACAACTGGTGTTTCAACCACTGTTATCATGACAACAGATGTTGTAACATCTATTGTCTTCTGCTTTTTGGCAGGAGAAAGTGGTGGTGAGGTTGTTTTTGGTGGTGATGGTGGTAAAGCAGTGGTTGTGGTGTGTGTTGAAGTGGTGTGTGTTGAAATGATAACAGATGTTGAAACCTCTGAAGTACCAGCAGTAGTTGATATAGCAGGAGTTACAACAGTTGTTTGGGTGGAGGTTTGATGCTGATGGCTTTTGGATGGTGGTTTTGGAATATGCTTTGGAATTCTGGATGGGATGGACTTAGGTGTCCTTTTTGTCTTAGGATTTTTAGTATCCTTTGACCCAGATTAACCCTGCGCATACAGCTCCATGAAAGCTCTTTTCTCCTCATTCCACCTTGAAATATCCTTTGCCACTCTATCCCTCTTTACACTTGCTACTCCTTCATCAAGTGCTTCTTGGGTTGCATCAACCTTTTTACTACCATCTGGCACAGGAATTTTTCTGGTCATAGCATCCCTTTCTGGTTCAATGTAAAGACCATCATCTATTCCCTTCTTCTTCTACTCCTGAATTTTCTCCCCTTTTTGGCATTATCTTCTGGAAGTTGATCAAAGAAAAGTACTGTTGGAGGAACAGTGCCAGTGGATTCCAATAAATGGGCCTTGTTTGCCTTAATATCTGCTTGAGTGTTCTTGTACCTAGACTCCATTATGTTTCTCAGCATTTTGACATGTAGTTCATGTTGCTGATTAGCCATTTCTTTTTGTTGTTGGAGAAAAGGTTGGAAGAGGTTCCAGAGCTCATTTGTAGCAGATGCTTGTGGTGGAGCAGGTGCTTGAGGTGGAACAACAGTGGATTGCATCTTTTGTATTTTCAACACCTGTTGTAGCATATTTTTAATATCTGCAACAGATGTATCCAATTTTTCAACTCGTTCCGTCAAATCCTGATATTTTAAATCATCACCCAATTTAATGGGATCATCTGATTTCCCACTAACAGTGGTTTTATCAGTGGTTGAGGTAGGGAGTGTACTCCAAACACTAACCACTGATGCCCCTTTTTCTTGGTGCTAGGGTCTTCTTCCTTCAACACTTGACAACCTTTTGATGTTGCCAGTGGTAAAAATTAACCCACTGGTGGTTGGCAGAGGTGCTATGTAAGGAATTGCCTCCAAGGAAGTCTTATTGATGTAACCACTGTCCAAATGTAAACCAGTGGGTTCAACATTTGTAGTGGCTGCTTCACTTGGAATACCACCAAGAGTTACTTGTAACTCAAGGGGTGTAACCTCCTCAGGTTGTGTTGGTGGGTTAGCAAGGATTGATACATTAGGCCCAGTCAGTTGTTGAGGTATATTCTCATTAATAGGTGATTGAGAAGGACTGGTTAGTGCCTGGTTCAAATCGATTGCATCCAACAGAAGTTTAGTTGGTGGGGGAATTGTGGATGTGATGTTTGGTGTAGGAAAAGGATTTGCCCCGGGCATTGGGATGTGGATGATGGAAACGAGTGTTTCCAGAGCATCATGATGTGGACTGTGACACCTGTGCCTTCACGGCCATCAAACAAATAACGAACCAATGAAATATTGTATTTCATACTTGGGATTTGTATAAATATGTGTATCATTTGCACGTATCAATTTTTGTTCAATTTCAAAACTCTAAATCGCTTTCTGGAAGGTTATACGCGCACCGATGCGTAAATATAACTAGTTTAATGCAACGAACACTTCGGAATAGTGAAATAGGCTTAACATACCTTAAATAACCTTTACATAACTTAGAAATAAGATTTGGAAGGTTTGGTATGCCGAAAACAAGTTAATTCGCTTACAGGGACTAAACTTGACAAACTGCGAAAGTATGACGATTCCTACTGGAACAGACATTCTGGAACATGGCCATAAGTTAAACATACCATAAATATCCTTTATATAGCTTATAAATAGGCTTTGAGGGGTTCGGTGTGCTAAAATAAACTTTTGGGTCATCCAGGGACTAAAAGCGTCAAAAAGTGCACAAGTTTGCATTTTCGCGCATAACTTACGTTCTGAATACATCCGGACATCCACAAATTTATGTAAGCACTGTAATATTTTATTTTAGTGTTTGGCATGAGAAAAATCCATTCGTCGCGCAATTTGGATCGTTTTTCGCGCTTATGCGCATTCCGTCGTAATTAAGCGAACATCGCGTTCGTACGACCAAACGAACCGACATCCGAGATATTTTTGAGCATGTTTTGAGTTCCCTATGCTTTAACTTCATTTTAGAGCCTTGAAATGAGGTTAACGGGGTTCAAACGCATCGAAAATAGCTTAAACGGGCTGCAGGGACCAAATCTGACAATCTGCCAAACTAGGTCCTTGCGCACCGCAACAAAGAGAGTGTTACGGTGCGCAAGGGGTCTGCAGATCAGCAAAATTGCAGAAACATTGGATCTGGTCGTTTCCACACTTGCACATGGTATTCCTTGAATCTATGGGCTGGTATTGAGTGCACATGGTATTACAAAACCATGTGTGCACATGTATGGACAAGATCAAAGCACGATATTCGAGAAACGATCTTAACGGTTCTCCGAATCCTATAAATACCCAACCCACCCCATTGCAAAACCCACAAGAATTCTGATTTGAGAAGCTCTAAGTTGAAACCTTTGTTTCATACCTGAGCTACTTGGATCGGGATTAGCATTCGGGGACCCTTCGTAAGTATTCTTTCGTTCTTTTATTGCTTTTCGAGTCTTTTCGAGTCTGAAAGTCAAACTTTGTTTGACTTTCTGCATTGACCAGTTTATGGTCAATGCGAAGTTCGTTTGAACTTCGCAACGTGAGTGTAATCACGTTGGTTATAGTCCTTTGGGACTATGCCTACTGATTACCACGTTGTCTAGGGTCGTAGGGTAAGCGATCTAATAAATCGCTTATACCTTCGAACCCGACCCATTTGGTCGATCATTAGGATCCGACCAAATACATTAGGTGACCATAGTAGATAGGGAATAACCTTCCGAGGTTATACCCTATGGTCACATCGTTTGAGTAGTTGTATGATAGGTAGTTTATATGCCTTAGGTAAATTACCAGAATACCCTTTTCATGTATAATTGGTAATTAAGCATATGTAACCTAAACTTTTGTCACATAACTGATTATATAACATGTTTAGGCATATAACACTTGTCATAGGGCTAGTTAGGCGGTCCGAACGCGTTTCACGCGAACGACGCGTTAAAGTAGCATAAGCTACCTAAACGGGTCGTAATGGGTCATAAACAATTATGTTAGGTTTCAATTAGTAGGTAGGCTTTGTTAAACCATATTACACGAGTCTCCATACTCGTTTGGTTTACGAACCCTCATACTACCCGATCTTCCGATATAGGTCCGGTTTATTAACATAGTTACCTATATTAGGTGCCGTTTGATTCCGTGATCTCTAGCATTGATTGGTGGTTATCTTAGGACTTCTAAGCAATCTCAAGTGAGTACATAGACCCCTCTTTTACTGTTTTCAAACTGTTTTGGGGTGGAACACATGTGCCTACTTGTTACTTTCATGCTTTCCTGTTTTCACATCATATACTTGCTATGTTTATTAATACATTCATAGTGCATGATTTCATTACATTTTATGCTATGTGTGCCCATTGTGTGCATTACTTAGTACATCGTTTTTTCATTACATTTTATGCTATGTGTGCCCATTGTGTGCATTACTTAGTACATCGTTTTACATTACATTTCAAGCTATGTGTGCCCATTGTGTGCATTACTTAGTACATCGTTTTACATTACATTTCACGCTACGTATGTTCATTTGATTACATACTTAGTGCATCGTTTTCACATGCTTACATTTTGGGTATGACATTTGGTTTGTTTACAATGGAACAATACATTCATTAACATTAGCTACGCCGTTCGTTAGTAGGTAGTGGTACCATAGGAATTGACAACTCCCGTTCCTGAAATCATGGGTTTGTTTGGATTGGAAGGAATGACCGAATTCGATATACATAATTTAGATAAACCTTTAAGTAGTTTAAGGGTTTATCGCCACAGTCTCAAGGCTTGGATGTATGCATTTTCACAACACCACATAGATGTTCGTATCAGTATAGCATGCATTTCCACAAAACATAGCTTTGATTTAAACCATGTTTTACTTCAATACTTTGTTTTTGTGCATATGGTTTAGTTGATACATTTCACTAGCCATACAGATCATTTTGGTTACACATTACATGATTTACATTTGACACATGAACATTATTGACATTGGTTACACATTACATGATTTACATTTGGACATATGAACATTATTGACATTGGTTACACATTACATGATTTACATTTGACACATGAACATTATTGACATTGGTTACACATTACATGATTTACATTTGACACATAAACATTATTGACATTGGTTACACATTACATGATTTACATATTGATATAAACATTTTTGACATATTATTCAATACGTTTGGCAATTGGTTTAAACATAGACATCTTACATTGGTGGTTTGTTTGGGTAAGTGATTTGAGTAACGGTGCGTGTGTAATATGATACAAGCATGGTGGATACGCCGCTGGTACTTCCTATATATAAGTGTTTGTATGGTATTACATATCGTAGTGTTATTTGAATCATTTCAATTTAAGATATATAACATTTTATACAAATAACATACTTTTCACAAGACATTCTTTTACAAACAACTTATCTTATACAAACTCATTTTACATGGTTATTCATTTAACCATACATTATTCTCTTATTTATACATATCATCTGATCTTATCGTTTTTCAAATGATTTACAAGACAAATCAAATTACTAGGTTCATGACTAAACATTTTCTTAAACAATAAGTCATGAATCCTATTTTCATAAACCTATGTATCGCACAGGCATTTTTATGCTGACGTACCTATTTTCACATGTGTTTCAGGATATGATGCATAGGATTTATCAAGATACACTTAGGCGGACTTGGGCCTTAGCGACAATAAAAGATGCAAGACTAGTTATTTATGTTATGTTTCTTTGATTGTCAAGACATTGTAACTACTTTAATCAATAAAACAATATTTCAATTTCCATGTGTTATGAAACAATGATTCTGTTACAACACTCCCCGACGTTTTCCGCCACGTTTTGTTGTTCTACGTGGTCGGGGTGTGACAGAAAAGTTGGTATCAGAGCTCATGGTTATAGGGAATTAGGTTATTAGTAATACTTTGACCTAGTCTATAACCTTCTTAGGACCCTAACGCGAGTTTACTTGCGTTTAGTCATAAAACAAATACCGTCACCTATCCTTAGGCGATGACCTCAACAAGAACATAAATTTCCAAACCGCTTCGAAAACTAATCATCTGTTCTAGGATGATTGATTACTAGGTTTTGAACCCTCTATTGTAAGGTTTTGAACTCTCTATTATATGGTTTTGAACCCCTTTTGAATTTTCAAAATCTCGTCAAAGTTTGCGTCTTATAATGTGAACATGTGCAAACTGGAAGGGTGAATGCCTGTATCCTGGGTTTTCTGTCTAGGCAAGCACTTCGTATACATCTCATCAGACGCGAGACCAATTGTGCTTACCTGGGAATTCTTGGGATGAGTGTTCACTTATAGGCGAGCATGTCTTCGCGATACATTATTTTTGACCCATTTACTTTGATTTGTCATCATCTCATTTGTTTGCCTTAGGTAACAAACAAATGATCACAATTTTCATTCGTTACCATTCTGTATTGATTATCCAATAACCTTTTACTTGTTTCTCCCTATGTCTTTCATTTTCTTCTAGAATGTCTATTCCTCTCAGCACTGGTCAAATGTCCGAGCGAACAGCCAAATTTGCCCAGCAAATAGGCGAAGTGATTCAGAAGACTGTGGATTTAGGCATTGCCATGGCTCGTCTCAACAATGAAGCCTCTCGTCTCGACAATGAAGCCATTCAAGAGCCACCAAAGGAAGCAGAAGTCAAGCCAGCACCAAAATCAAGGAAGCGTAAGGCTTCAAGGAAACCCGCAGCGGTTACACCTAATCAAGCGGGACCTAGCCATGTGGCAAGGCCACCAGCTAGGAAGCCATACATAGGAACTGCCCCTTTGTGCAAACGATGCAACTGTCATCATTCAAACCTCATACCTTGCTCCAAATGTACCTACTGTGGACGAAGGGGACATTTGGTCAATACATGCCGCTTTGCTATCCAAAACAAAGCTACTATAAACCTTGCTGCTACCCAACTCCAAGTCAACTCTACTCAAGCTCGCTTTCCACCTGGAACGTGCTACAACTGTGGCGAGACAAGCCATTTCAGGAACAACTGCCCGAAGATTGTCAGTGCAAATCCAACCCTTGGATGAGCATTCGGCTGAACAAAGGATGTTGCTGTCTTATGCCTTTGTTTCTTTTGTTCTCGTGTATTGTGAAACAATATGTTCTGTTCATAAATAAAAGTTGTTGTTCGCAATTCTGATATACAAGTATAATTACATGTGTGTATGACTTTTCCTATGATACCTACATCAAGAAACTATGTACCTTGCAAACTACTTGTAACAACTCTCATCAAAAGTCATAATTATTAAATTAATTAATCCAATAGGAAACCCTAATTGAGACACCCAAGTGATTCTGAACAAACCCTAAAATTTTCAGAATTTTCAGAATCAGGATAAGGGCCCCTAAAACTCAAGGGGGGTTAAACCCTATTGACGATTATCCAAATTCTGAGCTGTAGAAAACAAATTTTCGAAATCCACCAACTCAGCAAGCCTACCCATGCACGTAGCTACCCTATGAAAATAGGTTGGCAGTCGCGCTACGTGACGGGGTAAAATTTTCAGTATAAATAGGTTGGTTTGGGACTTGAATTCTGGTACTGAAACGACGGAAAAATTCGAAGTATACTCTAAGTTATAGCAGGAATACTCTAAATTACACCCCCGGGTCTCGAAATTCTGCCACAATACCGGGTATTAGCTCAATCGCTGCTACGATTCATTTATCTGACGATCAATATATCCAATGAATGTTTAAGTGCCGCCCACATTAGGGTTATACTTTATTGTTCGTCATTAATTTGACGGATCATCGTTAATTCGATGGATAAAGTATTATACTTTGTCGTTCGTTGTTAATTCAACGGATCATCGTTAATTCGATGGATGAAGTATTGCATTTTGTCATTCATTGTGAGAATTTGGTCTCGTAATTTATCGTAATTGCTGGATTGATTACTAACCCAGTTTTGTGTGCATTGTTATTTATATTAGGTTAACAAGACTAATTTATAGATTAGACTCTGTCCGTATTAAATCAGCAATGTGAGTCATTCTCTCTTTTTATCAAATCTATTTACAAAATCATGTTATTTTCAAAGTTATAATTACGGGGATTAAGTCTTTGTAATCACCAAGTTACAGCCGGTATGTGGGGTTTTGTATACATTACTTGATAATCGTCACCATTGGGGCAGCCAATGGGGGATATGACCATAGTCACAGATTTGGTCGAGTGACAAATACCGTGGGTAGTTGGTTTGATAATAGAAACATTGTAATCGCTCTTAATACTGTAAATTATAACAAATGTGTCATTTTAGTAAATAGAATGATTCACTCAGTATTTTCCGCTGACAAAACCTTTTTCAAACATGCTTCAGGTGATCTGTTGTAATTCAGGAAAAGTGCTGGGAAGCATTTCAAGCTTAAGATAGTGGCTCATTATAAAAATAAAGAAATAAGTTTTGTAATATCAAGATTTCATATTAAAACATAATATTGTAAATTATCATGGTTTTATCCCGAATTGTGAAATAAAATAATCGGGGAAAATTTTAGCTTTAAACGATCCTTTTAAATAAACTTCCGCTGTTAAACTCAATTAAATAAATACCGCAGTATTTCTGTCTCGCGGCTCCTGAAACGGGTCAAACCGGGTCGGGGGTCGTGACAGAAATAAGGTGGTATCAGAGCCACTGGGTTAAGCTAATTAAGTATTTAGAAATACTTAATTTTTCCTGATTACTATTATGTGATTATGTGTTTTATTAACTGGCTATTTGTTAATTACAGTATGGGTAAACAAAAGCTGTCAAGCATCTATCTTAAATTAGATAGATCATCTAATGAGAAGGGAAGTTCATCCCAAACCAAATCCTCGAATCAGGCTGAAATTCCTGAAGAAGGAATATTCGTGCGAAAGGCACAATACGAGGAATCACTTTCTCCTCAAAGGAGGGAAATGATTATTAAGAAAAGTAAAGAGAAAATCCGAGAAAAGAGGATTAAACGGGAAAATCAAGAATTAATTGATAAATCACCTTGGGAAGATAAACTAGATGAGAAATGGGCAAATTTATATATGCTAGCCACAGTAGCAGAAAATATAAATCTTTAAAGTTTAGCACCCTACCCTCACAATCTAGAAACTCTGTGTGATAAATAAAATTTGAAACCTAAGTGTGTTTTTCAGTTATCTTTGTAATCAACTAGTACACAGTATGTAATAAATTACAAAGTTATTTGTAAATTTTAACTTAGTATTTTATGCATTTTGCATATATGCTACATCAGCATGAGTGGGATATCCGAAGCTTTTCAGAACCTTAATCTTTACCCCGTAACTATGGAAGCTTCCAAGGAATATACTAGCTACTATCCCGATGTTGAACAACCAGTAGAATTCAAGGTTCCACCTTTGAGCAAACCAAAACAAAAGAAAAGGACTTATGTAGGATGGAGAAAAATACGTAAGAAGAAGCCAGCTAAAAAACTGCCCAAAATAAACAATCCTTTGAAAAAGGGAAAAGAAATTATAACTGGAGAGAGTTTTAAACAACAGGAAATGGAAACTGAAGACAAAGAGGAGGGTAAGGAGATAGAAATACAGATGGAGGAAATTACTAAAGAAATAGTAATGGAAGTTGGGCAAGGGTCTATACCAGCTCAGAGAGAAATCGGAGAGAGTTCCAATCCAACCCAGGAAAGAACTTTTCAAGATGAGATAGATTTCCTATTGGCAAGGTGTGAAACCATTCAGCCTGTCAATAATAATAATAATAATAATATTTTTAATTATCCTCTTGGAAACCAACTCCCTATGAATTGGGAACCAGCAATTCCAGATCCAATAGTCCACTCCCAACCCATAGGAATGGACGAATGGTGGACAAACGATTGGCAATTTCAAAATATTGTCAACGATCCTTACTCTTTTCTTCCACAATTCGATCCAGAACCATTACCTAATCCACCCATGAGTAATGAAAACATGGCTGAACTTCGCCACTTTGGTGAAGAGTTGTTTGATGCTGGAACTAGAATCAGGGAAATAGGGGGACAGATTGCTTGGAAGTACGATGAAAGGGAAATGCGTTTTTAGAACAGCCAGTGACGAGAGATAGTACGATGATAAAATAGTAGTTGTATAATAGTACTAGTAAAGTTAGTTTGTAAATAACAAATAAAACTTTGTATGATATCTGTGAGTAATGATGCATACTATGATAGATATAAAATGAAATCGAGAAATCGATTGTTTTAACTATATCTGTATTATAAAATTTTCTGATTGTTTGTATATAATTATTATTTGTCCGTTACTAATAAAATTTATATATATACATTATCAGATGGCAAACAGTGGTAATGAACCTATTAATGAAGTTAATCATTCTGAACAACATTCAAGAGATCAATATATGACTCGGCAAGATATCGAAAACATTGTTGCTCAAGGGATAGCCAATGCTATTCCAGCATTCGTTGCTGCTATAAAGAATCCAATCGAACTGCAACAGATTGTTCCTAGTAAACAAATTACTGAAGATAACTTCAGTAATAGTGTAAATGGAGGCAATAACCATAATAAGGAACCACATCAAGCTCCATTACCCAAGAAAATGAAAACTGCAACGCCTGGTTGCACTTTCAAAGAATTCCTTGCTTGTAAACCCATTGAATTTGCAGGCAATGAAGGAGCAACTGCATCACTGCGTTGGTTAGAGAAAACCGAAGCAGTCATTGCAATAAGTAAATGTGGTAAAGAGGATTAGGTCATGTATTCATCCAATCTGTTCAAAGAAGGAGCACTCGAGTGGTGAACACTGTGTTACAATCAAAAGGAAGAGTAATAGCTTATGCTATGACTTGGGAAGAATTTAAGGGTTTGGTAGAAAGAAAATTCTGTCCCGAGTATGAAAAGGAACAGATGGCGAATAAGTTTCTAAATCATCGGATGATGAATGTAGATTGTCGTGGTTATACCTCGACATTCTTTGAATATGCAAGAGTAGTACCAACATTGGCTTCGCCAGAACCGGTACTCATTTCTCGCTATATTTGGGGGCTAATTAGCGAAATCCGCAATATTGTTAAAGCTGCGAGACCTCGCACTATTGACGATGCGGTAGAATTAGCTAATACTCTAACTGATGAATTGGTACGCACAAGAGATGAAGATAGGAAAAAGGCACTAGCTCAGAAAATTACCCAAGGATTTCGTGCGGGTAATAATAACAGCTTCAAGAGAAAAGGAACAGGGCAATCTCCAGCTCCGTCATTCTGCAGGAAATGCAAAAAGAAGCATTATGGAAGATGCGATATCACTTGCAATTTTTGCAAAGCTATAGGACATCGTGAAGAAAACTGCAAAAAGAAGACAGTAATCTGTTTTAACTGTGGAGAAGCGGGGCATTATAAAACAGAATGTCCAAAATTGGTCAAACCAGCAGATAACAAACCCAAAGCGACCGAAGGCACTACTAAGAAGAATGCTAGGGCATTTCAGCTGACCACTCAAGAAGCAGAACTCATTCCAGATGTGATAGCGGGTACGTTCTTAGTTCACAACGTGTACGCAAAAGTATTATTTGACTCTGGTGCAAACCAAAGTTTTATAAATACTTCATTCTGTCAAGCTCTTAGTTTACCTTTAACCAATATTAGGCAGATTTTTACAGTTGAAACAGCAGACGGAAATTCAGTTAAAATAGATAAAGTTTTGCAAGAAGGAAACATAGAACTTTTAGGACATAAATTCTCTGCAAGACTATTGCCGATGAATTTAGTTGAATTTGATGTGGTATTAGGAATGGATTGGTTAGTAGCCAACCATGCTAGAATCCTTTGTGATCAGAATTCCATAGAAATTCAATCACCTACTGGAGAAGTGATTAGGATTACAGGAGATAAACCACGTAAGCCCATGAAGTTCATATCAGTAATGAAAGTTGCTAATTATGAACGAAAACAAGGAATAGTGTATATGATTTCAGTAATCATTAGCACTAAGGAAAAAGATCTTAAGGAAATACCAGTAGTATCAGAATATTCTGATATATTTCCAGAAGATTTACCAGGATTACCTCCAGATAGGGAAGTAGAATTTAGGATTCATCTAATTCCAGGAACTACACCAATAGCCAAGGCACCTTATCGGTTAGCACCCACAGAAATGTTAGAATTGAAAAAGCAATTAGATGAATTACTAAGTAAAGGATTCATACAACCTAGCTCATCCCCTTGGGGAGCGCCAGTGTTGTTTGTGAAGAAAAAGGATGGTTCAATGAGAATGTGTATCGATTATAGGGAATTGAATAAGGTTACAATTAAGAATTGATATCCATTACCTAGGATTGATGATCTTTTTGATCAACTTCAGGGGGCTAGATATTTTTCTAAGATAGATTTACGCTCTGGATATCATCAATTGAAGGTACAAGAAGAAGACATACCTAAGACTGCTTTCAGAACTAGGTATGGTCATTACGAGTTTACAGTCATGCCCTTCGGATTAACGAATGCACCTGCAGCATTCATGGACATGATGAATAGGATCTGTAAACCGTACTTGGATAAATTTGTAATTGTCTTCATAGACGATATACTTATTTATTCCAAAAGTCAGGACGAACATTGTCAGCACTTGCATGCACTCTTAACTTTGTTAAGAAAAGAAAAGTTGTACGCCAAATTCTCGAAATGCGAATTTTGGCTAAAGGAAGTGCAATTCTTAGGACACATGGTAAATCATGAAGGTATTCATGTAGATCCTGCTAAGATAGAGGCAATTACCAAGTGGAAGGTTCCACAAACAGCAATGGAAATAAGAAGTTTTATAGGTTTAGCTGGGTATTATAGACGGTTTATTAAGGATTTTTCCAAGATAGCCGTACCATTATCTAAGTTAACCTGTAAAGCCACTAAGTTTGAATGGGGACCTAAACAAGAAGAAGCTTTTAGGATTTTGAAACATAAATTAACCCATGCACCAATTTTAGCCTTACCAGAAGGAACTGAAGATTTTGAAGTATATTGTGATGCTTCAAAATTAGGATATGGATGTGTGCTTATGCAACGCAAAAAGGTAATTGCGTACGCATCAAGGCAGTTGAAAAAGCACGAAGAGAATTATACGACTCATGATTTAGAGTTAGGAGCCGTAATTTTTGCCCTTAAGATTTGGAGACACTATCTTTACGGAAGTAAATTTACTGTCTACACAGACCACAAAAGTTTAAGATACATATTTGGGCAAAAAGAATTAAACATGAGGCAAAGGAGATGGATGGAAATCTTAAGCGACTACGACTGTGATATTCAATATCATGAGGGAAAGGCAAATGTAGTTGCAGATGCCTTAAGTCGTAAGTATTATGAGAAACAGCGACGGGTTCGTGCTCTGAGATTAAATCTACAAATAGATTTAATAGAACAATTGAAGAATGTTCAAACTACAGCAATCAAGGATGATGCTGAAGGAATGAAAGGAAGAATAAAGGAATTAGAACAAGGAGCAGATGGAATTTGGAGATTCCACAAAAGTAGAATTTGGGTACCTAAGCAGGGAGACTTAAGACCTAAGATTTTAGAAGAAGCTCATAAATCTAGGTATACCATGCACCCAGGAAACAATAAGATGTACCAAGATTTAAGAAAAAACTTTTGGTGGATAGGAATGAAAAAGGACATAGCCAGCTATGTTTCTAAATGTCTTACTTGTTCACAAGTTAAAGCAGAACATCAGAAACCTTCAGGACTATTACAACAGTTAGAGATGCCAGTATGGAAATGGGAACTTATAACAATGGATTTTGTTACTAAGTTACCCAAAACCAGAAAAGGTAATGATGCAATTTGGGTAATTGTGGATCGATTAACCAAATCAGCTTACTTTCTACCTATGAAAGAAACTTTTAGCATGGAAAGATTGGCTAAATTGTATGTAGATGAAGTTGTATCCTTACATGGAGTTCCACTCTCCATTGTTTCGGATAGAGATAGTCGTTTTACTTCCCATTTCTGGAAAAGTTTCCAGCAAGCTATGGGAACTCGACTAAATTTGAGCACTGCATATCATCCCCAAACAGATGGACAAAGTGAAAGGACGATCCAAACTCTAGAAGACATGCTCTGAGCATGTGTAATAGACTTTGGTGGAAGTTGGGATGATCACTTACCATTGATTGAATTCTCATATAACAATAGTTATCACTCAAGCATTGATACTGCTCCATTTGAAGCATTATATGGAAGAAAGTGCAGAACTCCAGTTTGTTGGGCAGAAATAGGAGAAAGTCAATTATCAGGTCCGGAGATTGTGCAAGAAACAACTGATAAGGTTACTCAAATTAAAGAAAGGCTGAAAACGGCTCGAGATCGCCAGAAGAGTTATGCAGACAATAGAAGCAAGCCATTAGAATTCCAAGTTGGAGACAGAGTACTGTTGAAAGTTTCTCCTTGGAAAGGAGTTGTTAGATTCGGTAAGAAAGGAAAGTTAAGTCCAAGATACGTAGGACCATTTCCAGTGATCCAACGTATAGGACCAGTAGCTTATCGTTTACAGCTACCAGAAGAATTAGCGGGAGTACATAATGTATTTCATGTATCCAATCTCAAGAAATGCTTATCAGATGAATCACTGGTAGTACCTCTTCGAGATATAGAAATAAACGAAAAGCTAAAATTTGTGGAGAAACCTCTTCAGATAGAAGACAGAAAAGTAAAGTTTCTCAAGCACAAACGCCTAGTGCTAGTTAAAGTAAAGTGGGATTCAAAGAGAGGAGCTGAATACACGTGGGAATTAGAATCAGAAATGAAGAAAAAGTATCCTCAATTATTTCAGTAAATCTCGAGGACGAGATTTTTCTTAAGATGGGGAGAATGTAACAACTCTCATCAAAAGTCATAATTATTAAATTAAATAATCCAATAGGAAACCCTAATTGAGACACCCAAGTGATTCTGAACAAACCCTAAAATTTTCAGAATTTTCAGAATCAGGATAAGGGCCCCTAAAACTCAAGGGGGGTTAAACCCTATTGACGATTATCCAAATTGTGAGCTGTAGAAATCAAATTTTCGAAATCCACCAACTCAGCAAGCCTACCCATGCACGTAGCTACCCTATGAAAATAGGTTGGCAGTCGCGTAGCGCGACGACTAAGGGGGTAGGCAGTCGCGCTACGCGACGGGGTAAAATTTTCAGTATAAATAGGTTGGTTTGGGACTTGAATTCTGGTACTGAAACGACGGAAAAATTCAAAGTATACTCTAAGTTATAGCAGGAATACTCTAAATTACACCCCCGGGTCTCGAAATCTGCCACAATACCGGGTATTAGTACAATTGCTGCTACGATTCATTTATCCGACGATCAATATATCCAATGAATGTTTAAGTGCCGCCCACATTAGGGTTATACTTTATTGTTCGTCATTAATTTGACGGATCATCGTTAATTCGATGGATATAGTATTATACTTTGTCGTTCGTTGTTAATTCAACGGATCATCGTTAATTCGATGGATGAAGTATTGCATTTTGTCATTCATTGTGAGAATTTGGTCTCGTAATTTATCGTAATTGCTGGATTGATTACTAACCCAGTTTTGTGTGCATTGTTATTTATATTAGGTTAACAAGACTAATTTATAGATTAGACTCTGTCCGTATTAAATCAGCAATGTGAGTCATTCTCTCTTTTTATCAAATCTATTTACAAAATCATGTTATTTTCAAAGTTATAATTACGGGGATTAAGTCTTTGTAATCACCAAGTTACAGCCGGTATGTGGGGTTTTGTATACATTACTTGATAATCGTCACCATTGGGGCAGCCAATGGGGGATATGACCATAGTCACAGATTTGGTCGAGTGACAAATACCGTGGGTAGTTGGTTTGATAATAGAAACATTGTAATCGCTCTTAATACTGTAAATTATAACAAATGTGTCATTTTAGTAAATAGAATGATTCACTCAGTATTTTCCGATGACAAAACCTTTTTCAAACATGTTTCAGGTGATCTGTTGTAATTCAGGAAAAGTGCTGGGAAGCATTTCAAGCTTAAGATAGTGGCTCATTATAAAAATAAAGAAATAAGTTTTGTAATATCAAGATTTCATATTAAAACATAATATTGTAAATTATCAGGGTTTTATCCCGAATTGTGAAATAAAATAATCGGGGAAAATTTTAGCTTTAAACGATCGTTTTAAATAAACTTCCGCTGTTAAACTCAATTAAATAAATACCGCAGTATTTCTGTCTCGCGGCTCCTGAAACGGGTCAAACCGGGTCGGGGGTCGTGACACTACTTTTGTGATTTCTCTCTTTCAAATGATCGCTCATGATTCCCTCGAAAATTTTAAGTACTCGTTTCACTCTAAGAAACAAAGTACAGAAAATAAAGTGACATTATGAGTAATCATGCTTCTGCACATCTGTGCCTTTGAATCCTTGGTTAAATAACTAAGGGTATTTCCAAATCTCATACCCATTACGTTTTGATTTTTCAACATATACAATACAAGTATTTCAAAAACAATCTTCATGATCTCAAAACATTTCATATAGTTTGAAAACAATTTTTCTAAATGCATTGTCTATGTTATTTCAAAAACATTGGCCATGTTATCAAAACCAACCTTCCTAATTTCAAAATATTTCATATAGTCTGAAGGCAATATTAACACAGTACATTTTCTTATCAAGTGCATGATTTCGAAAAGCATCATTTATGTTTTTCAAAAACCTTATACATAATTTCAAAATTCATCTCGCATGATTTTAAAACATTTTTATAAATATACTTACCTAGTACACCTACTTTATAATTTCAAATGTATTATATATAAGGTTTCAAAAACATTGAACACATTTTTTTTAGAACCTCATGCATAGTTTTCAAAAATATTTTCCTCATACACTGACTTAACCTTCAAATTCTGCTTCATATGCCGCCTTGACATATCAAGCATCTCAACTTCATAAGCATTTTACTTCATGTTTTGACCTAAGCACATCAAGTGCAAGGTTTCAAGACATCTTCAACTTCTAAAATCCATAAGGGATCTTTTTGTCTTCACATTTAGACCCTTGTGGATAATTATCATTCAAATCAGAGTCCTTAATTGGATTCCTTATGTACCTAAATTCGAACATTTCGGTTCCTTATAATCGAAATCGAATTTTTCTTTTAAAAATCTTTCTATCTTTATAGTTAGATTCTTGATAATGTTTAAAGTACCAAATGAAATCCACGAGATGGATTCCTAGTGTGCTTTAAATACATGCGCTCTGTAGCAAAACAAATTAACAAATTAAAGATCTAGATAAACAATTCTTGTGGTTATATGACTATGTGTCTATGCATCTTGTGTTTTCTTTTATACATTTTGTGTTTTTATACTCTGGGTATTAGTTATCCAAATCCTCGTAGAATCTTTCATATCTTTATATGAGGGATTCGTAGTAGGATATTCAAAAAAGTACTACCTTAAATCCTGAATGGGCTTCTATGTAATAGTTAAGACCCTTAGATTATATAGTACTATTCCATGATTCATAAGAGACCCTTAAGTGGTCTAGTCAAAAAGATTGATTCACAATTTGGTTAAAGAATGACATCTAGTGATATAGCTGAACAGACTCCTTGATAGTCTTTTTAGATCATTTATTGATTTAATTAAAAGGACTCTATGGCAGTCTAGTCACACTCATCACAGGATTGTTCATTTGGTTTTACCCTACATATTATAAAATAGACTGTGTGAACTGTGCAAGGAATTGTCTAATTATGGACGCGTACATAATTATGAGATTCAGTGCACGGTAACCACAGTAAGATTTGTTATGTGCAAGAACCGATAGTGACAACAATAACGAAATGAGAACGATGTAATGGAGGTACGGTGGACGCACCAATGACGCTTCATATACTTGTATATAAGTGCCCCTCTTACATTGCAAGCATAATGTTATTAAGGTTACTAGAAGTTCAGAACCCTAACCAATATTGTTCGATCTTTTCAACTTCATGTTTTCAAGCTCTCACAAGTTTCCTCTAAATAAATTTCGGGACGAAATTTCCTAAAGTAGGGGAGACTGTGACACCTGTGCCTTCACGGCCATCAAACAAATAACGAACCAATGAAATATTCTATTTCATACTTGGGATTTGTATAAATATGTGTATCATTTGCACATATCAATTTTTGTTCAATTTCAAAACTCTAAATCGCTTTCTGGAAGGTTATACGCGCACCGATGCGTAAATATAACCAGTTTAATGCAACAAACACTCCGGAATAGTGAAATAGGCTTAACATACCTTAAATAACCTTTACATAACTTAGAAATAAGATTTGGAAGGTTTGGTATGCCGAAAACAAGTTAATTCGCTTACAGGGACTAAACTTGACAAACTGCGAAAGTATGACGATTCGTACTGGAACAGACATTCCGGAACGAGGCCATAAGTAAAACATACTATAAATATCCTTTGTATATCTTAGAAATAGGCTTTAAGGGGTTCGGTGTGCTAAAATAAACTTTTGGGTCATCCAGGGACTAAAAGCGTCAAAAAGTGCACAAGTTTGCATTTTCGCGCATAACTTACGTTCTGAATACATCCGGACATCCAAAATTTTATGTAAGCACTATAATATTTTATTTTAGTGTTTGGCATGAGAAAAATCCATTCGTCGCGCAATTTGGATCGTTTTTCGCTCTTATGCGCATTCCGTCGTAATTAAGTGAACATCGCGTTCGTACGACCAAACGAACCGACATCCAAGATATTTTTTAGCATGTTTTGAGTTCCCTATGCTTTAACTTCATTTTAGAGCCTTGAAATGAGGTTAACGGGGTTCAAACGCATCGAAAATAGCTTAAACGGGCTGCAGGGACCAAATCTGACAATCTGCCAAACTAGGTCCTTGCGCACCGCAACAAAGAGAGTGTTACGGTGCGCAAGGGGTCTGCAGATCAGCAGAATTGCAGAAACATTGGATCTGGTCATTTCCACACTTGCACATGGTATTCCTTGAATCTATGGGCTGGTATTGAGTGCACATGGTATTACAAAACCATGTGTGCACATGTATGGACAAGATCAAAGCACGATATTCGAGAAACGATCTTAACGGTTCTCCGAATCCTATAAATACTCAACCCACCCCATTGCAAAACCCACAAGAATTCTGATTTGAGAAGCTCTAAGTTGAAACCTTTGTTTCATACCTGAGCTACTTGGATCGGGATTAGCATTCGGGGACCCTTCGTAAGTATTCTTTCGTTCTTTTATTGCTTTTCGAGTCTTTTCGAGTCTGAAAGTCAAACTTTGTTTGACTTTCTGCATTGACCAGTTTATGGTCAATGCGAAGTTCGTTTGAACTTCGCAACGTGAGTGTAATCACGTTGGTTATAGTCCTTTAGGTCTATGCCTACTGATTACCACGTTATCTAGGGTCGTAGGGTAAGCGATCTAATAAATCGCTTATACCTTCGAACCCGACCCATTTGGTCGATCATTAGGATCTGACCAAATACATTAGGTGACCATAGTAGATAGGGAATAACCTTCCGAGGTTATACCCTATGGTCACATCGTTTGAGTAGTTGTATGATAGGTAGTTTATATGCCTTAGGTAAATTACCAGAATACCCTTTTCATGTATAATTGGTAATTAAGCATATGTAACCTAAAATTTTGTCACATAACTGATTATATAACATGTTTAGGCATATAACACTTGTCATAGGGCTAGTTAGGCGGTCCGAACGCGTTTCACGCGAACGACGCGTTAAAGTAGCATAAGCTACCTAAACGGGTCGTAATGGGTCGTAAAAAATTATGTTAGGTTTCAATTAGTAGGTAGGCTTTGTTAAACCATATTACATGAGTCTCCATACTCGTTTGGTTTACGAACCCTCATACTACTCGATCTTCCGATATAGGTCTGGTTTATTAACATAGTTACCTATATTAGGTGTCGTTGGATTCCGTGATCTCTAGCATTGCTTGGTGGTTATCTTAGGACTTCTAAGCAATCTCAAGTGAGTACATAGACCCCTCTTTTACTGTTTTCAAACTGTTTTGGGGTGGAACACATGTGCCTACTTGTTACTTTCATGCTTTCCTGTTTTCACATCATATACTTGCTATGTTTATTAGTACATTCATAGTACATGATTTCATTACATTTTATGCTATCTGTGCCCATTGTGTGCATTACTTAGTACATCGTTTTTTCATTACATTTTATGCTATGTGTGCCCATTGTGTGCATTACTTAGTACATCGTTTTACATTACATTTCATGCTATGTGTGCCCATTGTGTGCATTACTTAGTACATCGTTTTACATTACATTTCACGCTACGTATGTTTATTTGATTACATACTTAGTGCATCGTTTTCACATGCTTACATTTTGGGTATGACATTTGGTTTGTTTACAATGGAACAATACATTCATTAACATTAGCTACGCCGTTCGTTAGTAGGTAGTGGTACCATAGGAATTGACAACTCCCGTTCCTGAAATCCTGGGTTTGTTTGGATTGGAAGGAATGACCGAATTCGATATACATAATTTAGATAAACCTTTAAGTTGTTTAAGGATTTATTGCCACAGTCTCAAGGCTTGGATGTATGCATTTTCACAACACCACATAGATGTTCGTATCAGTATAGCATGCATTTCCACAAAACATAGCTTTGATTTAAACCATGTTTTACTTCAATACTTTGTTTTTGTGCATATGGTTTAGTTGATACATTTCACTAGCCATACAGATCATTTTGGTTACACATTACATGATTTACATTTGACACATGAACATTATTGACATTGGTTACACATTACATGATTTACATTTGGACATATGAACATTATTGACATTGGTTACACATTACATGATTTACATTTGACACAAGAACATTATTGACATTGGTTACACATTACATGATTTACATTTGACACATAAACATTATTGACATTGGTTACACATTACATGATTTACATATTGACATAAACATTTTTGACATATTATTCAATACGTTTGGCAATTGGTTTAAACATAGACATCTTACATTGGTGGTTTGTTTGGGTAAGTGATTTGAGTAACGGTGCGTGTGTAATATGATACAAGCATGGTGGATACGCCGCTGGTACTTCCTATATATAAGTGTTTGTATGGTATTACATATCGTAGCGTTATTTGAATCATTTCAATTTAAGATATATAACATTTTATACAAATAACATACTTTTCACAAGACATTCTTTTACAAACAACTTATGTTATACAAACTCATTTTACATGGTTATTCATTTAACCATACATTATTCTCTTATTTATACATATCATCTGATCTTATCGTTTTTCAAATGATTTACAAGACAAATCAAATTACAAGGTTCATGACTAAACATTTTCTTAAACAATAAGTCATGAATCCTATTTTCATAAACCTATGTATCTCACAGGCATTTTTATGCTGACGTACCTATTTTCACATGTGTTTCAGGATATGATGCATAGGATTTATCAAGATACACTTAGGCGGACTTGGGCCTTAGCGACAATAAAAGATGCAAGACTAGTTATTTATGTTATGTTTCTTTGATTGTCAAGACATTGTAACTACTTTAATCAATAAAACAATATTTCAATTTCCATGTGTTATGAAACAATGATTCTGTTACAACACTCCCCGACGTTTTCCGCCACGTTTTGTTGTTCTACGTGGTCGGGGTGTGACATGGAGACCCTATTTGTACAACCTGTTCTTTTTTAGAAGAATCAGGAGGAGTTTCGGTTATGGGTTGGGATATTTGTACCAACTGCTGTGAGGAAGAAGCAGCAGTGGTTTTGTGTGACTTTTGTGTTGTTGCAGGCATTTGCTCTGGTATCTCATCCTCCAGAGTTGCCTTTTTGATGGGTTTGGGGGGTTTTTGATTTTTCTTTTTCTGTGGCTTTTTAGTGATTTTAGGTGTGGGTTTCAAAGCAGTTGTGCTGCTACTTTGATCACCTTGAGCAGTGGGCTCAGCAGCAGATACCTGAGGAGCAGTGGTAGCTGCTAAATTCTGCTCAGGCATCTCTGCTTGTGTTTTGCAAGGTGTTAACATTCTTGTAAAAGTTTCAGTAGTTAAGCTGTTCATTTGAAAATATTCACCTTGGTTTATTGCAGCAGTATCATTCTTACTGAATTTCTTTTCAAAATAATAGCTTAAAAACCTTGGAAACAGTAAGAATGATTTTGTTTCAACATTGTTAACCAAATCATTAAAGATTTCCCGAGAAAAATTAAAATTTTCTTCTTGAAGAATAGCATATCCCAGATTTTGAATCTTTAATGGTATTTCATTAAAAGAAGTGGTTTTGTTTGAAACACACATTAGGAGGGTATGGAATAAAAACCTTGTTGCAGAAGGAAAGAAACCTTTTTGTAAGGTAGCTTTCTTCATCATTGTGTCTGCATACCCTCTCTCAATGAAGTCAATTTTTAACTCGTTTTTAGGGAAAGAAGTTTTACCTTGCTGATCCTCGAGTTTAAAGACTTCTGATATAGATTGTGGCGTGATTTGAATAGCTTTACCCTTTAAAGATGAGTTAATGGCTACCACAGTTTCACCTTGTTTGTCAAGGGTTGCGTTTTTCCAAAACTCTCGTTGGGTTGCTAAGTAAATTGGTGCATCGGCTGTTAACAAAGTTTTGTACTTTGATTTAGCCATTTTGGCGATGATGGAGTCGAAACCATCTGTGGTGCCGGGTTTTGTAAGAAGACCCAGAAGATTGTGAGATGGTTTGTGTGGGATTTCAGTGGTATTGACCTTTTGAGAGGCCGCTTTCGACGATGATTTGGAAGTGGATTTTGCAGATTGCTTCGATTTTGTCATTTTGGAGATGATGATCGAAGAAATTTGTGAAGGAATGTGAAGAAAAATTGCTTTTGGAAAAGAATTTTTGAGAATTCAATTCGACAGTAAAACCCTGTTTTGGTGTGAAGTGGGGGTTTTATAGAGGAAAAAGTGAAGGCTGACGTGGCAGCGGTTACAAAAGTGTAGGTCCCTATCCCGTATGGATCGTAACAAAACTGACAATCTACCAAGGGTGCGGAATCCCCTTGATAAACCTATCAAACAGAAACAAGAACACAAGACGATTTACCAACCGATCTTCTATGATTATCCAACGAAAACGTTTACAATCACTCAAGATCTTCACGAACTCACAGCCAATAATCTGTGTATTCGAACTCTCTCTCAATTGCCTAAAAGTCTCCAAAAGTCTAACCCTAAAACTCTAGGTAAATGTTGTTTATATAGCACAACCAATACAATTCGAATTGGGCTCAACCCATACGAATTCTGTTTACAAATCGGGCCAAACTAGATAGACTTAAACTTGATACAAACTTGGACTAGATTGGGCTTCAACAAACTCGAATTCTATTCAGTCTTCATAAGTCTTCGCAGCCCAAAACACGTTTAATATCCAAAGACCAATCCAATGCTGTTGTCACATAACATGCACCAACAAACTCCCCCTTGACAATAGCTTGCAAAGGAAACTTTAGTCTTCAGAATATCATAGTCTTTGGTCTTTGGATAGCGTCAGCTTCAACATGAACTCTGTCAGCAACAGACTCCCCCTAAGCTGATGTATCCAATCACCAAATCTTCCAAGTTGTATTCAGCATTCCAAGTAAGTCTTCACAGCATCCATTCTGCATTGTAGAAGGAGGATTCTACCAAGCAGCAACAAACTCCTCATCTCTTCAAAGCAACTTCTCATCAACAAACTGCTTCAATCTGTATACTATAAAACCAACATCTCGAGAAACCATAAGAATTTTTCAACATAGTTAAGAATTATTATTATTCAAGAGATAGTTAAACTGTATAACAGATTAAGCATTTTCAAATTACGCACCAACACGCAACAATGTTTAATCAAACACCTTATAACCTGCATCATTTCAAAATTTTGAACCCACTTACTAACACCGTCTCCCCCTATCGGTAACAATTCCTCCAAGAATAACAGTTTTCCGTACATTAAGAATTTTAACAGAAAAAGACACTATTTTTGTATTTTCTGAAAGCAAATAAATACGAAAAGCAATAAACACTCTATTTTTGTGAGTATCACTGGTAAGTTTGTCCACTTAAACAAATGCATGAACATTTCAAGTACCATTACCGTATGATACGTTAAGGTAATTTTATTTCTGATATACTAGTGTGTCCCACTTCAGGATATACCCCCACGATCAAGGAATGCACAAAGATTCATCGTAGTAGGTGAGTATACTGATGTTATCCTTTAAGATATCATGACAGTGTCTAGGTCTGCATATAATCTGTTTTATCATGTTTTGATTGCTTAACAATGAACACCCAAATAAATACTAATCAAATCCTGGAAATATAAACAACACACTCTATCATGCAAGTATCTTCCCTACCACATATTTCACAAGTCCAATCCAGATTTCTGAAATCTTAACTGGGAATAGGTTGAGAAGAGAACATAATAGATCTTTAGCAGAGATGGTATAATATACAGATCAAATGAGTTTTCTCAGTTTGATATAGGTTTATTGGGTTTCATTTGGGCACTTGAGGGCCTCTTTCGGGTGTATTAGATCTATAGTGCGACAACGTACAGCTAGGTCAGCATGTATCTGGATGCAGCAGAAGCTGTCGTTGCCTAGCACCTCCAGGTCAGCATATATCTGGATGCAGCAAAGGAGGTACACGACTTTTTTCAGAGAAGATTTCAGAATCAGATCAAAATTGTGTGTATCGGGACAACATACAGACATTCAAATAGAAATGTGCAAATTCCAAGTGACTTTCTTTCCTGGGGTCATGTACAATTTTAGTTCTGAACAGACGAACAGCCAAGATATCCCCAGATGAAATAACAGTATAAAGACCCAAAACTTCAGATTTTGGCAATCTATCAACGCAAGATTTAAGATCATTAAACCATACACCACTGATGTGTTCCCCACTCATACTCAGTGCATTTAGGTTTATATCACATTGGTAAGTTGATTATTTCATGCTTTTGCCTACTGGTATATCATATAATGAAGCTACTATCACACTTATGCATTTTGATTCAGTTCGAGTGTGACAGTCTAACTTGCTGATGTACTATCATTTCTCCTTTTTCACACAGTGAAAACTCATTTTTGATTTTCTAATTTTTTTATATTTTTGATTTTTCAATGTTTTTGTATTTTTGATTTTTAAGAAAAACAGTAAACTATTTACAAAATTCTTATGAAAAACCAGTTATTCAGGATTCCTCATCCCGTTGAGTTCGACTAAGTGTTCAAAGCGAGCTCGATCAAAAGCTTTTGTGTAAAGATCAGCAAGGTTATCTTCTGTGTCGACTCGATGTAATTCAATTAGTCGTTTTTCAGCACAATCCCGTATAAAGTGATGACGTATGTCAATATGTTTAGTTCTACTGTGCTTTACGGGATTGTTTGTGATTGATATGGTGGCATTATTATCTATCATAATAGGAGTACGAGTGAAATCCAAACCGTAATCGCGCATCTGCTGTTGAATCCAGAGAACCTGAGAGCAACAGCTACCCGCAGCAATATATTCAGCTTCACATGTAGATGTAGACACACAGGATTGCTTCTTGCATTGCCAAGACACGATCCTGCCTCCTAAGAACTGACAACCACCTGTTGTAGACTTCCTGTTTGATTTGCATCCTCCAAAGTCTGAATCAGTGTAAGCAACGAACCTCAAATCACTATCAGCTGGATACCATAACCCAAGTTTAGGTTTCCCCTTCAAGTAACGAAGAATACGCTTCACTGCTTTCATGTGTGACTCTTTCGGATTCGCCTGATATCTGGCACACAAGCATACGGCAAACATGATGTCAGGTCTTGAAGCAGTCAAGTACATTAGAGAACCAATCATCGCCCTGTATTGAGTAGGATCAACATCTTCAGTGCTTTCATGATCTGGGCCGAGATTGTGATTTTCGCAAATGGGTGTGTTGAAAGTAGAGCAATCATTCATTTTGAACCGATCCAAAATGTCATACACATACTTTGTTTGATGAATAAACATCCCATCCTCCTTCTGTTCAACTTGTAATCCCAGAAAGTAAGACAGCTCACCCATAGCGCTCATTTCAAACTTACTCTTCATCACCTGTTCAAATTCCTTACACATGTTTTCGTCAGATGACCCAAAGATGATGTCATCCACGTATACCTGTACCAGCGGAAAATCTTCCTTCTTCCTCTTTATGAACAGTGTACTGTCTATCTGACCCCTTTCAAAACCATTCTTGAGCAGATGTGTAGACAGTGTCTCGTACCACGCCCTGGGAGCTTGATGTAACCCAAACAAAGCCTTATCAAGTTTGTAAACTCGATCTGGATAGTCTGGATCAACGAACCCATCTGGTTGTGAGACATACACCACTTCTTGGACTTTCCCGTAAAGAAATGCACTCTTCACGTCTAGTTGGTAAACTTTAAAGCCCTTGAATGAAGCGAAAGCTAGAAACAACCGAATTGCCTCCAACCTTGCCACTGGTGCAAACACCTCATTATAATCTATCCCTTCTTGCTGATTGAAACCTTTAACAACCAACCGAGCCTTGTTGCGCGTGACAATACCTCTATCATTCTTCTTGCACTTAAACACCCACTTAGTGCCAATCTCTCTTTCACCTTTAGGAAGGTCAACTAACTCCCAAACCTTCAACTTCGCAAACTGTGCCAATTCCTCTTGCATTGCTTCAACCCATGAATTGTCTTTAAGAGCCATGTGAATGTTCTTCGGCTCCTCTTGGGAAATAAAGCAACTATACAAGCATTCATTCACTATCCCAGTCTTCTCAATCGAAACAAATAACCCAGAATTCGCTGCTCTGCTTTTTCTCGTCTGAACACCTGCAGTAGGATCTCCAAGTATCATATCAACTGGATGATCTTTATTTGCTCGTGTAGAAGCAACCGCATCGACTTCAAGATTATCACCCAGGTTTGATCCAACCTCCCCCTGAATATTCTGATCTGCAAACGGATTAACAAACTCCTCCCCCGGAATAGGTTCAGAGTCACTATCGCTTGAATCAGGATTAGTAGCACCATGGGAAGTTTCCGGAGCATCTGAAATATCAACATTCGATCTAGGAATGAATTCGCCTTCATCGTCTTCACATACCACTGTTTGAATCAGCTGAGAATCATCTGCATCAGAAACCTCAGGAATATTAAATGATTTAAACACACTTTCATAATCATACAGTATAGCAGGACCACTCGTTGATTGTTGAGGTTTGTAGGAAGTAATTTCCACATTAAAAACAACCTCAATTTTACCAGTTTTGAGATTAAAAACCCTTTTATTCGGTGTGCCCGGCACGTAACCCAGAAAGTAGGCTTCGTCAGCCACTTCACCGAATTTTTGTTTATCTTTGTTTCGCACAATGGTGCAGGGTAATCCAAATGGTTCAAAGCCTGTTAAGTTTGGTTTTTCGTTAAACATCAACTCATGACAAGTTTTGTTAAAACGTTTAACAGTTAAAACTTTGTTTAGGACATAGCAGGCTGTATTCACAGCTTCTCCCCAGAAAAGAACTGGTAGCTTTGAATCTGAAAGCATCGTCCTGGCGGCTTCAATCAACGTCCTGTTTTTCCTCTCAGCGACTCCATTTTGTTGAGGTGTATAAGGAGCAGAGTATTGATGTTCAATTCCTTTTCGAAGACAGTAGAGATCCAGAATCCGATTCTTGAACTCCGTGCCATTATCACTCCTTATCCTCTTGATCCTTGCATCATGGACGTTTTCCAATTTTGTAAAAAGATCTATCAACATCTCTGCTGTTTCATCTTTTGTACCTAAAAAGAAAACCCATGAATAACGTGAGTAATCATCAGTGACAACCAGACAGTAGTACTTTCCACCTATGCTCCTCACGTTCACTGGACCGAATAAATCCATGTGAAGTAATTCATAAGGGGCATTAATGGAATTTACTGTTTTAGACTTATGAGGTTTCTTGTGTTGTTTTCCCTTTTGACATGGAAGACATTTATCTTCCACTTGAAACCTCAGCAATGGAACCCCTTTCACTAGCTCATTTTTTATGATATAATTCATTTTGCGATAGTGAATGTGGGCCATGCGTCTGTGCCACAACATAGATTCAGCTTCAGATGCTTTTGACAGTAAACACGCCACCGCAGCAGTTGGATCCTTGGAACCCATGTCCATGACATAAGTATCATTTTTCCTCGGTGCACGCATCACTATCCAATCGTCCGGAATAACCAAACCCGGTTTCAACACCAATGCCTCAGTATTTGTAAAATGGACCGAGTGACCCTTGTCACAGACTTGTGACACGCTCATCAGATTGTGCTTAAGCTGCTCAACATAGTTCACTTTGTCCAAAGTGATCTTCCCATTCGTCACTTTTCCTCTTCCAGTTATCCTGCCACCTTTAGCACCAGCAAAATTTACATGACCACCATCATAATCTTCAAATTCAGAAAACAACCTCGCATCCCCCGTCATGTGCCTAGAGCAGCCACTATCAACATACCATAAGTTGATAATCCTCCTTAGCAGCTCCTGCACACACCAACCAAAAGATTAGTTAGATTGGGGGACCCAAGCCTTAATGGTCTTGGGTCTTCCAGATTCATCAACTACAGGAACATCCATCCAGTATCCATCACTCCTAGCTGGAGTCTTGGATCTTGGGCCTGTTGATGGAAATGGGACATGATTTCCATAAGGTCTCTGGTCCTGAGGGTACCTATTTGTGTTTGGACTATGTGACCTTTGAATATTTTGATTTTGATTCCAAGAACCTTGATTGTAATTTCTAAAGCCATTGTTATAAAAAGTTCGACCACCATTATTTTGGTATCGATTTGGATATTGACCTTGACTTCTGAAATTATTTGAATTTTGATTTTTCATTCTTGGTGAGTTACTTCTAGGTCTTTCATATCTGCCTGATGTAGATTCAGGCTGAAATCTTGGTTGATTTCTTTGAAAACGAGGAACTTGTGGAGTTCCTTTTTCAGCCTTATCTACACCACTAGCAACACCCGGTTGTTGCTTTGGAGCAGATTTCTTTGGAGAATTTGAGACTTTCTCCTCATTATCACCTTTCTTCTCAGGTGATTTCCCTCTTTGTTTCTCACTAACTTGTGCTTCAACCTTTTTGTTAGGACAGCAGCTAGCTACATGTCCCTTGGTGTGACATTTGAAGCACGATCTCTTATTCGAAGACTTCTTAGCTGAAGCCTTTGAACTAGATTCTGGTTTAGATGATGATGCCTTAGAAGGATTTGGTTCAGTTTGCTTAGTTTCAAGATTTTCTATGTTTTTGTTTTTAGCAAACTCTACATTTGATTCATTTTCAATAACAGCTGTTTCATTTTTCATGTCAATTCCTTGAACAAAATTAACCCTTTTAACAAAAGTTGAATTTTTATTCTTAGGATTTGAATTTTTCTGTTTTAAAACAGGTTTGCTGTTATTCTCCTTCTTAGCATCATTATTTTCAGACACATCACCTTGACTAGATGTGAAACTACTTGGTGATGTTGACAGAAAGTCTGTGAACTCATCTTCATCAGGTAAGAAAGAATAGTCATGACTAAGAGGAGGTGGAACTTCATTGAATCCCTTGAATCCCACACTTGTCTTGTCATTACTCTTCTTTAACCCACCCATCATGTGTTTCATAACAAAAGTAGAATCCCTGAATTGACCTAATTTCTTTTCGAGTTCAACAATTTTGAGTTGTGCATCTGACAACTCTTTGCATTTTTCAGAAATTTCTTTTGTTTTCTCAGCCATCATGTCATGAGCTAAGTCTATGACTTGAAGTTTTTCGTTTAGTTTACAGGTCAAAGCTTCAATTTCAGCTTCATATCCTTTTATCTTTTTCAAATATGATGACTCGTTTCTTTTAGCAAAGAAATTTGACTCTTTTACGTTAGACATTTCGCTCACAAGACTTTTGTTTTGAGTTGACAATTTTTCAACTTCACCCTGTAGTTCACGACACTTTAAGCAAACAGATGTGGCAGAGTTACTTACCTCTCCTGTTGATTTGTCTGAGTTGGCCATGAGAGCAGCAAGTTGAGCTTCCAATCTTTTGATGATTTCATCTTTCTCTTCAGCTTCCTTTTCATGCTCAGACTTTGGCGTTTCTTTTTCAGCATCTGTTGTCTGATCAGCCTTATCTTCCTCAGCTTCACTTTTCGTTTCAACCTTAGCTTCATCTACTGTAGCTTCACCTCCATCAATTGGCACAATCTCTGCCATGAAAGCCTGAGTGACATTCTCATCATTTTCCAAGTGAATACTCCAGTCATATGAACCCTCTCTAGCAGTAGAGATCAACGCCCTTGAGTTAGAGTTGTTTGATGAACTTCTATTGTTTGAACTCTGACTCGAAGTCTCATGCTTTTGTTTCTGACATTCCCTAGCAAAATGACCATAACTTTGGCAGTTAAAGCACCTGACTTTGGCCTTGTCAAAACCAACACTCTTTCCTACAAACTTTCTTCCAGTTCTGTTCATGAACCTCTTCACACGTCTAGAAATCATGGCCATCTGCCATTGCAAATCCATCTCTTCTAGATCATCAGGGTCAATCTGATCATAATCTTCATCTAAAGTGGCAGGATCAGATATCTTCCCCTGAATGTAGTTCTCATAAGACGCAACAAACGAAGCAAGTAGAGCAAGATGTTCTTCAGCAGACTTCACACTCATTGGCATTGACTTTGAACTACTACTTTGCTTAGCAGTTGATGTTCTCTTAGCTCCAGTTGATCCTCCTGAAGCAGCTACAAAACATACATCACCATCCTCATTTACTGTGACCTGCTCAGTTTCACGGGAGAGAAAAGCAGTGGCAGAGTCACTAGAAGCATCATGAGATGAAGAAGATGCAAGCCCATTGTAAACCCCTGGATCTTGAACCTGATCATAACCAGTGTCCTTCTTCTTCATGTTGAGCTCATAAGCTCTTAGCTTTCCAACCACTTCTTCCAGTTCCTTTGTTTCATAATCAGCTTCTCCCTTTATCATGAGAGTGTAAATATCCCATTTTGCAGGTAGAGCATCCAGCAGCTTGTCATTTTTCTCTATGTCAGTATAACAATCTATATCATAATTGTCCAATTCTGACATCAGATGGTAGTATCGAGTGATGACGTCCTCAAGTGACTCATTTTTCATGTACTTGAACACAGCAAACTGCTTCTTCAGTAGATCAATTTTGTTCTTTTTGACATCAGAATTCCCTTCATATCTCTTCTCTAACGCATCCCACATTTCTTTTGAAGTAGTGTACTTCTTAAAGGTGTGTTTGATGCTATCAGGTAGGGACATCTTGATAGCTGCCAAGGCTTTCTTTTCAGCCTCATACATCCTTTTATCATTATCTTGCATGTTCACATAGGGTGTGACACGTGGTCTGCCCTCAAAGTCATGTGTTGGGTTTGTGTACCCATCTTCAATACAAATCCACATGCGTGTGTCCTGATATTCAATGAAGGATTGAAACCTATCCTTCCATGTCAAGTAGTTTTCCACCTTCATCATCTTAGGTGGTTTGTTCGTTGTGCCTACCTCATGTTCCATTCTTAAGAGTTCATTTAATTTCGACATGTTCGACATTTTAATTTAATCAGACTGTTAAAACCGTACAATTTTAGTCCGAAACCTGTTTTTACCAAATTATACCGTTAGATTCGTCTCGAGATAACGAGTCCAATGATATATAATGTCTAAAACCTATTTTTTTTTTGTCCTAAAAATCCAAGGAGTCCAACGGTGCAAGCGGTTTGTCCAGATGAGTTACGGATAAATATCTAAACACGAAACTGTGAAATTTTTCCTACGATTGCCTAGAAAAATTCCACCACTTTCAAAACACTTGTTGCGAGTCGTAACCTTTGTTTCGAGTCAATACCACTGTTGCGAGTCGCAACCACTGTTGCGAGTCAAATCAGCACAAGTCGAAACCACGGTTGCGAGTCAACCAGCACAAGTCGAAATCACGGTTGCGAGTCAACCAGCACAAGTCGAAACCTCTGGTTGCGAGTGAACAGTACCAGTCGAGATCACTTGTTACGAGTCGAGACCAGCAACCTTGAGTCGAGACCAGTTTTTTTCCAATCAAAATCCCGAAAAATCAGCACTTTTTACACCAACGAATCCTCTGATTGATAACTTTCCAACTGAAACTCCTAAAAACAAGCAAACAAATCAGATCAATAATCAAAACGAATCAAACACTCACAAGTTTTGAATGTTCTTCGATGTTCTTCACTGTTCTTCACACCGAATTCGAAAATCATCAAAAGAATAAAATCCTTGAATCTGTAATATCAGTTTTGAACCGTACACAAGAGCAAATGCTCTGATACCAATTGTAGGTCCCTATCCCGTATGGATCGTAACAAAACTGACAATCTACCAAGGGTGCGGAATCCCCTTGATAAACCTATCAAACAGAAACAAGAACACAAGACGATTTACCAACCGATCTTCTATGATTATCCAACGAAAACGTTTACAATCACTCAAGATCTTCACGAACTCACAGCCAATAATCTGTGTATTCGAACTCTCTCTCAATTGCCTAAAAGTCTCCAAAAGTCTAACCCTAAAACTCTAGGTAAAGGTTGTTTATATAGCACAACCAATACAATTCGAATTGGGCTCAACCCATACGAATTATGTTTACAAATCGGGCCAAACAAGATAGACTTAAACTTGATACAAACTTGGACTAGATTGGGCTTCAACAAACTCGAATTCTATTCAGTCTTTCATAAGTCTTCGCAGCCCAAAACACGTTTAATATCCAAAGACCAATCCAATGCTGTTGTCACATAACATGCACCAACAAACTCCCCCTTGACAATAGCTTGCAAAGGAAACTTTAGTCTTCAGAATATCATAGTCTTTGGTCTTTGGATAGCGTCAGCTTCAACATGAACTCTGTCAGCAACAAAAAGTACTGACCACTATGTACTGCCCACATGCCAAACTCTGAAGAAATGAAGGACAGTACTTTTATGAAAGTTACTGATGAAGGCAGTGGTTACAACGGTATAATGAAAGCAGTGGATGATTTTCACTATCAGTGGATAGCATATTAGTGGATAAGACACTGCTTTTGAACAACAGAGTTTATCAAGGGAATAAGTGGACAGAGGATGGCTTTCAGCAGTGGACAGACTTTGAAGTAGAGCAGACTTTTGAACAATCAGTGGTTATGGCAGACTTTTAAGGATTTTAATGAAAATTTCATTTTTAGCTATTTTTAAGGATGGATTTTTGATTTTCTGAAAACATTTTAATGATTTTATTCACAGAAAAACAAGATTTTGCTTGTTATTCCATGTTTAGCATGCCAATTCTAGAAACCAAGCTTTCAAAGGTGGCAGTATCTAATGCTTTTGTGAGCACATCTGCCAGCTGGTCTTTAGTTGGAACATAATGCAGAGAAATCAAACCTTTTTCTTAGCAATCCCTCAAAAAGTGATGTCTGATGTCGATATGTTTGGTGGTTGAATGGGAAACTGGATTTTTGATGATATTTTCTGCTGCCTGGCTATCCAACATTAGTGGTGTCTTTAAGGCAGTGATACCAAAATCCAGTAACTGGTTTTGAAGCCACAGGAGTTGGGTTGTACAACTTGCAGCAGCAATGTATTCAGCTTCAGCAGTGGATGTTGAAACAGCTGCTTGCTTTTTGCTTTGCCAAGAGACTAAGCAATCACCTAGAAACTGGCACCCTCCTGATGTGGACTTCCTTGTGGTGTTGCATCCAGTAAAGTCACTGTCTGAAAACCCTGAAAGCTTGATATTCCCATTAGCTGGATACCAGATACCAAGTGTGGGAGCACTTTTTATGTATCTGAATATCCTTTTTACAGCAATAAGGTTGGATTTTCTAGGGGCTGATTGACTTCTTTCACAAACACATGTTGCAAACATGATGTCTGGCCTAGATGCAGTCAGGTACAACAAAGACCCAATCATGCTTCTATATAGAGTTTGGTCAATCAGCTCATCCTTTTCATCAGACATGACAAGCTTATTTGTTGCAATGGGTGTGCTGCATGGTTTACAATCATTCATATCAAATTTATTCAAAAGTTCTTTAGCATATTTGCTTTGATGAATGAAAGTTCTATTTTGCATTTGCTGAACTTGGAGACCAAGAAAGCATTGCAGCTCACCCATTGCACTCATTTCAAACTTAGCTGTCATGAGTTCCCTAAACTCTTCACACATTTTGTTACATGTGCTTCCAAAAATAATGTCATCCACATAAATTTGGACAATCATTAAATCCTTCCCTCTCCATTTTAGAAACAGTGTTTTATCAATGGTACCTCTTTTGAAACCATTTGAGAGTAGGAAGTTGGAAAGAGTTTCATATCAGGCTCTAGGTGCTTGTTTCAGGCCATACAAAGCTTTGTTTAGCCTGTAGACATGATCTGGATAAAATGGATCCTCAAATCCTGGAGGTTGACAAACATACACCTCTTCTTGAATTGTACCATAGTGGAAAGCACTTTTGATATCCATTTGGAACACCTTCATGTTGTGGTTGACAGCAAAGGCCAGGAACAGTCTGATAGCTTCCAATCTTGCTACAGGGGCAAATGTTTCATCATAATCAATCCCCTCTTCCTGTCTGTAACCTTGAACCACAAGCCTGGCTTTATTCTTGAGAACAATACCCCTTTCATCAGTTTTGTTCTTGAAGACCCACTTTGTGCCAATGGGACTAACCTCTTCTGGCAGGGGTACAAGCTCCCATACTTGTTGTCTTTTAAACTGTTGGAGCTCCTCTTGCATGGCTTCTACCCAACTGTTGTCTTTCAGTGCCTCTTGGTACTTGACTGGCTGATGGAGTGATAGAAAACCAGCAAAAAGACAAATGTTTTGGGTTTGGCTTCTTGTGAGCACCCCTTCATTGATGTTGCCAATAATTTGATCAGGTCGATGAGATCTCAAGTAGATTAAATCTCCTTGGTATGGAATGATGGCATTTGTTGGTGAAGGCTGCAGATGTGTATCATCTGAGCTAACCACTGCTGGTGACTTTGATGACCCAGCAGTGGCTTCAAAAGGTGGTGGAATTGGTGGTAATGATGAAGACACATGCTGACTTTTATCCACTGTTTGGGGACTTTTGTCAGCAGTGTTTGTTGATGTGGAAGCAGTGGTTGATGGGCTACTTTGGTCAATAACTGTTGAGGTAGCAGTGGTTGAGCTTTGACAGCTGTTTTGAACATCTGATGTTCTTCCCATTTTGGCAGACCTTTGAGGGATGATGATTTCATACCCATAGTCTGGTGTTGAATCCTCTGATGGACCTGCACTGTTAGTCTTGACATCAGTATTTTCAAAAGTGAATTTATCAAGATCAAACAGATCTGCAGGGTTTGCTGGAATTTTCATTGATGAAAGTTCATTGAACTTTACATTCAAAGTCTCCTCCACTGCCTTGGTCCGTGTATTAAACACTTTGTAGGCCTTGGCAGTGGTTGAGTACCCCAGATGATAACCACAATCAATTTTGGCTGCAAATTTTGAAATGGAATCTTTTAAGTTCAAAATAAAGCATGGGCAGCCAAACACCTTGAAGTATGAGATCAGTGGTTTGATTTTATACAGAATTTCATAAGCAGCCTTTTTGTGCCTGGGGTTTATTAAAACTCTGTTCTGGACATAGCAAGCAGTGTTTACTGCCTCTGCCCAGAAAGTTAATGGCAAACCTGAATCCGCAAGCATGGTTCTGGCAGCCTCAATCAAAGTTCTGTTCTTTCTTTCAACTACCCCATTTTGCTCTGGTGTTCTAGGTATACTGTACTGCCTTACAATCCCTTTCTTCACACAGAAGGCATCCAACTCCTTATTTTTAAATTCTGTGCCATTGTCACTCCTGAAGCTTTTCACTGGAAGGTCAAATTGCTTTTCAACCTGTGTCACAAAGTCTTGCAAAATTCCTGCAGTCTCATCTTTTGAGTGTAAAAAGAAAGTCCATGTAAACCTAGAAAAGTCATCAACAATAACCAAACAATATCTTTTCTTTTTGAGACTCATGACTTGAACTGGGCCAAACAAATCCATGTGTAGCATTTGCAAACACTGGGTTGTTTTGGACTCTTCAATGGACTTATAAGAACTTTTATGTTGTTTTCCTTTTAAACAGGAAATGCAATGTTCAGGACATGAAAACAATTTTTGTGGTAGGCCTCTTACCAACCCATTTTTTGAAATTTCAGTGATTGTCTTAAGATTTGTGTGCCCTAGCCTTCTGTGCTAGAGTTCTGTCTCTTTGTTAGAGGCAGCTGAGAACAGACAAGCATCAGCTCTGGGACACTCTTTTGACATATCAACAACATAAACATTGCCACTTCTTTGAGCAACAAGTTTTGTTTGACCAGTTTTTATTATTGCTTCAATCTTTTTGACCATTTCTGGTCCAACAATCTTACAACACTCCTTTGTGAAGAATGACCCATACCCCTTGTCACTCATTTGTGAAACACTCAGGAGGTTGAATTTCAGACTGTCTATTAGATTGACATTTTCAAATTTTACATTTCCAGACTGTACTGTACCAGACCCCAGAACTTTTCCTTTACTGTTATTCCCAAAGGATATATCACCCCCTCCATGAATTTTGAAATCTTTGAGTAGGGCTTTACATCCAGTCATGTGCCTGGAGCCTCCACTATCAACATACCAAAGGCTATCTAAACAGGCAGAAGCTCCCTGCACATGAAGTAAAAGGATTAGTTCATTAGGGTTTCCAAAGCCAATAAGGCTTTAGATGGGGTCTCAACAGTGTCTGGGATGGATGCACATTGATGGACAGTGGTTAGGTCAGGGGTTTGGACAGTTTTAGTACTGTTTCTTGCTAACCACTGTTGGGGGTCTTGACCAATCACCTGTTGGTACCCAAAAGGATGCCTGTTCACTTTAGGTTTAGAGGGCCTTTTATAGGCCTCATAAATGTGTGGAATCCTTTGGCCTCATAAACCTGAACATCTCTTTTGACAGATGTTTGGTTCAGCTGTTTTGTAACAGCTGTTTGAACTGGCACAAACAGTGGTTGGTTCTTGGTGAATTTGACAGATGATGTTGATGGACTAAAGGATGTTTTAGCAGTGTACTCATTCTTTTTCACATCAAAGTTTTTGAGATACACACATGCTTGAGTTTTGTGGTTTGTTTTACCACAAACAATGCAGCTTTCAGCTGGAACAATGACACTTGTTTTGTTCAAATCATAAGCTTTTAAATGGAAACAGTCTTTTCTTAGATGATTCCTTTTCTCACAGAATTCACAAAACAGGTTATTGATCTTTTCTTTCTTCTTTCTCTTTTCGGACTCCTTTGCAGCAGAGGTTTTAACCTCTGTTGGGATGTCCTTGAGAGGAATGACTTTAGCTTTTGGAGCTTTAACACCATCAGTTGATGTAAAGTCCATGGGCTTGAAATTTTCAAGAATATCACACTCATCAGACCATTTTGGTTTAAACTGATAATTTTCAAGCTCCTCAAAAGTAGAGGATCCCATTGGTCTGTCAAGTGTGATTTTGTTACCAAGTTTATCAGTAATTTTTACTTCTTGGCCATTCTTGTTTGTGGGGATGAACTCAGTTGTTACATCAGTGGTTCGAACAGATTTTTCAAAAGCAGTGTTTTCATCATCATGTTTTCTATAACCAACACCAAATTTTACATTGCTTTTAATCTGTTTTTCAAGCATAACCTCATACCCTTTGCATGATTCCACCCATTTTTCACAGTTGATCTGGGTGGACTCCAACTCCTTTTTGCAAACTTGGTATTTTTCTACCATAGTTTGGAGTTGAGTTTTGGTTATGCTTTGCTCTTCTTTAAGACTGCTGATCTCTTTCTCTTTTTCAGTCAATTCGTTTTTAAGTTCTTTCAAAGAACTTTCAAATTTGACTTCATCAGTTAAGATTTTATCCCGAAGGTTTTCATTTACCTCTTTGATGTTAGCAAAAGCAATAATGCAATTGTCAGAACACAGTTTTTCAAGAACTTGAGGAGATACCTTGGCAGCAGCCATCATTGCACAATCACATTGATGATTTTCTTCATCATCAGCTCTTTCTTCTTTCTCACCTGCTTTCTCATTTTTCTCTTCTTCTTTGTCCTCTTCGGACCATGGGTCTGTCATTGGTTCAATCAGGGTTCCTGAACTTTCTCCCAGCAGCAATTCACCAGCAACTGCATTAACAACTGCTTCAGTCACCTCATCCACTGTTTCATCACTTAGCTGTTCACCTTCAGTTTCAATCCCCTCTGGTATTGACTCTAATGCCATCAAAAAAAATTCATCATTAGAAGGTTCATCAAAAGCATAGAGTGCAAAATTTTCATCACCAAGCTCATCAGGCATGCTGCTCCAGTCAACAAAACCTTGAGTGAAAAAGTTTGCTGATCTGGTTGTACCACTGCTGGAACAGCTGTTTGAGGTGCAACAGGTTGCACTTGTGCCTGGGGGACAGGGGTTTGCACATACTGAATTTGTGGAACAGTGGTTTGGACATAATGCACAGGCACAGGGGCAGCAGCATAATGAGCAGTGTTAACATTAGCTGCAGGGGTATATTGGGTATAGTGCATAGTGCTTTGATTTTGAGGTCTAGGGTTTGAGCTAGGATGAGTGATTATAGGACCAGTAGTTTGACTCCTGCATTCCCTAGCGAAATGACCTAGCCTATTGCACTTGTAACACTTGATTTTCGATTTATCCAACCCAACCCTTAGATTCCCATGTAACCCCGGGAACTTTCTTCCTATTCTTTTATAGAATTTGCTTGTTCTCACACTAAGCAAAGCCAACTGATGCAAAATGTCCATCTCCTCTAAGTCAGTGGGATCAAAATGTTGCAAATCATTGAGTTCAAAGCACAAATTATCTGACATCTGGTTTTCAGTGTTTGCAGTAAAAGCGTAATTTGCAGAGTGAGGATCAGGGTTGGTAAAGTTACCACCAGCTGTTATATCAATGAAATGATCATAACCCTGTTCCTTACTACTGCTACCAGATTCTTCCTGACCCAGAAGAGCTGTGCTACCGAATGAGTAATCATCAATAGCTTTTCCAGACTCTTGCAACTTCTTTTTCTGGTTCAACTCCCTTTCATAGGTCAGGAGTCTACCATGAAGTTGGGTCAGGGTCAGATCTTTGAACTCAACAGAGTTTCTAGTCACAAATGCAATTGTGTCCCATTTATCAGGTAGCGATCTAAGAAACCTGCTATTTTGTGTTGATTTTGGAAAATCAACCTTAACAAGCCTTAGCTCACTGATGAGACAACTAAAACGTTCAAACTGTTGGGTCAATGTTTCACCCTTAATGTGACAGAAGGTTTCATACTGCTGATTCAGAATTTCCCTATTGTTTTCAATAACTTCTTCGGTTCCCCCAAACTGTTCCTTCAATGCATCCCATAGCTCTTTGGCACTGTTACAATGTAACAGTCCAGCATAGATCTCATTTGGTAATGCAGATGCTATAATGCTAAATGCTTTGGCATCGAGTTCGAACTTTTGAAAATCAGTTTCAGTATAGTTTTCATAAGGTTTTGGTACGAACTTCTTTGGATCCTCAGCACTTGGCACCATAGGAACATGGGGACCAAAAACAACAGACCTCCAACATCCAGTGTTTTGTTGAGCAAGGATGTGACCCATCCTTCTCTCCCAGATGTTGTATTCATTTCTTTTAAGCATAGGTGGTTTAAAAAGTGAGCCAATGTTATTCTTATCATCTTGAGATTGTGACGTCATCCTGGTTGTTTTACAGACACTGATTAATCAACTTTAATGGTGATTAAACCTTGCTCTGTTTTTCAACACAAATGAACAAACTATCGATATCAATGATTTTGAGCTGAACTATTTATGTCAAAATGATTGTTAAATCAAATTTGACTGTCCAAGCTCTGATACCAATTGTTGGATCTGAGTTTGGTTTTGATTGTATTTTACGTTTGAAATTAAGATGGAAATGGATGAGTTGTGCAGCGGAATTAAGATGGAAACAAACTTTGCATACAATCAAACGAGAGTATTGCTTTGATCAAACATTTTTCACAATGAACCGAAAGATTGAATTTATTTCAATTACGATTACAATTGCAATGATTGACTACAAACTCCCCCTCAGCCAGAGCTCAGTGTTTGCTCGTGCAAAGAAGACGGTGTTGCAAAGAGCTAATAGAACAGTACAGAGCACTGTTCTATTTATAGGCACTAGCAAACCACTGAGCATCTAAGCTGACGTCACCATGAAAGTGACATCTAACCTCCTAACAAACTCTAACCTCTGATCAATACAAACACTGCTAGACTAACTACTGCTATTACAGTATATTACACAAAGACAGAATAAACAACTGCTGCATCCCTCCACTGCTGTGAACCCAGCAGTACTTGTCCGGATCAGCAGTGCTTGACTCAAGGCAGTAGTTTGAACAGCAGAGCTTTAGTCTTTCATCAGCCTTGACTTGATCAGCAGTTGTGGGTCAGCAGTTTGCACGATCAGTAGATAGGAGGTCAGCCGATGTTGAAAACCACTTTCAAGGGGAGAGACTTGTATGCAACATCTGCTTATTCTGGATCCACTGCTCTAATCCAGTTTTGGCTTTTATTATCTGTTCCTCTGGTAGGGTTCAATCCCAACAAGATAGATCCTCGCGAATCGGTATAAAATGAGCTGATTTTGTTAATCGATCGATAACAACCCAAATAGCATCTTGACCTTTAGACGTATGCGGTAACTTAGTGATGAGATCCATCACAATGTTCTCCCACTTCCAAACAGGTATCTCTGGTTGTACAAGCAAACCAGAAGGTCGTTGATGTTCAGCCTTGACTTTGAGACAAGTTAGGCATTTCGACACATACAAGGCAACATCCTTTTTCATACCCGGCCACCAGTACTGAGTACAAAGATCCTTGTACATTTTATCAGCACCAGGATGGATAGAATATCGATACTTGTGAGATTTGTCCATCACTAAAGTGCGGAGATCGTCTTGTTTCGGAATCCACAAACGATCCTTGAAGTAGAGTAAACCATCGTCTTTTCTTTCGAGCTTAAGCTCAAGCAGATGTGGTAATTCCTTACCCATCAGATTTTGTGAGACACAAAATTGTTGAGCTTGAGAGACGCGAGTTTGAAGATCAGATAGAGTGTGAACAGAATGAAGCTTGACTCGTTCCTTTCGACTAAGCGCATCGGCCACGACATTCGCCTTACCAGGATGGTAGCGAATTTTGCAATCATAATCGTTTAGGAGCTCAACCCAACGTTGTTGCCTCATGTTCAGCTCCTTCTGATTGAGAATATGCTGGAGACTTTTGTGGTCTGTGAAAACCACACACTTCGTTCCATGGAGGTAGTGTCTCCAGATTTTAAGCGCGAAAACCACAGCTCCTAACTCAAGATCATGAGTCGTATAGTTCTTCTCGTGAACTTTCAATTGTCTAGACGCATAAGCTATGACTTTACCTCGTTGCATGAGAATGCAACCAAGTCCTAGATTCGACGCGTCACAATAGACAACGAAATCATCATTTCCATTGGGCAAAGATAGAACGGGAGCATCACATAGCTTCTGCTTCAGCGTTTGAAACGCTTCTTCTTGCTTGGGTCCCCACTCAAAAGGCTTATTCTTCTGAGTCAAAGCAGTGAGTGGAACCGCGATCTTCGAGAAATTTGAAATGAAACGTCGATAATAACCAGCAAGACCAAGAAAAGATCGAATCTCTGTAGGTGTCGTCGGTGTATTCCAATCCTTAATAGCAGCTATCTTGGATGGATCTACATGAATACCCTGCTCGTTGACTATATGACCCAAGAACTGAACTTCTTTAAGCCAAAATTCACACTTGGAGAATTTAGCAAAAAGTTGTTCCTTCTTAAGGAGTTCCAATGTCAAACGAAGGTGTTGCTCGTGATCGGCTCGAGAATTCGAATAAATGAGAATATAATCGATGAACACAATGATGAACTTTTCTAAATAAGGTTTGCAGACCCTATTCATTAAGTCCATAAAGATAGCTAGGGCATTTGTCAAACCAAAAGGCATGACTGTAAACTCGTAATGCCCATATCTCGTGTGGAAAGCAGTTTTGGGAATATCTTCTTCGAGAACACGAAGTTGATGACACCCAGAACGCAGATCGATCTTGGAAAAACAGGTAGCACCTTGCACCTGATCAAAGAGATCATCAATTCGAAGTGGGGGATATCGATTCTTGATGGTAAGCTTGTTAAGCTCACGATAATCGATACACATTCGAAAAGATCCATCTTTCTTTTTCATAAAGAGGACAGGAGCGTCCCATGGTGAAAAGCTCGGACGGATGAATCCTTTATCAGATAAGTCTTGAAGTTGTTTCGATAACTCTTGCATCTCAGATGGTGCAAGAAGATAAGGTGCTTTAGCAATCGGGTTGGCATTGGGTACAAGGTCAATATGAAACTCGACTTGACGAACTGGAGGTAAACCAGGCAGTTCATCAGGAAACACCTCTGGATAATCCCGAACAATCGGAATATCCTGGATACTCTTACTCTTGCTTTTCTCCTCGGTGACATGTGCTAGAAAAGCAACATATCCTTTTCGCAAATACCTTTGGGCTTCCATACACGACATAAGCTTCAATCCACCTGAAGGTTTCTCGCCACGAACTTCTAAAACTTCACCAGACGAAAGAGGAATACGAACGATCTTATCGAAACAAACCACCTCAGCATGATGTTTGGTTAACCAATCCATCCCTATGATAATATCGAAGCTCCCAAGTTGCATCGGTGTGAGGTCAATAGGAAAAAGATGGTTATCAAGGTTTAACTGGCAATCACGAATAACAGAATCGAGAACAAGAGGTTTACCAGTGGCAACTTCGACAGATAAGGGTTTCCTCAGTTTAGTTCTAGGTATCGCAAGTAAAGGTTCAAAAGATAACGAAACAAAACTTCTATCGGCACCAGAATCAAAAAGAATAGACACAGGTCGATTGTTAACAAGAAACGTTCCATTAACCACCTCGTTGTCAGCCCTTGCTTCGTTTGCATTCAAATTGTATGCTCGTCCACGAGTGGGATTCGCATTTGCGTTGACATTCGCATTCGGGTTCGCATTAGCATTCACCAGCCTCGGACAATTGTTGCGGAAGTGTCCAAACTCTCCACAATTAAAACATGAACCCGGTGGGAATCTCGCAGCATTCCCCTGAACCGGAGCTTGAATCTGGGCAACCTGATTTTGTCCCAGACGACAAATTTTGGCCAAATGCCCAAGTTTACCACACGTTGTGCATTGCTTGCAAGCTTGTTGTACAACACGATGACCCGTTGCAGCGAGCACAATGAGGTGCGGTACCAGCATACACCTTCTTCGCAGGCGGTTGAGCCGGTGGGTTTTGCGGGTTCTAAGCAGTCTGTGCTGTAACAGCAAAATTCTGAGCACCCTTTCGCTTTCTCGACTTCTTCAACGACTCGCCTTTCTTACCCTTACCCTTTTCCTTATCAGAATTGGTTAACTTCTTTTTATCACCCTTGCGGTTAAGTTTACCCTTCCTGACTTGAGACTCAGTTAGGGTAGCCGATAACTCGATCGCATGACGAACAGTAGTAGGATTAATGCAGTCACAATATCTTGTATGGAATCGGGTAAACCATCGATATATCTCTCAATTGCTTTCTCCAGAGGGGTATGTCACGGCCCCCGACCCGGTTTGACCCGCTTCAGGAGCCGCGGGACAGAACTCCCGTGGTATTTTAATTAATTGAGTTTAACAGCGGAAGTTTCATCAAGATCTTTTTAAAACTGAAATATTTCCCGATTATTTTATTTCACAACTCGGGATAAAACCCGGTAATTTACAATCTTGAGACTTCACGGAGATCTTTTATTTTACAAAACATGTTTCTTTATTTTATCCTGAGCCACTTTCTTAAGCTTGTAGTGCTTCACAGCACTTTTCCTAGATCATAACAGATCACCTGAAACATGTTTGAAAAAGGTTTTGTCAACGGGAAATACTGAGTGAATCATTCTATTTACATAAAATGATGCATAGTTATTAATTACAGCATAAGAGCGATTACAATGGCTTCTATCTTATTTTTATCTGGCACTCTGTCACAATGGTGGCAAGTCACAATGGTGACGATGGTCATACCACTATTAGGTCAATGAACCTAAATAGTGACGATTATCCCTAGTAGGTCAATGAACCTAACTGGGAGAAAATTAGTAATGTGCACAATACCCCACTAGCCAGTGATTCAAGATATCCACGACTTAGTCCCTGTAATTATAACTCTTGAAAATAATTTGAGGTATTGTAAAATAATTGATAAAAAGAGAATGACTCACATTGTAGATTTATACGGGCATAATTTAGCCTACTGATTAGCCTTTTAACCTAAATTAATAACAGGCACATAATTCTGGGTTAGTAATCAATACAACATCTACGATAACTCACGAGATCAAACTCTCACAACGAATGACAAAGTGCGATACTTAAACATCCATCGAATTAACGACGAATGACAAAGCATAACCCTAATGTGGGCAGCACTTAAACATCCATTGGATATTTTAATCAATCGGACATTGAATCGTATCAGCGATCGAGTTATTACCCTGATTATGGCGTCGATTAGTGATCCGTGTGTGTTAATTGTGGTAAACAGAGCATAACTCAGTGTATATTTCGAAGTTTTACGTCGTTTCAGTGCCAAAAATCAAGTCCCAGACACCCCTATTTATATCTGAAAAATGGTCCCTGTCGCGTGTCGCGACAGGTCTTCTTGTTCCTTTCGCGTGGTGCGAGGGGTGACATTTTAGGGTAGGGTAGGTACGTGTCCAGGTAGCTCAGCTGAGTTGGTCTCGCGTTAAAATTCACAATACACATAAAACTGTTTAGATATTACCAACCAGAGTTTACCCCCCTGAGTTTTAGGGGCCCTGATCCTGATTCCGTTTGTTCTGAAAATTTTAGGGTTTAAGGGCAGAATTACTTGGGTGTCTCAATTAGGGTTTCCTATTGGACAAATTAATTAATTAAATATGACTTTTGATACGAGTTGTTACATTCTCCCCACCTTAATAAAATCTCGTCCTCGAGATTTACTGGAATAATTGAGGATACTTTCGCTTCTTTTCTGATTCCAGTTCCCGAGTGTATTAAGGTCCTATCTTTGAATCCCACTTTACTTGAACTAACACTAATCATTTGATCTTTCTATCTTTTATCTGAAGAGGTTTCTCTACAAATTTTAAATTTTTCATTTACCTTTATATCTTGGAGAGGTACTACCAAAGATTCGTCTGATAGACATTTCTTGAGATTGGATACATGAAATACATCATGTACCCCAGTTAATTCTCCTGGTAGTTGTAAATGATAAGCAACTGGTCCTATACGTTGGATCACTGGAAATGGTCCTACGTACCTTGGACTTAGCTTTCCTTTCTTACCGAATCTAACAACTCCTTTCCAAGGAGATACTTTCAATAGCATTTTGTCTCCAACTTGGAAACTACAACGGCTTTTGTCTATTATCTGTATAACTTTTCTGGCGATCTCTAGCCGTCTTCAGCCTTTCCTTCGTGATACTGAATATAACAGTCGTCGTCACTTAGGATTTTCATCCATTTCCTTTGCCTCATGTTTAATTCTTTTTGCCCAAATATATATCTTAAATTCTTATGATCCGTATATACAGTAAACTTACTTCCATATAGATAATATCTCCAAATCTTAAGGGCAAAAATTATGGCTCCTAATTCTAAGTCATGAGTGGTATAGTTTTCTTCGTGCTTTTTCAATTGCCTTGATGCATACGCAATTACCTTCTTGCGTTGCATTAGCACATATCCAAATCCTAATTTTGAAGCATCACAGTAAACTTCAAAATCTTCTGTTCCTTCTAGTAAAGCTAGGATTGGAGCATGGGTTAATTTCTGCTTCAAGATTCTAAAAGCTTCTTCTTGTTTAGGTCCCCGATCAAACTTAACTGTTTTACAGGTTAACTTAGCTAATGGTATAGCTATCTTGGAGAAATCCTTAATAAACCGTCTATAGTATCCAGCTAAACCTACAAAACTCCTAATTTCCATTGCGGATTGCGGAACCTTCTATTTGGTAATTGCTGCTATCTTAGCAGGATCTACGTTAATACCTTCATGATTCACCATATGACCTAGAAATTGCACTTCTGGCAGCCAAAATTCATACTTCGAAAATTTGGAGTAAAGCTTCTCTTTTCTTAACAAAGTTAAGAGTATATGCAAGTGTTGACAATGTTCCTCCTGACTTTTTGAATAAATAAGTATATTGTCTATGAAGACAATTACAAATTTATCCCAATACGGTTTACAGATCCTATTCATCACGTCCATGAATACTGCAGGTGTATTTGTTAATCTGAAGAGCATGATTGTAAACTCGTAATGACCATACCTAGTCCTGAAAGCAGTTTTAGGTATGTCTTCCTCTTGTACTTTCAATTGATGATATCCGGAACATAAGTCGATCCTAGAAAAATATCTATCTCCCTGGAATTGATAGAATAGATCATCAATTCTAGGTAATGGGTATCGATTCTTAATTGTAACCTTATTCAATTCCTTATAATCAATACACATTCTCATCGAACCATTCTTTTTCTTAACAAACAACACTGGTGCCCCCCACGGGAATAAACTAAGTTGTATGAATCCTTTACTTAATAATTCATCTAATTGCTTTTTCAGTTCTAACATTTCTGTAGGAACTAACTGATAAGGTGCCTTGGCTATCGGTGTAGTTCCTGGAATGAGATCAATCCTAAATTCTACCTCCCTATCTGGTGGTAACCCTGGTAATTCTTCTGAGAATATATCTGGGTATTCTGAAACTACAGAAATTTCCTTAAGTTCTTTATCTTTAGTATTAATGATTACGAAATCATATATACTATTCTTTGCTTTCGTTCATAATTAGTAACTTTCATTACTGATATGAACTTTATGGCTTATCTCCTGTAATCATTATGACTTCTCCAATGAGTGCACAAATTTCTATGGAATTCTTATCACAGATAATTTGAGTATGGTTGTTTACTAACCAATCCATTCCTATCACAACATCGAATTTAACTAATTTCATAGATAATAGGGTTGCAGAAAATTTATGACTTAAAAATTCTATTTCTATGTTTTGCAGAACCTTATTTATTTTAACTGAATTCCCATCTGCCATTTCTACTGTAGAAATTTGCCTAATGCTGGTTAAAGGTAAGTTAAGAGTTTGGCAGAATGAAGTATTTCTAAAACTTTGGTTTGCACCAGAGTCAAATAATACTTTTGTGTAAACATTGTGTACTAAGAACGTACCAGCTACCACATTTGGAATGAGCTCTGCTTCCTGAGTAGTCAGTTGGAAGGCTCTTACATTCCTTTTTGCTCCTTCTGTAGGGTTGGCTTTATGGTCAGATGGTTTATTCAGTTTTGGATAATCTGGCCTAAGATGTCCAGCTTCTCCACAGTTGTAGCAAACTGAAATTTCTTCCTCCTGCAGTCTTCTTCTTGATGCCCTGGAATTTTACAAAAATTGCAATATCCTTTGCATCTTCCAAAATGCTTCCTTTTGCAAGAATTGCAAAATGGACTAGTGGAAGATTGCCCATTCCCTCCTCTCTTGAAATGGTTATGGTTACTCGGACGGAATTCTTGGGTAATCTTTTGGGCTACTTCCTTCCTTCTATTTTCTTCTCTTGTCCGTACTAGTTCGTCAGTCACAGTATTGGCTAAATCCACCGCATCATCAATCGTGCGAGGTTTCACAGCCTTGACGATATTACGGATTTCGGCAATCAATCCCCAAATATAACGAGAAATAAGTACCGGCTCTGGCGAAGCCAGGGTTGGTACCACTCGAGCATACTCGAAGAATGTCGAAGTATATCCTTGACAATCTACATCCACCATCCGGTGGTTTAGAAACTTATTTGTCATTTGTTCCTTTTCATACTCGGGACAGAATTTTCTTTCTACAAGACTCTTAAATTCTTCCCAGTTCATAGCATAGGCCATCCTTCTTCCTTTTGCTTGTAACACCGTATTCCACCATTCTAGCGCCCCTTCTTTGAAAAGGTTTGACGCGTACATGACCTGATCATCCTGAGCACATTTACTTATGGCAATTACTGCCTCGGTTTTCTCTAACCAACACAGTGCTGCAGTCGCTCCTTCATTGCCTGCAAACTCAGTGGGTTTACAAGCAAGAAATTCTTTGTAAGTGCAACCAGGCGTTGCAGCTTTCATTTTCTTAGGAGGAGGAGCTTGCCGTGGTTCATTCTCATGATTAGTATGATTATTGCCTCCGTTTACGCTATTACTGAAGTTATCTTCAGAAATACGTTTGCTAGGAATGATTTGTTGCGGTTCGATTGGATTTTTAACAGCAGCAACGATTGCTGGAATAGCGTTGGCTATCACTTGAGAAACTATTGTTGGAATAGCGTTGGTTATCCCTTGAGCAACGATATTTTCTATATCCTGCCTAGTCATATATTGATCCCCCGGTTGTTGCTCAGATTGATTAATCTCATTAACTGGTTCATTATTAGCGTTTTCCATCTGGTATCTAATTTATAGATAAATAATTAGTATAAAAGAAATAATCCAAGGTCACAATTAATTGCACATAATCATGTAAACGAATATACAAACAAAATTGTAAATTTTCTAAAATTTTATTTGTTTTATAGATTATATCATGCTTCTATATACAACCGTTTTATTATTTATTTTACACATACTAATTTTACTATTACTATTACACAACCACAGTTCCATAAATTCCCTATCCTTTGTCAGATAATATTCTAGTAACGACGTTCCCTCTCATCGTATTTCCAGGAGATCTGTCCCCCAATCTCTTGGATCCTATTCCCAGCATCCATTAGTTCTTCGCCAAAGTGGTGGAATTCAGCCATATTCTTGTTACTCATTGGTGGATTTGGTAAAGGTTCTGGATTGAACTGAGGAAAAAGCTTATAGGGATAGTTTTGTAACTGTATTTCATTAGTCAACCATTCATCTATTTGCGAGGGGATTGAAGGGTTTGGAATAGCTGGTTCTAAGTTCATTGGTAGTTGTGTTTCAAAAGAGTGAATAAAAACATTTTCATTAACAGTCTCAATAGTATTATAGCTTGCCATTATAAAATCTAGCTCTTCCTGAGATGGTAACCCATCAATTTGTCTAGAGCTTTCCCCAATTTCCATTTTCTTAGGCTTGGGTTTCTCGAGAGGTAAAGCGTTGAATTCTATAGGTTCTTTTATGTCTGGTATATACCTATTGAAATCTCTGGAAACCTCTATTCTTACTGGATAGAGATTTAAATTCTGAAGGGCGTCAGACAAGTCACTCATGCTATTTAACAAAATACTCACAATTACTAAGTTAAAAATCATAAAAAAAAATTTATAGAAAAACTTTTAAATATTATTTCATACTGGGTAACTACCAAAACAACTGAAAATAAAAGCACACTAAGTTTTATTTGTAAATTTATTTATTTACTGAATCAGGTTTCTGGTTTATATTTAATAAGGGTGCTAAAACTTGAATCAAAATATTTAAAAATTTGTATTTACTGCTATAGTGGTTAACATATAAAGATATGCCCATACTGTACAAAATTAGTCAGATAATAAAACACATAATCACAAAATAGCAATTAAAAAAAATTAAGTATTTTCTAAATACTTAATTGGCTTAAATCAATGGCTCGATCAGTGGCTCTGATACCACCTTTTTCTGTCACGGCCCCCGACCCAGTTTGACCAGCTTCAGGAGCCGCGGGACAGAAATCCCGTGGTATTTAATTAATTGAGTTTAACAGCGGAAGTTTTCATCAAGATCTTTTTAAAACTGAAATATTTCCCGATTATTTTATTTCACAACTCGGGATAAAACCCGGTAATTTACAATCTTGAGACTTCACGGAGAAATCTTTTATTTTACAAAACATGTTTCTTTATTTTATCCTGTGTCACACCCCGACCACGTAGAACATACAAAACGTGGCGGAAACGTCGGGGAGTGTTGTAACAGAATTAATTGTTTCAAATCCATGGCAATTAAAGTTTCGTTTTATTCATCAAACAAGCGAGTTACATTGTCTTTAAACAAGAAATAAAGAGTACATAACATAAATTAACTAGTTCTTGTCTCGTTTTAAGTCACTAAGGCACAAGTCCGCCTAAGTATGTCTTGATAAGTCCTATGCATCAACTCCTGAAAAACACATGTGAAAATAGGTAAGTCAGCATAAAAATGCCTGTGAGATACATAGGTTTTGTGAAAACAGAATTCATGACTTATGTTTGAGAAAATGTTTAGTCATGAACCTTGTAATTTGCTTTGTCTTGTAAATCATTTGAAAAACGATAAGATCAGATGATATGTATAAATAAGAGAATAATGTATGGTTAAATGAATAACCATGTAAAATGAGTTTGTATAAGATAAGTTGTTTGTAAATCAATGTCTTGTGAAAAGTATGTTATTTGTATAAAATGTTATATGTCTCAAACTGAAATGATTCAAACAACGCTACAATATGTGATACCATACAAACACTTATATATAGGAAGTACCAGCGGCGTATCCACCATGCTTGTATCATATTACACACACCCCGTTACTTAAATCACTTACTCAAACCAAACCATCAAGATGTAATGTTTAACAATTGTAGAAATGCTTAGGTATAGTCAAATGTTTATTGTCAAATGGTTCACATGGCTCAATAGATATAAATAGTTCACATAATGTAATATAATGTGTCCATATGCTGGATGAGCATATGCAACAAAATGTAATGTAAAACAATGTACTAAGTATGCACACAATTGACATACATAGCATGAACACAATGAAATCATGTACTATAAGTGTACTAATGAACATAGCAAGTGTATGATGTGAAAGCAGGAAAGCACGAAAGTAACAAGTAGGCACATGTGTTTCACCCCAAAATGTTTGGAAAACAGTAAAAGAGGGGTCTATGTACTCACTTGAGAATGCTCAGTAGTCCTTGAGTGACAACCAAACAATGCTAGAGATCACGGATATCAAACGGCACCTAATATAGGTAACTATGTTAATAACCGGACCTATATCGGAGGATCGGATAGAATAAGGGTTCGTAAACCAAACGAGTGTGGAGACTCGTGTAATATGGTTTAACAAAGCCTACATACTAAATGAAACCTAACATATGTGCTTACGACCCATTACGACCCGTTTAGGTAGCTTATGCTACTTTAACGCGTCGTTCGCGTGAAACAAATTCGGAACGTCTAACTAGTCCTCTGACAAGTGTTATATGCCTAAACATGTTACATAATCAGTTATGTGACAAAAGTTTAGGTTACATATGCTTAATTACCAATTATACATGAAAAGGGTATTCTGGTAATTTACCTAAGGCATATAAACTACCTATCATACAACTAATCAAACGATGTGACCATAGGGTATAACCTCGGAAGGTTATTCCCTACCTACTATGGTCACCTAATGTAGTTGGTCGGATCCTAATGATTGACCAAATGGGTCGGGTTCAAAGGTATAAGCGATTTATCAGATCGCTTACCCAACGACCCTAGACAACGTGGTAATCAGTAGGCATAGTCCCAAGGGACTATGACCATCGTGATTACAATCACGTTGCGAAGTTCAAATGAACTTCGCATTGACCATAAACTGGTCAACGCAGAAAGTCAAACAAAGGTTTGACTTTCAGACTCGAAAAAGCAATAAAAGAACGAAGGAATAATTACGAAGGGTCCCCGAATGCTAACCTCGATCCAAGTAGCTCAAGTATGAAACAAAGGTTTCAACTTAGAGCTTCTCAAATCAAGATTCTAGTGGGTTTTGCAATGGGGTGGGTTGGGTACTTATAGGATTTCCCAAACCATTAGGATCGTTTCTTGGAAAAATGTGCTTCAATCTTGGCCATACACTTGCACCCATGGTATTGTAATACCATGTGCACTCAAAACCAGCCCATAGATTTCCCAAAACCATTTGCAACAAGTGAAACGGACCAGATTTGATGTTTCTGCACATTCTGCTGTCTGAGACACTGACGCGGGCCGCGTAAGGATACACATAAGGTTTACGCGGGTCGCCTGGCCATCTATTACAGAATTGCAGTTTTGGTCCCTGAACTTGAGAAACATGCATTTTGAGGTGTTTTTGACACGTTTAAGCCTCGTTAACCTCATTTCAAGGCTCTAAAATGATGTTAAAGTATTGGGAACTCAAAACATGCTCAAAAATATCTCGGATTTCGGTTCGTTTGGCCGTACGATCGCGATGTTCGCTTAATTACGACGGAATGCGCATAAGCACGATAAACGATCCAAATGACGCGACGAATGGATTTTTATTATGCCAAACACTAAAATAAAATGTTTTAGTGCTTACATAAATTTTTTGATGTCCGGATGTATTCAGAACGTAAGTTATGCGCGAAAATGCAAACTTGTGCACTTTTTTACACTTTTAGTCCCTGAATGACCCAAAAGTTTATTTTAGCACACCGAACCCCTCAAAGCCTATTTCTAAGCTATGTAGAGGATATTTATGGTATGTTTAACTTATGTTCATGTTCCGGAATGTCTGTTACAGTTCAAATTGGCATACTTTCGCAGTTTGTCAAATTTAGTCCCTGTAAGCGATTTAACTTGATTTTGCCATACCAAAGCCTTCAAAACTTATTTCTAAGTTATGTAAAGGTTATTTAAGGTATGTTAAGCCTATTTCACTATTCTGGAGTATTTTTTGCATTAAACTGGTTATATTTACGCATCAGTGCGCGTATAACCTTCCAGAAAGCGATTTAGAGCTTGAAATCGAACAAAAGTTGATATGTGCAAACGATACACATATTTTTACAAATCCCAAGTATGAAATACAATATTTCATTGGTTTGGCATTTGTTTGATGGTTGAAGTGACATAGGTGTCACAGTCTCCCCTACTTTAGGAAATTTCGTCCCGAAATTTATTCGTAGGAGTCTATCTGTGACTTTGTACCAAATAACCACCAGAGATATGAAAGGCATAATCCTGACATTTCCTTAACGAACATTCTTCAGAAACGAAAATGAACAGAATGAGCCATTTTCCACCATTTCTTCAGAAACGGAAATGAACGGGGTGAGTCATTTTCCACGATTTCTTCAGGAACGAAAACGAACAGAATGAGTCATTTTCCACCATTTCTTCAGAAACAAAAATGAACAGAATGAGTCATTTTCCACCATTTCTTCAGAAACGAAAATGAACGGAATGAGTCATTTTCCACGATTTCTTCAGGAACGAAAATGAACAGAATGAGTCATTTTCCACCATTTCTTCAGAAACGAAAATGAACAGAATGAGTCATTTTCCACCATTTCTTCAGAAACAAAAATGAACGGGATGAGTCATTTTCCACGATTTCTTCAGGAACGAAAATGAACAGAATGAGTCATTTTCCACCATTTCTTCAGAAACGAAAATGAATAGAATGAGTCATTTTCCACCATATCTTCAGAAAAGAAAATGAACGGGATGAGTCATTTTCCACGATTTCTTCAGGAACGAAAATGAAAAGAATGAGTCATTTTCCACCATTTCTTCAGAAACGAAAATGAACGGGATGAGTCATTTTCCACGATTTCTTCAGGAACGAAAATGAACAGAATGAGTCATTTTCCACCATTTCTTCAGAAACGAAAATGAACGGGATGATTCATTTTCCACAATTTCTTTAGAAATGAAAATGCACGGAATGAGTCATTTCTAGACACACGACCAAACTTGTTGTGGTTTCTGTGCACTGAATTTCATAATTATGTATGCATCCATAATTACGCAATTCCTTGCACAGTCCGCACAATTTGTTTGAAATGTGAAGGGGAGGAAAAAACAAACCTGTGATGAGTGTGACTAGACTACCATAAGGTCCCTTTTAATTAGATCGACAAATGATCCTTTTAATTAGGCCACCAAGGAGTCCTTTCAGCTATCTCATCACATGATATTCCTAACCAGATTTTTGGATCAATCTGTTTAACTAGACCACTCAAGGGGTCTAATTATGGAATAGTACAATATAATCCAAGGGTCTTTACTATTACATAAAAGCCCATTGAGGATTTAATATAGTACCTTTGGATATCCTACTATGAATTCCTTATACAAAGATATGAAAGATTCTACGAGGATTTGGATAACAAAACTTGGATTACACCAAAAACATAAAAAGGAACACATAAGCACATAATCACATAGTTGTTTAACTTGATTATTAATTTGTTATCGATTGAAAATGGATGTGGAAACCAGTAGATGGACTTCAATGTCCTCTGGGATCTATCTGAAAAGATAGGAAGATCTCCCAGAAATTCGATTTTGTTTTCAAAGAACATAATATCTGAATTATGAGACACAACAATTTTTGGATTTACGAAAATACCCTTAGGTACCCTATTAAGGATTTATAGTGGTACTTTGGGTATTCGTCCAGTGTTGTAACTTGCGCTTTGTACTTCGTTTCCTTGGAAGAAACGGGTACTTAGGAATTTCGTGGAAAACGCAAGAGATCATAAAATAGAAAAATTTTGGGTGGTAGTTTGCTTTTCAAGGAATACGATTCCTTGATTGTCGGTATTGTAAGGGATATGTTCTTTATGCATACAATCCTCATAAATACATTGCAATGTATATAAAAGATTTATTTATAAACAATGATAACAACTGTTTCATGGACCTTGACAACAAAAGAAAATAATACATAAGACATTATTATTTCTAAAAGGGTGTTGTCTTTTAGTCGGTCAGATGCTCATCCCTATGCTAGATTAGCATTAGCAAGCTTTGGGCAATTTCTTCGGAAATGACCCATCTCGCCACAATTGTAGCAAGAACCTGGTGGAAAGCGAGCTTGAGCAGGATTGTTGTCAGCTTGATTTGGTGCAACTGCTGCTACGCAAACTTTTGCTGTATGACCTTTACGTCCACAAATTTGGCATTCGCGGCACTTCACATTAGCATGATGATGAAGGTTACATTGGTTGCACAAGGGTGAAGTTCCATTGTATGGATTCCTAGTAGGGGGTTGAGCAGGTTGGTTGGGGACGGCTTGATCATTGTGAGTAACCATGGCGAAGTTCTGAGAAGCCTTTCGCTTCTTTGACTTCTTAGGGGATCCAGTCTGTTCATCCATGGTCTTTGATTCCTCGACCGGTTTCTTGTCACCCTTTCGGAAAAGCTTACGTTTCCTGATCTGAGATTCAGTCAAGGTTGAAGCTAGCTCAATGGCCTGCCTAACCGTAGTGGGGTTACTACCAGTAACAATGTCCTGAACTGAGTCAGGGAGACCATCAATGTATTTTTCGATCGCCTTATCCAGAGGCGTAACCATGGTAGGACACAATAGGCTCAGCACCTCATATAGATCAGTGTATGTTCGATGTCCGCCGATGTCTTGCTTAAGATCGTCGAATTCCCTTTCCAAGGCCCTGATCTCGTGACGAGGACAGAATTCCTTCATCATCAGTGCTCGAAGTTCTTCCCACGTTTGAGCCAGTGCCACTTCGGCACCCCTATCTCTCACCACACCGTTCCACCACGTCAATGCTCGTTTCTTAAAGACACTAGATGAAAAGTCTACCTTTCGCTCGTTTGGACATTGAACATGTCTGAAGGTGCTCTCTAGACTCTCGAACCATTGCAGAAGTGCAGTCGCTCCTTGAGACCCAGAAAACTTTGATGGCTTAGACGAGTTGAACGTCTTGAAGTTGCAGAGGACATTATTGTTGTTGAGAGCTTGGTGACATTGGGCAACGATGTTCGGGATTGCAGCAGTTATTTGCTGTGTAATGACAGCTGCCAGATCTTCAATAGATACCAGATTTTCGCGTCGAGGAGGCATTCTAAAAGGGGAAACATGAATTGAAACGAGTGAGAGAATTAGACGAAAAGAATGAGATGAACAAATCTGATGAAAGCAAGGATAGTGGTCATTTTTTTGTTACTACAAAGCAACAAATGACCCCGGTGATTAATCAAAGTAAATAGGTCAAAAATAATGTATCGCGAAGACATGCTCGCCTATAAGTGAACACTCATCCCAAGAATTCCCAGGTAAGCACAACTGGTCTCGCGTCTGATGAGATATATACGAAGTGCTTGCCTAGACAGAAAACCCAGAATACGGGCATTCACCCCTTCCAGTTTGCACGTGTTCACATTATTTAAAACCCAAAACCTTGACGAGATTTTGAAAACTCAAAGGGGTTCAAAACCTTACAATAGAGGGTTCAAAACCTTACAATAGAGGGTTCAAAACCTTATAACAGAGGGTTCAAAACCTTACAATAGAGGGTTCAAAACCTAGTAATCAATCATCCTAGAACAGATGATTAGTTTTCAAAGCGGTTTTGAAATTTATGTTCTTGTTGTGGTCGTCGCCTAAGGATAGGTGACGGTATTGTTTTATGACTAAACGTAAGTAAACTCGCGTTAGGGTCCTAAGAAGGTTATAGACTAGGTCAAAGCATTACTAATAACCTAATTCCCTATAACCATTGGCTCTGATACCAACTTTTTTGTCACACCCCGACCACGTAGAACATACAAAACGTGGCGGAAACGTCGGGGGGTGTTGTAACAGAATTAATTGTTTCAAATCCATGGCAATTAAAGTTTCATTTTATTCATCAAACAAGCGAGTTACATTGTCTTTAAACAAGAAATAAAGAGTACATAACATAAATTAACTAGTTCTTGTCTCGTTTTAAGTCACTAAGGCACAAGTCCGCCTAAGTATGTCTTGATAAGTCCTATGCATCATCTCCTGAAAAACACATGTGAAAATAGGTACGTCAGCATAAAAATGCCTGTGAGATACATAGGTTTTGTGAAAACAGAATTCATGACTTATGTTTGAGAAAATGTTTAGTCATGAACCTTGTAATTTGCTTTGTCTTGTAAATCATTTGAAAAACGATAAGATCAGATGATATGTATAAATAAGAGAATAATGTATGGTTAAATGAATAACCATGTAAAATGAGTTTGTATAAGATAAGTTGTTTGTAAATCAATGTCTTGTGAAAAGTATGTTATTTGTATAAAATGTTATATGTCTCAAACTGAAATGATTCAAACAACGCTACAATATGTGATACCATACAAACACTTATATATAGGAAGTACCAGCGGCGTATCCACCATGCTTGTATCATATTACACACACCCCGTTACTTAAATCACTTACTCAAACCAAACCATCAAGATGTAATGTTTAACAATTGTAGAAATGCTTAGGTACAGTCAAATGTTTATTGTCAAATGGTTCACATGGTTGAATAGATATAAATGGTTCACATAATGTAATATAATGTGTCCATATGCTGGATGATCATATGCAACAAAATGTAATGTAAAACAATGTACTCAGTATGCACACAATGGACATACATAGCATGAACACAATGAAATCATGTACTATAAGTGTACTAATGAACATAGCAAGTATATGATGTGAAAGCACGAAAGCACGAAAGTAACAAGTAGGCACATGTGTTTCACCCCAAAATGTTTGGAAAACAGTAAAAGAGGGGTCTATGTACTCACTTGAGAGTGCTCAGTAGTCCTTGAGTGACAACCAAACAATGCTAGAGATCACGGATATCAAACGGCACCTAATATAGGTAACTATGTTAATAACCGGACCTATATCGGAGGATCGGATAGAATGAGGGTTCGTAAACCAAACGAGTGTGGAGACTCGTGTAATATGGTTTAACAAAGCCTACATACTAAATGAAACCTAACATATGTGCTTACGACCCATTACGACCCGTTTAGGTAGCTTATGCTACTTTAACGCGTCGTTCGCGTGAAACGCGTTCGGAACGTCTAACTAGTCCTATGACAAGTGTTATATGCCTAAACATGTTACATAATCAGTTATGTGACAAAAGTTTAGGTTACATATGCTTAATTACCAATTATACATGAAAAGGGTATTCTGGTAATTTACCTAAGGCATATAAACTACCTATCATACAACTAATCAAACGATGTGACCATAGGGTATAACCTCGGAAGGTTATTCCCTACCTACTATGGTCACCTAATGTAGTTGGTCGGATCCTAATGATCGACCAAATGGGTCGGGTTCAAAGGTATAAGCGATTTATCAGATCGCTTACCCAACGACCCTAGACAACGTGGTAATCAGTAGGCATAGTCCCAAGGGACTATGACCATCGTGATTACAATCACGTTGCGAAGTTCAAATGAACTTCGCATTGACCATAAACTGGTCAACGCAGAAAGTCAAACAAAGGTTTGACTTTCAGACTCGAAAAAGCAATAAAAGAACGAAGGAATAATTACGAAGGGTCCCCGAATGCTAACCTCGATCCAAGTAGCTCAAGTATGAAACAAAGGTTTCAACTTAGAGCTTCTCAAATCAAGATTCTAGTGGGTTTTGCAATGGGGTGGGTTGGGTACTTATAGGATTTCCCAAACCATTAGGATCGTTTCTTGGAAAAATGTGCTTCAATCTTGGCCATACACTTGCACCCATGGTATTGTAATACCATGTGCACTCAAAACCAGCCCATAGATTTCCCAAAACCATTTGCAACAAGTGAAACGGACCAGATTTGATGTTTCTGCACATTCTGCTGTCTGAGACACTGACGCGGGCCGCGTAAGGATACACATAAGGTTTACGCGGGTCGCCTGGCCATCTATTACAGAATTGCAGTTTTGGTCCCTGAACTTGAGAAACATGCATTTTGAGGTGTTTTTGACACGTTTAAGCCTCGTTAACCTCATTTCAAGGCTCTAAAATGATGTTAAAGTATTGGGAACTCTAAACATGCTCAAAAATATCTCGGATGTCGGTTCGTTTGGCCGTACGATCGCGATGTTCGCTTAATTACGACGGAATGCGCATAAGCGCGAAAAACGATCCAAATGACGCGACGAATGGATTTTTCTTATGCCAAACACTAAAATAAAATGTTTTAGTGCTTACATAAATTTTTGGATGTCCGGATGTATTCAGAACGTAAGTTATGCGCGAAAATGCAAACTTGTGCACTTTTTGACACTTTTAGTCCCTGAATGACCCAAAAGTTTATTTTAGCACACCGAACCCCTCAAAGCCTATTTCTAAGCCATGTAGAGGATATTTATGGTATGTTTAACTTATGGTCATGTTTCGGAATGTCTGTTACAGTTCAAATTTGCATACTTTCGCAGTTTGTCAAATTTAGTCCCTGTAAGCGATTTAACTTGATTTTGCCATACCAAAGCCTTCAAAACTTATTTCTAAGTTATGTAAAGGTTATTTAAGGTATGTTAAGCCTATTTCACTATTCCGGAGTGTTTGTTGCATTAAACTGGTTATATTTACGCATCAGTGCGCGTATAACCTTCTAGAAAGCGATTTAGAGCTTGAAATCGAACAAGAGTTGATATGTGCAAACGATACACATATTTTTACAAATACCAAGTATGAAATACAATATTTCATTGGTTTGGCATTTGTTTGATGGTTGAAGTGACACAGGTGTCACATCCTGAGCCACTTTCTTAAGCTTGTAGTGCTTCACAGCACTTTTCCTGGATCATAACAGATCACCTGAAACATGTTTGAAAAAGGTTTTGTCAGCGGGAAATACTGAGTGAATCATTCTATTTACATAAAATGATGCATAGTTATTAATTACAGCATAAGAGCGATTACAATGGCTTCTATCTTATTTTTATCTGGCACTCTGTCACAATGGTGACAAGTCACAATGGTGACGATGGTCATACCACTATTAGGTCAATGAACCTAAATAGTGATGATTATCCCTAGTAGGTCAATGAACCTAACTGGGAGAAAATTAGTAATGTGCACAATACCCCACTAGCCAGTGATTCAAGATATCCACGACTTAGTCCCTGTAATTATAACTCTTGAAAATAATTTGAGGTATTGTAAAATAATTGATAAAAAGAGAATGACTCACATTGTAGATTTATACGGGCAAAGTTTAGCCTACTGATTAGCCTTTTAACCTAAATTAATAACAGGCACACAATTCTGGGTAAGTAATAAATACAGCATTTACGATAACTCACGAGATCAAACTCTCACAACGAATGACAAAGTGCGATACTTAAACATCCATCGAATTAACGACGAATGACAAAGCATAACCCTAATGTGGGCAGCACTTAAACATCCATTGGATATTTTAATCAATCGGACATTGAATCGTATCAGCGATCGAGTTATTACCCTGATTGTGGCGTCGATTAGTGATCTGTGTTTGTTAATTGTGGTAAACAGAGCATAACTCAGTGTATATTTCGAAGTTTTACGTCGTTTCAGTGCCCAAAATCAAGTCCCAGACACCCCTATTTATATCTGAAAAATGGTCCATGTCGCGTGTCGCGACAGGTCTTCTTGTTCCTTTCGCGTGGCGCGAGGGGTGACATTTTAGGGTAGGGTAGGTACGTGTCCAGGTAGCTCAGCTGAGTTGGTCTCGCGTTAAAATTCAGAATACACGTAAAACTGTTTAGATATTACCAACCAGAGTTTACCCCCCCCCCCCTGAGTTTTAGGGGCCCTGATCCTGATTCCGTTTGTTCTGAAAATTTTAAGGTTTACGCAGAATTACTTGGGTGTCTCAATTAGGGTTTCCTATTGGACAAATTAATTAATTAAATATGACTTTTGATACGAGTTGTTACAGGGTAACCATAGTGGGACACAACAGACTGAGTTCCTCAAAACGATCCGTATACGCACGGTGTTCACCCCCATCTTGCTTTAAATCGTCAAACTCTCATTCCAAAGCTCTAATTTCGTGACGGGGACAAAACTCTTTCATCATGAGAGCTCGAAGCTCTTCCCATGTTTCTGCTAATGCCACTTCGGCACCCCTATCGCGCATAATACCGTTCCACCAGGTAAGAGCTCGCTTCTCAAACACGCTTGATGCAAATTCAACCTTATGCGCATTCGGACACTGCACATGTCTGAATGTGCTCTCGATACTCTCAATCCACTGCAGGAGCGCAGTTGCTCCTTGCGACCCAGAAAACTTTAGCGGCTTAGCAGAATTGAAATTCTTGAAATTACATTGAGCATTATTGTTGTTATTATTGTTGTTGTTGTATAACTCGTGGATTTGGGTCACAACGCCTGGAAGTACAGCAGCCATTTGCTGAGAGACAAGGGCTGCAACTTCTTCAGCAGTAAAAGTTCGAGCATCGCGTCGAGGAGGCATTGTCTAACAAGGAAACAGGAGAAACGAGTGAGGTTGAAAATTGGAGAAACAAAAGAGGCATTGAAAATATCGGCAAAACATAAGGAAGGCGATCATTTGTTCGTTACCTCGAACAAACAAACGACACGCAGTGACTAATCAAAGTAAATGGGTCAAAACTAATGTATCGCTGAAGACATGCTCGCCTATAAGTGAACACTCACCCCAAGAGTTCCCAGGTAAGAGTGACTGGTCCGATTATGTGGATTTGTACGAACACTCTAGCCTTAAACAGAAAACTCAGAGTACAGGCACTCACTCTTCCAGTTTGCATGTGTTCACACTATTTAGACCCAAACTTTGACGAGATTTTGCAAACTTAAAGGGTTCAAAACCTAGTAATCAATCATCCTAAAACAGATGATTGGTTTTCGAGGCGGAATCGAAAATTGTGTTCTCATTGTGGTTATCACCTAAGGATAGGTGATGGTTTTGTTTTAAAATCTAAACGCAAAGAAACTTGCGTTAGGGTCCTAGAAGTTATAGTCTAGGTAAAAGCATTAATAATAACCTAATTCCCTATAACCATTGGCTCTGATACCAACTCTTCTGTCACACCCTGACCACGTTAAAACAACAAACCGTGGCGGAAACGTCGGGGAGTGTCGTGGCAGAATTATCATTTCATAACCATGGATACAAAAAGAGTTTCATTTTATTGATAATATTAAACATTTACATTGTCTTAACATACAACAACCAAGTACATATCGTCTATCATTATTATTATGTCACTAAGGCCTCGTCCAGATCCAATGTGACGCATGCATCCTAGAAATCAGTCAAGCAACAACACCTGAAACATATGTAAAAACAAAGTCAGGAAAGAAATGCTGGCAAGTACATAGGTTTTATAAGAGTATCGGAATCATGGCTTCGTTTACATGTTGCAGTACTTTATTAGACTACAAGAGTCAAAATACAAACCTCATTTTGAAAAGTGTATTGCAACATAGCTAACCAACTCAAATCAAGTTGGTTATAGTTCATAAAATCTCGTAGCCATGATTCTTAACCCAAAAACATTTGTTTTAGAAAACCAATTTGTAAAACATCTCGTAAAAACTCGTTAATAAAACTCGTATGGTTCATATCTTTTAGAAAACATCGTTGTGTGACATCGTTTCAAAATCGTTTACCCAAGTGAACTAAATAACGCCACGGTATGTAATATGTTGAAAACACTTATATATAAGAAATACCAGCGGCGTATCTACCATGATTTCACCATATTACACCCGTTCCGTTATCTAAACACTTAACCAAAAACCAATCGTTTATCCAATTCGTTTAACTTGTTCAAATCGTTTCCAAATCGTTAACTCGTTTAATTCGTTTAAATCATCCTCGTTTTAATTGTGAAAACTATTTATGGTCATCTCGCTAATAACATTCAAACCTTCGTGACTCGACTACCTCGTTTCTCGCATTAACAAACCTCCAAAGGGTAAGTTTACAATCACATATTCAGTCGTTACCCACAACCCCCACACATAACCATGGGTGTAGTCGATAATGGGATTTGTCAGATCCTATGGTACCAAAACCTAATACTGGTCGGTTCGGCCAAAATTAATGAATGACATTCGTTATGTAACTACAACCAACAAGTTTGTTCACATTATTGAAATCGTTATTAGTTTAGTATAAATCGTTTAAATCGTTTTTTGAAATCATCGTTTAAACCTTGAAATCATTTTTGTACATATGAATCACCCCAAAACAATTCAAAACAGTAAAATAGGGGAACTATGTACTCACATGAAGTGCAAAGTATCCTCAATCAATAGAACTTCAACAAACTCAGGTAAACCAGAGAAATCAAGTAGCACCTAGTAATCGAATCACTAGTCAAACAATAGACGCCTAAATCGGAAGATCAGACAGAATGAGGCCTTGTAAGCCAAATGAGTGTTGGAACTCATGTGATATGGCTTAACAAAGCCTACATCCTAAATCAGAACCTAACCTAAGTGCTTTCGACCCATCGCGACCCATTAAGGTAGCTTACGCTACTTTAACGCGTCGTGCGCGCAAATGCGCGTTCGAGACGTCTAACTAGTCCTATGACAAGTATTATATGCCAAAACATGTTTAAATATGTTACATAATCAGTTACGTGACAAAATTTTAGGTTACATATGCTTAATTACCAATTATGCATGAAAAGGTCATTTTGGTCATTTACCTAAGGCATATAAACTACCTATCATACAACTAATTAAACCTAAGTGACCATAAGGTATAACCTCGGAAGGTTATTCCCTATGCAACTATGGTCACTAAACATATGTCACACCCCGACCACGTAGAACATACAAAACGTGGCGGAAACATCGGGGAGTGTTGTAACAGAATTAATTGTTTCAAATCCATGGCAATTGAAGTTTCGTTTTATTGATTAAAGGTGTTACAATGTCTTAACAAACAAAGAAATACAACATAATTAACTAGTCTTGCATCTTTTATTGTCACTAAAGCCCAAGTCTGCCTAAGTATATCTTGATCATCTTATGCAACAGCTCCTGAAAAACACATGTGAAAATAGGTACGTCAGCATAAAAATGCCTGTGAGATACATAGGTTTTGTGAAAATAGGTTCCATGACTTATGTTTGAGAAAATGTTTAGTCATGAACCATGTAATTTGCTTTGTTTTGTAAATCATTTGAAAAACAATGAGTTCAGATGAATATGTATAAATAAGTGAATAATGTATGGTTAAATGAATAACCATAGTAAAATGGGTATGTATAAGATAAGTTGTTTGTAAAACAATGTCTTGTGAAAAGTATGTTATTTGTATAAAATGTTCTATGTCTCAAACTGAAATGATTCAAATAACGCTACGATATGTAATACCATACAAACACTTATATATAGGAAGTACCAGCGGCGTATCCACCATGCTTGTATCATATTACACACGTATCGTTACTTAATCACTTAATCAAACCAAACCACCAAAGTAATGTTTAACAATAGTAGAAATGTTTATGTATGGTCAAATACGGTTCACAGATACAAACGGTTCACAAATACAAACGGTTCACAAATACAAACGGTTCACAGATACAAACGGATCACAGATACAAACGGTTCACAGATATCAACGGATCACAGATACAACGGTTCACAGATATCAACGGATCACAGATACAAACGGTTCACAGATATCAACGGATCACATAGTCGAATGATTACAACGGTTCACATAGTCAAATGTTTACAACGGTTCAATATGTAGTATAATGTGTTCATAAGCTGGATAAGCATATGCAACAGAAAAACAATGTAAAACAATGTACTAAGTATGCACACAATGGACATACGTAGTATGAAATGTCATAAAATCATGTACTATAATGTACTAACGAACATAGCAGTATATGATGTTAAAACAGGAAAGCATGAAAGTAACAAGTAGGCACATGTGTTCCACCCCAAAACAGTTTGGAAAACAGTAAAAGAGGGGTCTATGTACTCACTTGAGATTGCTCAGAAGTCCTTGAGTAACAACCAAACAAAGCTAGAGATCGCGGATATCAAACGGCACCTAGTATAGGTAACTATGTTAATAAACCGGACCTAGATCGGAAGATTGGGTAGCATTAGGGTTTGTAAACCAAACGAGTGTAGAGACTCGTGTCATTTGGTTTAACAAAGCCTACATACTAAATGAAACTTAACCTGAGTGTTTTCGACCCATTACGACCCGTTTAGGTAGCTTATGCTACTTTAACGCGTCGTTCGCGTGAAACGCGTTCGGACCGCCTAACTAGTCCTATGACAAGTGTTATATGCCTAAACATGTTACATAATCAGTTAGGTGACAAAAGTTTAGGTTACATATGCTTAATTACCAATTATACATGAAAAGGGTATTCTGGTAATTTACCTAAGGCATATAAACTACCTATCATACAACTACTCAAACGATGTGACCATAGGGTATAACCTCGGAAGGTTATTCCCTACCTACTATGGTCACCTAAAGTGTTTGGTCGGATCCTAATGATCGACCAAATGGGTCGGGTTCGAGGTATAAGCGATTCATTAGATCGCTTACCCTACGACCCTAGACAACGTGGTAATCAGTGGGCATAGTCCCAAGGGACTATGACCAACGTGATTACACTCACGTTGCGAAGTTCAAAAGAACTTCGCATTGACCATTACTGGTCAACGCTGAAAGTCAAACAAAGTTTGACTTTCGGACTCGAAAAGCAATAAAATAAGGAAAAGAACGAAAGAATACTTACGAAGGGTCCCCGAATGCTAACCCAGATCAAAATAGCTCAGGTATGAAACGAAGGTTCCAACTTAGAGCCCAAATGATCAGAGTTGTGAGAAATGAAGAAAAGGGGGTGGGGTATTTATAGATTTCGGGTAACCGTTAAGATCGTTTCTTGAATAACGTGCCTTAATCGGAACCGTACACTTGTCGTAAAGTTGTGGTGTCCAGGAAGTTTGTTCTTATCCGCTGACTAGACGATAGGAAACGAGTGGACACGAATCAATCAGCTGCAACTTGCAAACAAAACATTGAATCTGGTCAGTTTTAGGCAGTCGCGTAGCGCGACTGGTAAGTCTTTAGGGCTCGCGCTACGCGACACCCCTCCCTGTTCCAGAAATGTTTCATAAATGACAGGTTTAGTCCCTGCACGTGTTTAAGCCCTTTTTCGATGCGTTTGAGCCCCGTTGACCTCATTTCAAGGCTCTAAAATGAAGTTAAAGTATAGGGAACTCAAAACATACTCAAAAATATGCCGGATGATGGTTCGTTTGGTCGTACGAACGCGATGTTCGCTTAATTACGACGGAATGCGCATAAGCGCGAAAAACGATCCAAATGACGCGACGAATGGATTTTTCTTAAGGCGATCAATAAAATATAATGTAGTCATGCTTACATAACTTTTTGGATGTCCAGATGTATTCAGAACGTAAGTTATGCGCGAAAATGCAAACTTGTGCACTTTTTGACACTTTTAGTCCCTGAATGACCCAAAAGTTTATTTTAGCATACCGAACCCCTCAAAGCCTATTTCTAAGCTATTTAAAGGATATTTATGGTATGTTTAACTTATGGTCATGTTCCGGAAGGTCTGTTACAGTTCAAATTGGCATACTTTCGCAGTTTGTCAAATTTAGTCCCTGTAAGCGATTAAACTTTGATTTCATCACACCAAACCTTCCAAAACTTATATCTAAGTTATGTAAAGGTTATTTAAGGTATGTTAAGCCTATTTCACTATTCCAGAGTGTTCGTTGCATTAAACTGGTTATATTTGCGCATCAGTGCGTGTATAACCTTCCAGAAAGCGATTTAGAGCTTGAAATCGAACATGAGTTGATATGTGCAAAAGATACACATATTTATACAAGTCCAAAGTATGAAATACATTATTTCATTGGTTTGGTATTTGCTTGATGGTTGAAATGACACAGGTGTTACAACATATTTGTTCGGATCCTAATGATCGACCAAACGGGTCGTGTTCGAAAGTCTAGGCGGGTGTTTAGTCTGCTTGACTTACGACTCTACACAAGCACTAAACTAAAAAGTGACGAGATAAACATGCTAAAACATGTTTAGTTAAGTTAGAAAACAGGTTTTGTATCAAAACAAACGGTTTTGATACCTAAAAGTAGTTTGGTTACAAAATACGCGAGAAAACGCATTTTGGCCGAAACTACGACTCGTCACTGAGCCTAGATAACGTGGTAATCAGTAGGTATAGTCACTAGGGACTATAACCATCGTGATTATGCTCACGTTATGAAGTTCAAACGAACTTCGCATTGACCATAAACTGGTTAATGTAGAAAGTCAAACGCAGTTTGACTTTTAAGCTAAAACGAATGAAAAGAACAAAGGAATACTTACAAAGGGTCCCCGCAAGCAAATCTTGATCCAAGTAGCTCAGGCATGAAGCAATGGCCCCAACTTAGAGCATTTTAGATCAGGTTTGAGTGAGAAAGAAGTGAAGTGGGTTGGGTATTTATAGGAAATCTAGAACCGTTAAGATCATTCCTCGAAAAACGAGCTTCGATTTCATCCGTACACATGTGCCCATGGTTTTGTGAAACCATGGGAGCCCCTAGTTTCATTAAAACCATGTGAAAATGGGGGAACAGTTGGAAGAAGTTGGAATTTAGATTTTTCATTTTGGTCCCTTCCTAAGATAACTATGGCAGATTGTCAATTTTGGTCCCTGAATGTGCAAAACATGGTTTTTGATGCATTTTTGACACGTTTAAGCCCCGTTAGTCCCATTTCAAGGCTCTAAAATGAAGTTGAAGTATAGGTAACATGAAACATGCTCAAAAATATCTCGGATGTCGGTTCGTTTGGTCGTACGGTTGCGTTGTTCGGTTAATTACGACGAAACACGAACGAATGCGAAAAAAACGATCCAAATTACGCGACGAATGGAATTTTATCATGCCAATCACTAAAATAAAATATTTTAATAATTACATAAAGTTTTGGATGTCCGGATGTATTCAGAACGTAAGATATGCGTGAAAATGCAAACTTATGCACTTTTTGACGTTTTTTGTCCCTGAATGACCAAAAAGTTTATTTTAGCACACCGAACCCCTCAAAGCCTATTTCTAAGCTAAGTAAATGATATTTAGGATATGTTTAACTTATGGTCATGTTCCGGAATGTTCGTTACAGTACAAATCGATATACTTTCATAGTTTGTTGAAATTAGTCCCTGTAAGCGAATAAACTTGATTTCGCCACACCAAACCCTCCAAAACTTATTTCTAAGTTATGTAAAGGTTATTTATGGTATGTTAAGCCTATGTCACTATTCCGGAGTGTTTTTTGCGTTAAACTGACTGCGTTTACGCACCAGTTTGCGTATAACCTTCTAGAAAGCGATTTAAAGCTTGAAATCGGAATCGAATCAAATCGTAAAATCATCAAACACATTTACACACATAATAACACCAAAACACATATAATAATACCAAAGCACATTGTTTTATTGATAATCAACATTGTTTTACATTATACGATGATTACAGAACACAGTTGTCACATATGGGTAACCCCCGAAATCTTGTTTGAAGGGCTTTCTATTTCTAACATACTAGGTCTTTGTGCGTGATGATATCTGGGATATTATACCAGGACTTTTGATTTTGCGGGAGCAATAACCTAGTCCTCGTATAATACTTTGCATTGCTTTAATCTTAAAGCTCGCCCTCAGCATAAAAAATGATGAAACATTGAATAATGCTAATCATGTGCTGTTGAAGAAAAGATTCTCTAAAGGGAACACACCTAAAGTCGAACCATCATCTCTCTGATTTTGCGGAAGCAATAGCCTGAGCTCTCATGGTCTCACATTTAACCCCTTACAGATATCATTAGTGTACATTCACCTGTAAGACTAGATATAGAAGTCTGGATACGGGAGTATATTCTGAGGTGGGACACACGAATAAGTTTAAGTCTATTAAAATACTAATCTCGTATCTTGAAACAGTTGAACTTTGTGTGAAAATTTAAGTGGATCAGTATACTGACAATCTTAGTGAATCATTTAGAACTTAAAGTGTTTAGAGCTTAACGGTGCTAGTGATTTGTCTCAAATACTGATATGATCCTCTTACACAAACTCACAAAAATCATCGTCTGTAAATATTTCTTTACTGCTTTTCATTAAAAACAAAATCCAAAAAGATTGTGTTTTAGCATAAAATTTTGAAAAATCAAAAAAGATTTTATTTCATCTTATTTTCGACAACTGATGTTGGAAAGCTGTTTTTCAAAATTCCGAGTGCTAAACATGATGAACAACAGGTTGGGATAATTTGTTTGAAATGAGAATTGATTTTGAAATGATTAAATGGTTCATTAAGTTGAAACCAAATCTAAATGTTATTCTTACAAGTGTTCATCAGAAATTTTAAATGTTAAATCATTTTGAACAATATCTACCTGTGGTATATAAATTTGTCAAATTGTTAAATTCGTGAAATTTATTTTGAGGTAGAGTTTGTGCAGGTTAGCCAGGTTTCAATTTCTGAAGACTTTCCACATAAAGCCTGAGCAGAGTTTGAGCCAGGTCTCGATTCTAGAGCAAAAGCTATGTCAGATTGTGATCTCGGAACAGCTTAAAAGGGAGTCTGCTAGTAAAGGGGAGTATGAAGATAGTAGAGCCAGTTTTGTATTCTGATGATAAAGTTTATAAGGTCAACATCAAACGGGGAGATTAGAAGCTGATGGAAAAAGATAAGAGATTGTAGGATGCTTACACTGTCAGATACTTTGGAAGAGCACGAAGACTGATAAAGATTAAAGACTCGACATACTGAAGAATTGTACTGAAGACTCGTCGACATCCAAGGGGGAGTCTGTTGGTGCATATGTCTGTCGACTTTGTCTTGTATTGAGTCTTGTAATTAGATAGATAGATCAGGGCACGTTTTAAGAGAAAAAAAGAAAAACATATAGAAAGGAACCATTTCGCACGAAATGGAAACATATCCATTTCGTATGAAATGAAGCTGGCCATTTCGTTTGAGCTGTTTCGTGCGAAATGGCTGTGCCTATATATAGTGTGCTTGATCTTGTCATTTGTAACTTTCTGATTCCGGTACCAAGGTGCTGCCGAAGTGTCTCCAGACTGTAAAACGTTGTTTTATCAATAAACAAGACAATTAAAGTGTATATCAAGCTGTTTCAAAGTCGATACGTTTGTTTCTGCCTCTCGTATTGATTAGAACTCTTCTGAATGACTCATTTTGGTCGTGCAAACGATCCTACACAGTCTTTGGTCAACACAAAGTTCGTTCGAACTTTGCAACGTAAGCGTAAACACGATGGTTATAGTCCCTTGTGACTATACCTACTGATTACCACGTTGATTAGTCGAAGTGACGAGTCAAAGTTTTGATCAAAATACGTATTTATGCGTATTTTGCAACGAAGCTATTTTCGAGTATCAAAACACTTTGTTTTGATATCAAACCTGTTTTCTAACTTAGTTAAACATGTTTTAACATGTTTAACTCGTCACTTTTAGTCTAGTGCTTGTTTAGGGTCGTAAGTCAAGCAGTCTTGACAACCGCTTAGACTTTCGAACCCGACCCGTTTGGTCGATCGTTAAGATCCGACCAAGCATATTTTGTGACCATAGTTTTATAGGGATTAACCTTCCGAGGTTATACCTTATTGTCACTTAGTTTAATTAGTTGCATGATAGGTAGTTTATATGCCTTAGGAAAATGACCAAAATGCCCTTTTCATGCATAATTGGATTTTAAGCATATGTAACTTAATTTTTGTCACTTAAACTGATTATGCAACATATTTAAACATGTTAGGGCATATAATACTTGTCATAGGACTAGTTAGGTGTCTCGAACGCACATTTACGCGAACGACGCGTTAAAGTAGTGTAAGCTACCTTAATGGGTCGTAACGGGTCATAAGCACTTAGGATAGGTTCCGATTTAGAATGTAGGCTTTGTTAAACCATATCACATGAGTTTCGATACTCATTTGGTTTACGAGACCTCATTCTACCCGATCTTCTGATTTAGGTACCAATTTATTAACTAGCGATCTGATTACTAGGTACCACTTGATTTCCTTGGTTTGCCCGAGCTTTGTTAGTTCATTTCGATCAAGGATACTTTGCACTTCAATGTGAGTACATAGTTCCCCTATTTTACTGTTTTCAATTGTTTTGGGGTGATTCATATGTGGTAAATGATTTTGATGCTTTCAATGACGATTTCAAAAAAGAATACTATGGTTTATATTAAACAAAACAATTTTGATAATGTGAACGAACTTGTTGGACGTATTTACATAACGAATGACATTCATTAATTTTGGCCGAACCGACCAGTATTAGGTTATGGTACCATAGGATCTGACAAATCCCGTTATCGGACTGCACCCATGGTTATGTGTGGGGGTTATGTGGGTAACGACTGAACCTGTTGATTGTTAACTTACCCTTTGGTGGTTTGTTAATACGAGTTGAACGATGGACGAGTTGCGAAGGTTTGAATGTTATAAGCGAGACGACCAAAAGTATTTTTCACAACTGAAACAAGAACGATTTAAAAAAATGAACGATGGTCTATAACGATAACGAGTTAAACGATTTAAACGATGGGTTTTTGGTATGTGATTAGATAACGAGACGGGTTTAATGTGATAAAAGCATGGTAGATACGCCGCTGGTACTTCTTATATATAAGTGCTTTTATCATATTACATTCTGTAGCGTTATTTAGTTCACTTGGATGAACGATTTTGAACGATGTCACACAACGATGTTTACTAAACGATATAAATCATACGAGTTTTATTACAACAATGATTTACGATTTGGTTTACGTAAACAAATGTTTTGGGTTAAGATTCATGGCATCGTGATTTTATAAACTATAACCAACCTATGTTGAGTTGGTTATTCCTTTTACAATACAAATGTTTTACAAAACAAGGTTTTCTAATATCAATTAACGCTGTTGTACGAGTTATTTCAACATGTAAACGAGCCATCAATCTGATACTCTCACAAAACCTCTATGCTCGCCGGCATTTCTTTGCTGACTTTATTTTTACATATGTTTCAGGTGGTGTTGAATGATGTTGATTGCGACTAGGATGCATGCTCACTTAGGACTAGACGAGGCCTTAGTGACTTAATAACGATGATAGTCGAGATGTGAACTTGTTGGTTTTAACTTTAAGACAATGTAATTATTCAATAACTAAATAAAATGAAACTTTTGAATCCATGGTTATGAAACAATAATTTTGTCGCTCCACTCCCCAACGTTTCTGCCACGGTTTCGTTGTTTTAACGCGGTCGGGGTGTGACAGAAGAGTTGGTATCAGAGCCAATGGTTATAGGGAATTAGGTTATTAGTAATGCTTTGACCTAGACTATAACTTTTCTAGGACCCTAACACGAGTTTTCTTGCGTTTAGAATTTTAAAACAATACCGTCACCTATCTTTAGGTGATAACCACAACGAGAACACAATAACAAACCCGTTTTGAAAATCAATCATCTATTCTTAGATGATTTATTATAAGGTTTTGAACCTTCAAAGTTTTCAAAATCTCGTCAAAGTTTGGGTCTTATAATGTGAACACGTGCAATCTAGAAGGGTGGGTGCCTGTACCTCGGGTTTTCTATCTAAGGCTAGAGTGTTCGTACAAATCCACATAATCAGACCAGTCACTCTTACCTGGGAACTCTTGGGGTGAGTGTCCACTTATAGGCTAAAGCATGTCTTCGCGATACATTATATTGACCCATTTACTTTGATTAGTCACTGTGTATTGTTTGTTTGTTCGAGGTAATGAACGAATGATCACCTTCCCTGTGTTTTGTCGATGTTTTCAATACCTCTTTTGTTTATCCAATTATCGATCTCACTCATTTCTCATGTTTCCTTGTTCTTTTTAGAATATGCCTCCTCGACGAGATGCACAACCTCAAACTAACGCCGAAATCGTAGCCCTTGTTGCTCAGCAAATGGCTGCTGTGATTCCGAATCTAATAACCCAGATCAATCAAGCGAACAACAATAATAATAACAATGCTCAGTGTAGTTTCAAAACGTTTAATTCGGCTAAACCACTAAAGTTTTTTGGGTCTCAAGGAGAAACTGTGCTCCTACAATGGTTCGAAAGTTCGAAAAGCACATTTAGATATGTTCAGTGTCCAATGAACGAAAGGTTGAGTTTGCATCCAGTGTTTTCGAGAAGTGTGCTCTTACATGGTGGAACGGTGTGATGCGAGATAGGGGTGCCGATGTGGCTATGGCACAAACTTGGGAAGAGCTTCGAGCTCTCATGATGAAAGAGTTTTGTCCCCGTCACAAGATAAGGGCTTTGGAACGAGAAATCGATGATCTAAAACAAGATGGGGGAGAACACCGTGCGTATACGGATCATTATGAGGAGCTGAGTTTATTGTGTCCTACTATGGTTACCCCATTGGAAAAAGCGATCGAGAGGTATATAGATGGTTTGCCTGATTTTGTGCAAGACATAGTTACTGGTAGTAATCCTACCACTGTTCGTCAGGCAATCGAATTGGCTGCAACTCTGACAGAGTCTCAAGTCAGAAAAGGTAAACTAACCCACAAGGGTGATAAGAAGCAGTCAACCGATTCCATTCAAGGCAAGGGTAAGGGTAAGAAGAAGGGCGAGTCATCAAGAAGGTCGAGGAAGCGCAAGGCTTCCCAGAATTTTGCTGTAACCAATCAAAATGCTCAGAACCCACCAGCACAACCTCCTGCCAAGAAACAATATGCTGGTACTGCACCTCACTGTACTCGGTGCAATGGTCATCATGTTGCTCAGCAGGCTTGTAAACAATGTACCACTTGTGCTAAACTTGGGCACATGGCCAACAATTGTCGTTTGGGTCAGAATCAAGCTGTTCAGAATCAAGCTCCAGTTCAGGGGAATGCTGCTAGATTCCCACTTGGCTCATGTTATAATTACGGAGAAATGGGTCATTTCCGCAACAATTGCCCGAAACTGGCGAATCCGAATGTTAATGTTAATGCCAATGCCAATGTGAATCCCACTCGTGGACGAGCATACAATTTGAATGCACACAAGGCTCGTGCTGACAACGAGGTTGTTAATGGTACGTTCCTTGTTAACCATCAACCTGTATCTGTTCTTTTCGATTCTGGCGCAGATAGAAGTTTTGTATCGTTATCATTTGAGCCTTTACTTGCGACACCTAGAACTAAATTGAGGAAACCCTTATCTGTTGAAGTTACTACTGGTAAACCACTTGTACTCGATTCAGTCATTCGCGATCAATTGAACCTCGATAACCATCTTTTTCCTATTGACCTCATACCGATGCAACTTGGGAGTTTCGACAATATCGTAGGGATGGATTGGTTAACTAAGTATCATGCTGAGGTGGTTTGTTTCGATAAGATTGTTTGCATTCCTCTTTCATCTGGTGAAGTCCTTGAGGTTCGTGGCGAGAAACCCTCAAATGGTTTGAAACTCATGTCGTGTACGAAAGCCCAAAGTTACTTACGAAAAGGATATGTGGCCTTTCTGGCACATGTCACCGAGGAGAAAGACAAGAGCAAGTGTATACAAGATATTCTGATTGTTCGCGATTATCCAGAGGTGTTTCCTGATGAACTGCCTGGTTTGCCTCCAGTTCGTCAAGTCGAATTTCATATTGATCTTGTACCCAATGCCAACCCGATTGCAAAAACACCTTATCGGCTTGCACCGTCTGAGATGCAAGAATTATCGAAATAGCTTCAAGAATTATCTGACAAAGGATTCATCAGACCGAGTTATTCACCTTGGGGCGCTCCAGTCCTGTTAGTGAAAAAGAAATATGGGTCTTTTTGAATGTGTGTCGATTATCGTGAGCTTAATAAGCTTACCATCAAGAATCAATATCTCCTACCATGAATTGATGATCTCTTTGATCAGCTGTAAGGTGCTACATGTTTCTCCAAGATTGATCTGCATTCTGGGTATCATCAGCTTCGTGTAATCGAAGAAGATATTCCCAAAACTACTTTCCGCACGAGATATGATCACTACGAGTTCACTGTCATGCCTTTTGGTTTGACGAACGCCCCAGCTGTTTTCATGGATTTAATGAATAAGGTTTGTAAACATTATTTAGACAAGTTCATTATTGTATTCATTGATGACATTCTTATTTATTCGAAGTCTCGAGCCGATCACGAACAACACCTTCGTCTAACGATGGAACTTCTAAAGAAGGAACAACTTTTCGTCAAATTCTCCAAGTGTGAATTCTGGCTTAAAGAAGTTCAGTTTTTGGGTCATATTGTTAACGGGCAGGGTATTCATGTGGATCCTTCCAAAATCGCTGCTATTAAGGATTGGAATACACCTACGACACCTACAGATGTTCGTTCTTTTCTTGGTCTTGCTGGTTATTATCGTCGATTCATTTCGAACTTCTCGAAAATCGCGGTTCCTCTCACTGCTTTGACTCAGAAGAATAAGCCTTTTGAGTGGGGACCTAAACAAGAGGAAGCTTTTCAAACGCTGAAATGAAAACTCTATGATGCTCCTGTTTTATCTTTGCCCGATGGAAACGATGATTTTGTTGTCTATTGTGACGTGTCAAATCAAGGCCTTGGTTGTGTTCTCATGCAACGAGGTAAAGTTATAGCATATGCGTCAAGACAATTGAAAATTCACGAGAAAAACTGCATGACTCATGATCTTGAGTTGGGTGTTGTGGTTTTTGCACTCAAAATCTGGAGACACTATCTTTATAGAACGAAATGTGTGGTTTTCACGGACCACAAAAGTCTCCAACACATTCTTAATCAGAAGGAGTTGAACATGAGGCAACGGCGTTGGGTTGAACTCTTGAACGATTACGATTGCGAGATTCGCTACCATCCTAGTAAGGCCAATGTCGTAGCCGATGCGCTAAGTCGAAAGGAACGAGTCAAGCTTAATTTTGTTCGCACTCTATCCGATATTCAAACTCGTGTCTCTCAAGCTCAACGTACTTGTGTTACATAAAACCTGATGGGTAAGGAATTACCACGTCAACTTGAGCTTAAACTCAAAATGAAAGACGATGGGTTACTCTATTTTAAAGATCGTTTGTGGATCCAGAAACAAAACAATCTTCACACGTTAGTGATGGACAAATCTCATACGTCTCGATACTCTATCCATCCTGGTGCTGACAAAATGTACAAGGATCTTCGTACTCAGTACTGGTGGCCTGGTATGAAAAAGGATGTTGCCTTGTATGTATCGAAATGCCTAACTTGTCTCAAAGTCAAGGCTGAACATTAACGACCATTTGGGGTGCTTGTACAACCAGAGATACTGTAGGATCATGTACGGACCCGAAACGAGTTGATCAGAGGCGTTCTACACAATATGAAAGGCGGAAACAGACATATTGTGTGTGATTCAGCAAGATATTCACTAAAACTGTCTTATATATTGATCTGGAAACGATTTACACCACGAAGACACTTCGACAGAGCTTCGCCGTCGGAAACAACCTTCCTAATCCCGTTCCAAATGAAACGGAAACACTCCTATATATAGACTTACAAGACGAAGTCGACAGAAGCATGCACCAACAGACTCCCCCTCGAATGTTGACGAGTCTTAAGTGTCGAGTCTTCAACGTCTTCAGTCTTTATCAGTCTGATTGCTCTCTTTGAAATATCTTGAGAGTGTAAAGCTTCTTCAATCTTCTCTCTTCTCTTTTCTTTAGCATCAACAGACTCCCCCTCTTGACATGTCTTTTCAGGATCAGGATCGTGATCTGGCTCTATTCTCAGTTTTAGAATCCAGGCTATCCTGCACATCCTCTACCTTACAATAAATTTCACCAATTTAACATTTTACAAATTTATGCTCTTGATTATCAATTGTCTACACAAATCAATAAATGATTTTACAATGTTAATCTCTGATGAACCACTTGTATGAAAAACATTTTTCTTTTTAAAACTTTTCTTGTTTCAAACAGACTCCCCCTCACACGTTGTCATCATGTTTAGGAGTGTTTCAAAAATTTATACTAAAACACACTAAAATCTTTTTGAATTTTGAATAAAATGAAATGCAGTAAAGGAAATATTTACATACAATATTTTTGTGAGTTTGTGTAAGAGGATCATATCAGTTTATGAGACAAATCACCAACACCGTTAAGCTTTAAACATTTTCAGTTTTAAACGATTCACTTAGATTGTCAGTATACTGATCCACTTAAATTCTCACACAAAGTTCAAATGTTTCGAGATACGAGATTAATGTTTTAGAGACTTAAACTTATTAGCGTGTCCCACCACTTGAATATACCCACGTATCCAGATCCCAATATTCAGTCTTACAGGTGAGTATACCACAGATGATATCTGTAAGGGGATAAATTGGGGGGACCGTGAGAGCTCAGGTCAGAACTTCCGTTCAGCAGAGAGATGACGGCTTCGACTTTTGGTGTGTCCCCTTTAGAGGATCTTTTGTTTCAACAGCACATGATTAGCATTTTGCAATGTTTCATCATTTTTTGTACTGAGGGCGGCGCTATATTTCAAGCAAGCAGAAAATATTATACGGGGACTAGGCCATTGCTTCCGAAAATCAGAAGTCCCGGGATAATACCCTAGATATCACTGAGTATAAAGACCTAGTATCTCAGAAAGAGGGACCTTTCAAACAAGATTTCGGGGGTTACCCATATATCTGAGAGATGTTCCCCACGATATAAGTAAGTTTGAAATTTAGGTTTATATCTCGTCATAATTTACTAAATGTGCAAAAACCTACTGGCACATCATCAGTGAGATCGTTTATCACATTTTTGACCTTCCATTTCTTTAGCATGCTGTGATCGTCCACTGATGTACTATCATTTCCTCTTTTTCACAACAAAACTCATTTTTGATTTTATCATGTTTTTTACTTTTTCAAATTTTCAAATGTTTTTGGATTTTCAGAAATTCTTACTCCCCCTAAAATTCAAACACATTTAAAAAGAAATTTGAAAACAAACTGTACAAGTAAAATGACAACTGATATCAAATCGCTTCAATTCGCCATCCACTTGGCATAAACAATCAGAACTCCCCCTTACAACAAACTATTTTCCCATTTGATCTCAAAACACTTAAGTTTGTTTTAATCACAATGGTTTTTCCGAAAAATTAGTTTTGTTAAAACTACTTGTAGGTTCGGGGATCTCATCACATTGTTCATCTCAACCACATGAAAAATTTAATAGATTTAAGTTCAAACATCAAATACCACTTGTAGAAAATCAAGTACAACTTAATGTCCCTGATTTACCTCTTGTAAGACGAAATCACTTTCGTGAATTTCTCAAGAAAGATGCCGATACCTGCTCCTCGCTTACCAACCTGGAAGCTCCGGCAAGTCATACCTGTTCAAAAACATTTTTTTAAGAATGATGCCGATTCATGCTCCGCGATTACCTACTTGGGAGCTCCGGCAAGTCATACTACTCACTTATGAAAAACAGACATCCAAGCTTCACCAAACTTGGATGTTTCCTCCTCAACTTCACCTGGGTAATAAGTTGCTTTCTTTGTGGAATAAAAATCTTTAACCCCTTTGGCCTTACTCTCAACCATTTTTCCAAAAATCTTTTTAACATTTCCATTAAACACTTTCTCAACATCAAATTCTTTCTTCTCAGAATAGAATTGATTCAAGATCTCAACCTTGCCAACTTTTGATTTAAAATTCTCAGCCCTCAATGGGGTAAAATTTACATCATCCATTGGAGGCACTGAGTTTTCTTCTTTTACCTCAACCTGTGGCTCCTCTGACTTTGTGGAATCAGATTCATCGCCAGATTTCACATCAAACTTCTTAACATCTTCATGAAACTTTTTAACAACCCACATTTAGTTGTCATGCTCAGCTCTCTTTTTATAAAAACTCGTCTTTGAACACTCACCAACTTCATATGTTGAATTTTCAAAAATTTTAAATTTTTCAGTTGGTGGTTCATTTTTCTCAACAACTTTTTCTTTCAGTTTACAAGAAACTCCCTGTTTTGTCTATGTTACTTTTGTACAGTTCCATGCAATGTGACCCACTTCATTGCATCTATAACAGGTTCTTGCCTCGTTCTTCTGATAATCTTCATTTTTCTTCTTTTTAGTAAGAAACTCCTGGTTTGATTGTCTCCAGAACGGTTTCTTCTGTTCTTCCTCAGCACTTCCTCCTGAAACAAATTTTGTTTTTGTTTTAGAAATTTTCTCATTTTTATGATTTTCAGGTGGAATAAAACCAAAACCTTTCTTTTTGAAGTTACCGTTATGGTTTGGTTTCTTTTGAAAACCAGAACTGTAACCTTTTTTCTTGTTTAACCGTTGTTGAACTCTTGAAGTGTATTTTTTAGATTTTTCAGTAAGATTTAAATCTTTTATTTCAGAAATATTAATTTCTATTATTTTGAAAACCTTTTTGATCTTTTCAATTTGAACACTTCTTATTGGAAATTCCTCATCAGAATATAATTTGTCTGAATCATTCAATGTATAAACAACTTTGAATAATTCATCATTCAAATTAGATTTTGATAACAGGAATTCTTTATTGTAAACCCTTTTAACCGACGACTTTGGACTATCAACTGATGATGAACTTGGACTCCCTGACTCAGACTTTGACTCTGACTCCTCATCCTTATCCAACACTTGATCGACCATCCTTTTTATTAACTCAGACTCATGATCTATGTCGGACGATGTGAATGTGACATCAATATTTTCTGGTAACTCGTTAGTTGTTTCAGATTTTAACTCTATATTGACAGCCTTTTTGACTTGCTCCTCATTTGGTTTTCTGGGAGAATACCCTTCCCAGATCGGAGGCGGACACTTGTTATAACTAACACTCTGTTTCTTACCAGTATCCTTCTTCTCTTTTGGCTTCTCTTGTTGAAAAACTTCTAAACCTGCAACAGTTGGATAAATTCGATTAATTAGATAATCAGAACTAGAATAACTTTGCAATAAACGTTTAATTCTCTCATTTTCAATCCTCTCAGTCTCCACTCTTGCTTTAACTTTGCACACTCTTCAATGTAATGATTGATAGCTTTTTGCTTCGACATCGTCACAACAGTCATCATTGTCCCGTGCATCTTCTCTTTCAGAATTTGTCTTTTGTAGACCAGTTACCGTTCTGTTCAAAACGTCATACGACTCTTTCACATAATTGAGATTGAACAGTAATTGTTCTTTCATCTTATCTTGCTCACTCAACTTCTCATCTTTTTCTGCACATTTCTTGCAAGATTCCAAACACTTTAAGCAAGGCTTGATGACTTCCACAATCTTTTCTATTTCAACGATCTTCTCAACTTCAACAACTTTTTCAACTTCAATTACTTTCTTTGTTTCAACAATCTCTTCAGCAATTTTAACCTCTTAATTTTGAAAAATCTTTTCATTTTGATCTTTGCTTTCACATTCCTTCTTTTTCAGTTCTTTTGCTGCTCGTCTCTTCTTCAACTTCTCCAAGCGATCTGCAAAATAAAATTGAAAACTTTCAGGAGATAAATGAGTTTTTGCAATATTGATATGCATTTCTTCCTCATCATCACTACTGTCATCAGTTGGTGATTGATCAAAATCTATTGTCTTTTCTGAACTATCATCTGAAGAACCAGAATCAGATGGTGTTTTATCAAAAATTGTTGTTCTTTCTGAACTTTCTTCTGATGAAATAGACTTTTCTTCTTGACTTTTCTCATTACTATCAAACGCTTTCATCCATTTGGTCATAAGATCAGGCACTTGAATGATCTGTGCAATTAAAGCTGCAACTTTTGAATCTGGTGGAATATATTTATCCCAGCTGAAGCCTTCTGCTACTTTTTCATCATCTTGATCAGTGATACCATAGTAAGCTTTTCTGTTTGCATCTTCGATCATTCTAGCATGAGCAGTCTGTGGTTCTTTTTGTTGATGTGGTTGGTGAGCAACTTGTTGATATATGGCTTTCCGATAGTAATCATCTTTTCCAAAAGGATTCTTTGCTCCACTAGCCTCTTGATTTTTGCATTCTCTCTTGAAATGACCTTTCTCCCTGCATCGAAAACAAGTAACTTTAGATTTATCAAAACCCAAAGTAGACACATGTGTATCCAAAAAATCATTTCTTCCTGTAATCATTTTAAACTTTTCTGCTCTTCTCAAAACACTTGCTAGACACCACTTGATGTCCATGAGCTCCATCTCTTCAGGGTCTATCTGATCGTAATCTTCTTTCGTCAGCATAGGATTTCCGATCCTCCCTGCAACCAAACCTTCATAGGATTGTAACACAGTTGCAAGTAACGCCATGTGATCTTTTGCAATTTCTTCAGAAAAACTTTGACCATCTGAAAGATTCAATGCAATGTTGCACTGTATCACACAACCATTTCCACTTTTTGAACTTTGAGAATGAAAACTTGAAGTTGAACTCTTTGGATTAACATTCGGGTATGAAGAAAATCCACTGCTACTGTTTGAATTTTGATCAACAGTTCCAGTTGAGTTTCCAGCACTAAAAGCAGTTTGGATTTTTTTTACTCATTTCAACTTCTTGAACATTGCCTTTGTAATACATTTTCACATCTTGTTGATTACTCGGATTGTTCATCCTTGCAATATTTTGCTGTTCAAGATCTTGACCTTCAATCATTTTGATGAACTGAGAAATCGTCAAACTATCATATTCTCCAGTTTTCTTTAAGATCATCAAAAATGTACCCCATTCTTTCTGAGGTAAAGCATCAGCTAATTTGTCTACCCATTCCTCTCGTTCTTTATTGATACTCAACAAAGACATTGAACGTACTAAGTGGCAGTATCTTTCGATCAACTTCTTTGTATCTTCTCCTGGTAGACTTGTGAATAGATCAAATTCTTTCTTAAGCAATGCCTTTTTACTCTTAATCATCTTTTCACTTCCCTCAAATTTGATTTTAACAGCATCCCAAATTGATTTTGAAGTTTTGTCATGTTGAAGTAATATAAGGATGTCTTCTTTAATAGCTTGCTGAAGTAGACTAATCATCATCTTTTCAGCTTTGTACATGTCTCGTTCCTTATCTGTAAATTCAAAAATCTTTTTATCAACTCCCAACTCAGTACGTAGTAGCACATACTTTTTTCTCAACACACTCCCATGATCTCAAATGATTGGCTTGGACCCAGTTTTCAAACCTATCTTTCCAACCATAATACTCCTCAATGCTCATTAGTTTAGGGGGTTTTTGCATAGTTCCGGTTTCATTTTCCATGTTCATGTTCTTAGCAATTTCAGCTGGAGTAGTCGGGGATGTAGCAAACGCATTATAGAACTCTTCTTCCATGATTCGGTAAGATGTTTTTCACAACAGTCACTTTCAAATGGAATTAATGTTTTAAACGGAATCACTCCAAGCGAAATTAACCTTCAAGCGAGATTACCTGTACAATCAACTTCAAACGAAATTAAGACTCAAACGAAATTAGGCCTTTCAAACGAAATTAGGAATTTAATTTCGTTTGAACTTCCCAAACGAAATTTAATTTCATGTGGAATTAAGAACCAGTTTCAAGCGAAATTATAATTTTCAAACGGAATTCTAATTCCGTGCAGAATTAACTGCTGATTCAAACGAGATTAGCCAAATCAGGTGATTCCGTGCGGAATTATGGAACATTTACAAGCGAAATTAAGCTGATGTCATTTTGTTCGAACTGATTTTCAAGCGAAATTACAAATTTTATCAAAATTAATTTGAATTAAGGTCCAATTTTCTCAAGGGTTTATTAAAACACTGTTTCGCTTGTGTTGTGAAAAAATCAGGCCATTTTAACCGTTAAAACTTGTTCAATTGATAAAAAAAGGTGTAGAAATAAGAAAATGAGATGAATTCAAGCTGAAATCGACAGAACTCCTCCTCCTGAGCTCTGATACCACTTGTAGGATCGTGTACGTACCCGAAACGAGTCGATCAGAGGTGTTCTACACAATATGAAAGGCGGAAACAAACATATTGTGTGTGATTCAGCAAGATATTCACTAAAACTGTCTTATATATTGATCTGGAAACGATTTACACCACGAAGACACTTCGACAGAGCTTCACCGTCGGAAACAACCTTCCTAATCCCATTCCAAATGAAACGGAAACACTCCTATATATAGACTTCCTAATTCCGCTCCAAACACACTCAAATGGAATTACATACAACCGGAATTACAACTCAAGCGGAATTATATGTTAATTCCATGCAGAATTACAAGTTGACCTTTCAAGCGGAATTAGCTCTTTGACATTTTTTCTCGATCTTCGTGCCCTGAACAATGCAAGACTCGATACAAGACGAAGTCGACAGACGCATGCACCAACAGATACCGGTATGGAAGTGGGAGAACATTGCGATGGACCTCATCACAAAGTTACCGCGCACAACTAGAGGTCACGATGCTATTTGGGTAGTCATTGATCGATTAACGAAATCAGCACATTTTATACCGATTCGTGAGGATCTATCTACTGATAAACTTGCCAAGATTTATGTTGACGAGATTGTATCTCGACAGAGTGTTCCTTTGGATATCATATCTGATCGTGATGCTCGATTTTCATCCCACTTTTGGAAGACTATGCAATCTGCTTTTGGGAAATCAACTAAATCTAAGCACTGCTTATCATCCCCAAAGAGATGGACAATCCCAGAGGATGATACAAACATTGGAGGATATGCTTAGAGCATGCGTGATAGACTTTGGTGGTAATTGGGATTCTCATCTACCGTTGATCGAGTTCTCTTACAACAATAGTTATCATGCTAGTATCAATAAGGCACCGTTCGAAGCTTTGTACGGTCGAAAATGTCGTTCACCTGTCTGTTGGAATGAGATCGGTGAAGCTCAGCTTACTGGACCTGAGCTCATTCTGGAAACAACGGACAAAATCAATAAAATTCACGATAATCTTCTGACAGCTAGAAGCCGTCAAAAGAGATATGCGGATATGCGACGCAAGCCCTTGGAATTTCAAGTCGTAGACCGTGTCCTACTCAAGGTATCCCCTTGGAAGGGAGTGGTGAGATTTGGAAATAAAGGAAAACTTGCACCACGATATGTTGGACCATTTAAGATTGTTGAAAGAATCAGAAAGGTTGCCTATAGACTAGAGCTACCTCCTGAACTTGGGAATATTCACCCAACATTCCACATGTCCAATTTATGAAAGTGTTTAGCCGATACTAATCTTCACATTCCACTCGACGAAATTCAAGTTGATGAAACGATGCACTTAGTCGAGAAACCTGTGGAAATAATGGACCGTGCAGTCAAACAGTTGAAGAACAAATGAATACGATTGGTCAAAGTTCGCTGGGAGTCCAAACGTGGCCCCAAGTTTACTTGGGAACGTGAGGACCAAATGAAAGCGAAATATCCATATTTGTTTTCATGAGTTTCCTCTAGTTAAAATTTCGGGACGAAATTTCCTAAAGTAGGGGATACTATGACACTTGTTATCTGTAAACGATGTATGATGTAAAACAATATCAATTATCAATGAAATGATGTGTTTTGGTGTTAATATATGTGTATTTGTGTTTGATAATTTTACGATTTGATTCTAGTACGATTTCAAGCTCTAAATCGCTTTTTGGAAAGTTATATGCAAACTGATGCGTAAACGTAATTAGTTTAACGCAACACACACTCCGGAATAGTGAAATAGGCTTAACATACCTTAAATAACCTGTAAAACCCGATAGGATCTTTCAATGATATCAACCTTTAACTTGTGAAGGTGCGGAAAACAATCACAAGCCGATTCAAGAATGAAATATAATAATCAACACTAGAATAATATATGAAATATCAAACCGAAATCTTGCATTCAATGACTAGCAAAGACTGATACAGGACCCGAACTAGAACTCGGTTCCTTCTCCTTGTGTCGCCACCTATATCCTCATCAACAACCTCAAACAATGAGGTAAAATATGCTTAAATACAAAACAATTAGGCCACTAACCTAAGCCCATTGCGACACAAGACCACTAACCCAAACACTAACATAACCGGCCCAAACATGTAAACCAAACATAAACATAATCAACCCTCAAACTATGCTAACCTACATGAATAAACCTTCAGGTTCCAACAATCTCCCCCTAGGTTTATGCATGCAGGTCCTTGACACTTTAATCTTCACTATCATCTTGCACCCGATCCTTAATACCACCAAAACCCTTTGTATGAATATGAATTGATGCTGCAACAGCTTTAGTCCAAGCTTTGGCAATTTCTTCATATTTCTCAGTAGCTCTAATTTGATGACGAGCTAACACTTCCAAATCTTCATGAGCAACATTCATTAAATCAATCTGATCCACCAATTGAAAACACACATCATCATCACAAACAATCACTGCCTGCCCTAAACGCTCATCATAAGACCAAAAATGTAAGGTCTTTAGAGCACCCTTTGGAATCTTTTTCACCAATGGAATCATCTTCTCTTTATCGGTTACAGGCCAACGCACAATCTTCATTCGCTTGTTTGTATATGGATCTCTGATGCCTTTAGCGGGTTTAACAATGGACTCTGCAGTACGCATTGAAGGAAAGCCCCTAAGAACCTCCCTCTTCAACCTCTCGAAAAACCTATAACCAACTCCTCCAGGCTTATCATCTACATAAGGTGCTCTAGACAAGTCTGTCAAGTCCACTTTAGTAAATGACTGAAACTGGCCTGGATGTTTATACCACTCAACAGGTCCAATCTTCCTTTTTATCCACCATCTCTTGCGATCATGATCATAACCCCAGCTAACTACACCAGAACGATTTCCAACCTTATCATAAAGAGTTTCACCAACATCCATCAAATGATGAGTTGCATGAGCATCATCATCATCTGGATTTAGATTCCGATTCTTCATAATGACAAACTGTCTTTTCTTCTTGATTCTTTCAGCTTTCTCTTTGTCTGCAACAGGATCAACAATTCTTCTAAAGTAATGTTCCATAGCAGCACTTCTTTCAGCATCATCCTTTTCAAAAGCTTTTCTTCTGTTTTCAACATCAGTTGGATCAGAAAACTCCTGTCCAAACTTCTTCTCCAACTTTCCACGCAAATCATAAACCATATTAAACAGCAAACTAACATCTCCTTGAAGCTGCTCAATCTGTTGATCTTTCTTCACAATAGTATCTTCAAGTTGAATAATCTTTGCATCTTTATGGATTGAATCTTGCTCAAGTACAACCATTCGTTTCTTCATATCTCTCATACTGATATACTCATCTTCATCACTAGAATCATCATCAAACGGCATTCTAAATGGCTCTTCAGGTCTTTTACCACTTGAACTGCTAGGCATATCAAGATCAACTCTAGAAGGACCTGCAGATTCAGTAACACTAGGTAGCGTTGTCTCAACAGTGGCATCAACATCAATACTAGTAACCTGAACGTCATCAGTAGTAACATCCATATCAGTTCTTCCAGTATCAACATCAAAATCAAAGATGTCTTCAGTAGCGGTGGTGGTATCGGTGATATTCTTTTCAAACTCGAAGTCATAAAGACCTTCATCATCTTCATCAGTAACTACGGGTTGATCTTTGCTATGCTCAATATACATTCCAAGCCGAGGATCCCTCCTTTTCCGTTTCAATGGCATGGAATCAGAATCCTTTGGGTCTTCACTAGGCTTTTCACTTGACACTGAAAGATCAGAAGGAGGATTTCCCATCTTATCAGTTACAGATTTTAGTAACAAAGCCAAACTTTCAGCAGTAATCACGGGTGGAACAGCAGAAACAGTAGTATCAACTTCAGCTTCAGGAGGAAGCTCTTCATCTTCATCAGAATCACACATAATCTCAACACCTTCATCGTCAGAGTCTATTGTTAAAATCTCTGTCTCAGGCTGATCTTCAGCATCCATACGAATATCATGTTCTTCAGCAACAATGGCACTTGCAGATACACTTTGCACTGAAACAGATTGTGCTATTTCTAGATTTTCACGAACATCTTCCGTCTCTGCAAACTGACCAAACTTCTCCAAAGGAATCAATCCTTCATACTTCTTCTCTGTACCCTTCTTTGCAGTAAGTGCTCCAAAACATGATGGACCCATTGGTTTCAATTCCAACGTATTACCAGATCTCTTCAATTCTGGATATTTATCATTCAGAATCATCTGCAAAAATCTAGGATACATCAGAAACTTATCCTTTCGAAGTCCAATTGCATTCCTTTTCATCGCTTCCAAAATATATCTTGAATAATTGAACGACTCATTTGTAATTACACAAATCACAGCAGCAGACTGAGTAGTATTCAACTGATCAATTCCCCCTCTATTCTCTGTCATGCACAAAAGAAACATATGCAGTAACAGACGCCAGTATGGATGCACAAACTTCTTAACCAAGGGTGGAAACTTTCCTTCGTAGCTCAAACGAGGCAAAATTGCTTCTACTGCTCCAGCTGGAAGTTCTATAGGATCTGTTTCCTGATCATTAAATCTTAGCACTTCTCTAATCATCTGCTCAGTCACTATAACTTTCTTTTCTTGAATTTCAGCAACTATAGCTCCCTTTCCATCAACGACTTCTACTTTAGCACTCTTCCAAAAAGCTTGAATAAGATCTTCATAAACAACCGGATTCTCACGAAGAGCATGAACAATCCGACAGTTATTTAAGCCTTTCATCAATGATGTGTACATCTGCTTGTGTTTCTCTGGTGGAGGTGCTAAATATCCAACTTGATTATGAGAAGATATAAACTTTAAATCCATTTTCTGCACATAACACAAATCAAATAAGTTTCCAACTTTCAAATATAACAGTGATAAAAATAAAAAACCAAAACAAACACTGTTACTGTTCACTCGAGACCATGAGTCGCAACCAAAAGGTCTCGAGTCGCAACCATGAGTCGCAACCAGTTGTCTACGAGTCGCAACCATGAGTCGCAACCAACAAACATTGAGTCGCAACCATGAGTCGCAATCTTGAGGTTGCGACTCGTAACCACTGGTTTCGAGTCCTAAGTGTTCTTGATTTCGAGTCAACATCTTCAACACTTCATCGGAAACATCATCAGAATCTTCAAATCTTCATCGGAATCTTCAAAACTTCATCGGAATCTTCAACAAACATTCATAATTCCTGCAAAACTTGAATAATGATGTCATTATACCTTGATGATGAACAAAGCAGATTGCGAGTCGCAACCGGAAATCAGTCGGAACTGTTGATGATCACCGGAATCTTGAGAGAAAAAGAGAGAACAATGCTTGGTTGCGAGTGAGAAATGAAGTCTCGACTCGCAACCATCCCTTTTATACCACAAAACAGATTGTGGGCCATCATGGGCTGGTAACTCTTGGGCTCAACTTTAACCGATTGGGCTTTGACATATTTGGGCTCTTGACTTAACAGATTTAACAATCAATTTTTAAACCCATTTCAAAACTTATTTAATTTTAATGAAAATTATCCAGTAAACCTTTTGAGCAATGTTTGCAAATAAAACCTAAAAACAAAAATTAAATAACAAAAATATTTACAAAATAAAATAAGGAAATTTGCATAGATACTCAGGGATCAAATCACAAGGTTTCAGGCTTGACTTCACTTATCAACACTGATCTACTACTGAATGATCTAGACAATTGCCAGTATATTTGTCCCCTTAAACTCATCTCCCTAGACCTTTTCCAAATAACTGCCTGTAACTCAATTTATCATGTTTTGATATCTTAACAATGAACACTCAAAACAAATACTAATCAAATCCCAGAATTATAACAGCACACTCTATCATGCAAGTAGCTTCCCTACCACATATTTCACAAGTCCAATCCAGATCTCTGAAATCTTAACTGGGACTAGGTTGAGAAGAGAACAGAATAGATCTTAAGTAGAGATGGTATAATATACAGGATCAAATGAGTTTTTCTCAATTTGACATAGGTTTATAGGGTTTCTTTTGGGCACTAGAGGGCCTCTTTCGGGTGTTTAATTGATCTACAAAGCGACAACGTACAGCTAGGTCAGCATGTATCTGGATGCAGCAGAAGCTGTCGTTGCCTAGCACCTCCAGGTCAGCATATATCTGGATGCAGCAGAGGAGATACACGACTTTTTCAGAGAAGATTTCAGAGTCAGACCAAAATTGTGTGTATCGGGACAACATACAGACATTCAAATAGAAATGAGCTAATTCCAAGTGACTTTCTTTCCTGAGGTCATGTACAATTTTTAGTTCTAAACAGAAACAGCAAATGTTTCCAGTCTTAAAGATAGAGCCTACCAACACATCATACTAGAGTCAAACTATTTCGATACTGGTCTTACATGAGTCAGCCCTCAACCATAATGTGTAAAATCATTTCATTTCCCAGTCATGCCACACCTCTTTTTGTATTTTTCAATGTTTTTGTATTTTTCCAATTTTTAATGTTTTTGTATTTTTCAAAAATTCTCCCCCTAAATTTGAGCATAAATAAAAACTACCTAAGAATAGAAAATTTTATGAACAAATTTACCTACGAAAAACAAAAACATGCTCATTCAGTAAAACGAATCATTTTCAGAAAATCCACAAGCACTCTGAATTTTGAGCTGCTGACAGGTTTAGTGAACAAATCGGCAGCATTTGCATCAGTGTCGATTTGTTCAAGAGTAATAAGACCTCTGTCAAAACAGTCTCGGATAAAATGAACTTTAATATCAATGTGCTTGGTTTTTGAATGAAAGACAGGATTTCGAACAATTTGTATTGCAGCATCATTATCACAGTAAATAGTAGTGTTAAGATAAGTCAAACCATAATCCTGCAATTGATGTTGCATCCACACCACTTGAGAGCAAGACGCAGAAGCAGCAACATACTCGGCTTCAGCTGTAGATATCGCCACTGTTTGTTGTTTCTTGCATTGCCAAGAAATGAGCCGATCACCCAAAAATTGACATCCCGCAGATGTAGATTTCCTGTCACTGTCAGTACCTCCAAAATTGCTGTCAGAGAAAGCAAACAAGTCAAAATTGGAATCCCTCGGATACCACAGGCCAAACCGAGGTCGGCCTTTAAGATACCGAAAGATCCTTTTAACAGCAGTAAGATGAGAAGTTTTAGGATTAGCCTGATAGCGTGCACAGTTGCAAACAGCAAACATAATGTCCGGACGGCTAGCAGTGAGGTACATCAATGACCCGATCATGGACCTATATTGACGTTGATTGACAGACTCTCCTTCTTCATCTTCAGTCAATAATGGTCTCTCTGCCATAGGTGTTTCAGCAGGCTTTGCGTCCGTGAATTTGAATTTTGCCAGCACATCATCCACATACTTCCCTTGATGAATAAGAATTCCTTGTGAACTCTGCTTGACTTGTAGACCCAAAAACAGTGTCATTTCCCCCAGAGCACTCATTTCAAACTTCTTTTTCATAACTCTCTCGAATTCCTTGCAAAGATCCTCACTTGTAGATCCGAAAATGATATCATCAACATAGATTTGAACCAAGATTTGATCACGTCCTACCTTCTTGATAAACAGAGTCTGGTCTATGGTGCCACGCGTATACCCATGAGCCAACAGATGCTCTGTTAGTGTGGCATACCAAGCTCGAGGAGCCTGGTGTAACCCGTATAGCGCCTTGTCTAACTTGTAAGCGTATTCAGGATGATCTGGATGCACGAACCCTGGTGGCTGCTCGACAAAAATTTCTTCCTTCACATCTCCATAGAGAAACACGGTTTTGACATCCATCTGATAAACAGTGAATCCCATGTATGACGCGTAAGCCAAAAAGATCCGGATGGCTTCAAGTCGTGCAACCGGAGCATATACTTCATCATAATCCAGTCCTTCAATTTGTTTAAATCCCTGAACCACTAGCCTTGCTTTGTTTCGAACGATGACTCCTGCAGAATCCTGCTTGTTTCGAAATACCCATCTAGTTCCAAGCTTACGTTTTCCTGTTGGCAACTTGACGAGCTTCCATACTCCAAGTTTTTCAAACTGGTTCAGCTCTTCATGCATAGCATCTACCCAGCCAGGTTCCTGCAAAGCTATATCAATAGTTTTAGGTTCGATTTGAGAAAGATAACAAGAATATAAGCAAGTGTTAATGATTCCTGATTGACTCCTGGTCAAAATTCCTGCATTTACAGGACCAATCACATTCTCGATTGGATGATTGCGTTGAACGCTCGTAGGTATGGCTAAATCAGGTACAGTCTCCTCTTCAGTGGTGGTGTTGCTAGACTCCCCCTCATTAGGTGCTGTAGTAGTGTGAACTACAGGAGAAGTGACAACACAATCCTCAGGAATTTGTTCAGGAAATAAAACAGAGTCACTAGTTGATGCACCCTCAGGAGATCGATTGACCGTCGGAGTTGGTGTAGAATGTTGCGTAAACACCATTCCCGGTGGATCAATGGTATGATGCCTCACGTTATCTTGCATCTGTGCTTCATCTTCCATATCTTCAAACGACAATGGTTGTTTGGGAATAGACACACCTGCAACTGAAACATCACTTGACAAAACGTTAAATGATTTAAACAGAGCAGAATAATCATATAACCATTCTGGACCAACTCTAGCGTCCGTAGCATTCTCTTCAAGCCATTCAATGTTGCACGACTCGACGACCTTTTTAGTTACTTTGTTGTATACCCTATAAGCGGAGCCTTTCGCATATCCAACAAAATAACATTCGTCACCTTTGACTTCAAACTTTCCGTTGGAGTCCATTAGTAATAATACACATGGACAACCAAAGATACGAAAGTGTGAAACCGAAGGTTTATGTCCTTCCAGAATCTCATAAGGGGTTTTCATGTGACGTTTGTTTACTAAAGCATGATTCTGGATATAACAAGCCGTGCTAACTGCCTCAGCCCAAAAGAAGCTAGGAAGCTTTGAATCAGCCAGCATAGTATGCGCAGCTTCAATGAGAGTACGATTCCTTCTTTCAGCCACTCCATTTTGTTGTGGAGTTCGAGGCGCACTGAACTGACGATCGATTCCCTTATCAATGCAGAAAGTATCCAAAGTAGCGTTCTTGAATTCTGTCCCATTGTCTGATCGAATAACCTTCACCTTAGTACTCGCTTGATTTTCAGCCAAAGTAATGAATTGTTTTACCAAGACAGCAGTTTCATTTTTGTGGCTGAGAAAATATACCCAAGTGTAACGAGAGTAATCATCGACGATTACCAGACAGTAAGCTTTCTTCCCAATGCTCAGCACATTCACTGGACCAAAAAGATCCATGTGAAGTAGTTCGAGGACAGCTTTTGTCGAGAGTACTAGTTTAGTCTTATGAGGTTTTCGATGAGCTTTTCCTTTCGCACAAGCAACACATTTCTCCACCAACATGAAGTCCTTGATTGGAAGATCACGTACCAGTTGACCTTTAGCTAGACGGTTCAGATTTTTCATATTCACATGCCCAAGTCGACGATGCCACAACAGACCATCATGCTCCGAAATTTTCGAAAATAGACAAGTGATCTCTTCACACGGTTTCTTGTTCATATCAATGACGTAAGCATTACCTTTCCTTTCAGCCGTCATCAAGAACCAGTCTTCTGGAATAACAATCCCAGGCTTAAGAACATGACATCCCTTCTTCGTGAAATGAACTGAATTCCCTCGATCACAGATCTGCGAAATACTTAACAGATTGTGTTTCAGTTCTGGAACATAATTAACATTTTCAAAACTTAAGACGCCGTTTCGAACAGTTCCTTTTAACGTGATTCTGCCTGACTCTCCTCCCGCAAATGAGACATATCCACCATTAAACTCTTTGATATTTTCCAGTTGGGATAAGTCTCCTGTCATGTGCCTGGAACAGCCACTATCCATGTACCAGAGGAGCACGGTAGTCCTCCACAGCTGTTCCTGCACGATTAGCGGGATTAGTAAGATTTAGGAACCCAGCCCATAGTGGATCTGGGTTTTCCTTGTGCATCAATATATGTCACTCTTTGCCACACTAAATTATCTTTATTCAGAAATTTTGAAACATCCCTTTTTGCGACATTTTGATGACATGATTTCATTGAATTGGATTGCATGCCATTAGCTTTAGGTTTCCAAAACTGTCTTGACCAGTTAGAATTGAAACTTTCATAAGCGTTACCAAAAGAATTACTTCGATTTCACTGAAAATTTGTTTGTCTATTCTGATATTGATTATAGCGTTTGGCTGCATTCCAATCCTGATCAGAAGGTCTAGTCCTGTGATAGTTGTTCTTCATTGTCTTAGTCTTTGCAGACATCATGGACTTCGAACAGTGATATCGATTAGACGTGACCTTCTGATTTCGCTCTGATGTTTTCTTGTTCGATGTCCTTGGGAGTTTGCCACAATTTCTGGCAATGTGACCAGCAATGCCACAGTTAAAACATGTTTAACGTTTCACATTTTGAATATGCTTGACATTTTGACTCTGTATGCTTGATTTCATGTGATTTGATGTTTTAGTTTTCTGAACATGTTTGACTTGTGGTTTTTCTTTAGACAATTTTTCTCCTAATGATCTCTCTCTTAGATCAGCATCCCTTTCATTGTTACTTAATCTTGATTCCGAATTTGAACATGTACTAGTTTCATCCAAATGCGTTTTATCAAGGCATTTGTCATCTGAAACCGATTCATGTTCACTTCCCGAACAAGAAGAAGTCTCAACGATATGCTCTTCCTCAATGCATTTGTCATGTGAAACTGATTCAGATTCCTTTTCTGAGCCTAAAGAAGTTTCATCAATATGCATTTTCTCAGAGCATTTATCATGTAACACAGATTCAGGTTCATTGTTTAACACAGTTTCCAATGGGGTCCCACTAGATTCAACATTAGGGACACCCACTGAGACAGATTCAGAAGAAGAATCAGGATACTCTTGATTTTCTTGAGAAGTCGTTTCAGTGGTTTCACTGAATGCATCCTGAGGGACCTCACCTGTAACATTTTCACAAGCTGAAACATTAGAGACGTTAGGATCACAAACATTAGTTGAAAAACAACCATCACCACACTTATTGTTCAAATCATCCACACAAACATTATCAGTTTTGCCCAAAACAACAGGCTCACAAGACGAAACATAAGCTGAAAACGACGCAAACAAAGAACTAGTAAAAGCGATGTCCGACTCAGTTGGTTCAGAATAATGTTCAAAATATGGTTCAGAAACATTTGAAATAATAACCGGTTCACTCCCATGAACATCATCATACTTTACTTCAGAGCTATCATCTGCACACGAAGATGAAACATTAGGATCAAATGTGCCTTTAGAAACAAAATTTATTGGAGTAGTCTTCTGTTTCTCAACTGGTTTGCCATTAAATGATGATGACTTATTGTTTTTGGGACCATAAGTCATTTGACTTTCATTAACCATCTCCTCCTCAGTCATGGGTAGATAAGTATAATTATTATTATTATAAGGAGGAGGAGCCTTATTAAAACCCAAACCACACCCTTTCTTTTCCTTGTATGCGAGCTGTTGATCACATAAATTTTTGACTAATTTACTGGAAGAATCAAACTTCTTGATATTCAGTTCATTAATTTGATATCTGTTTTGAATATCTTCCAGTTCCTTAGTTAAAATGCATACCTTCTCTTGTGCCTCTAGGAAATGGGCTGTTTTTACACTTACATCATCCTTTAGCTTGATGATGTCTTTTCGCTGAGCTTCAATCTTTTCTTTATAAAGCTTCTCATTTTTAGACAAAGTAAAAATTTTATTTTTTATGTCATTATAATCTTGAATGAGCTCAGCGTTGTGTATTCTGTAAGCCTCAACCCTTTCCCTACACTCAGGAGTACAGAAAACATAAATTACCTCTTCTTTGGTGAGACCTTTAACAGGAGCTGAAAGAATTTGAGTCATGAATGCAAAATCATCAGCTACAGTCTCTTCCTCTGGCTTTGGGCTATTGTCGCTTGTAGTCATGAAAGCAAAGTTGGATGTATCATTTTGATTCTCTGGAGCTGATATGTTCAGACGCTCAATTTCTGAAGTCCAATCAAAGTTGAGGTTGGGCTGAACCACTAGTGCTTGAGCTAATCCTTGCGGAGGTGGACTTCCAGAAGCAGCAGCATCTGCTATACTTGTAGTGGTCACAAGAGCTCTTTCTCGATTAGGAGTTGCAGGTTGGGCAGGAGTTGCAGGAGTTTGATCTCTGTTTATAAGTGGTTTCGGGCAGTTTCGAGCATAGTGTCCTTCCTCATGACAGTTGAAGCAACGAAGATTAAAGGGCACTTTAGCAGCTCCATTCCATGCATTTCCCCACCTGTTTTTACCTGTTCTTTTCACAAACTTTTGGGCTCTGAAAGCTGCCATCGCCATCTGCCAGGTGATGTCCATTTCTTCAACATCATCTGGATGAATCTGTTTCAGATCATCAGGACACCACTTTGGTGGGTCAAGTTTTCCTGCAATAAAAGCATTCAGACAGTTGATCACTGAAGCTGCGATATCCAAGTTTTCCTTTGATTGTTTAGCAAAGAAAGCTATCATTTCGTTGTTAGCAGCGGAAGCAGAAGCAGCAGTAGAGACATTTCCAGAATTTGGTATTGAAGCAGGAGAAGCTGGAGAGACGACTTGATTAGAGGATCCAGATGAGTGCACCTTTGCTGAGGTTGGAGTAGTGGATGAAGTATTTCGAAACATCTGAAAACCACCTTGAGACAATAATGCTGTGTTGCTGTTGTTAGAAGAAGCGGGAGCAATTGAGAAACCAGCAGCTAGCATACTGTTCTTGTAATTTGTTTCTCTTTGCTTATCATCCAGTTCGCATGCCTTAATGTGAGAGATCATCTCTGACAGAGTGCATCTAGCGAGATCTTTAGTCTTCTTGATCATAGCAACATGATTATCCCAACTCTTTGGTAGTGCATTAAGAAGTTGGCGATTTGTAGATGCATTTGTTGTATGAATTTCTTCCATTTGCATTTGGGTGATCAGCTTCACAAACCTCTGAATCTGATTGTCTACCGTTTCACCATAAATATGGTTGAAGTTGTTGAAGTTTTGTTGCAGCAAATTTCTTCGACTCTCTTTCATATCTTCGTTTCCTTCATATACTTCGATCAGAGACTCCCACAATTCTTTGGCAGATTTGCAGGTGCGAAAACCAACAGCAATATCAGGACCCAAACCCATGGTTAAGTAGGAGAGAGCTCGATCATCTTCTTCAACAATGAGCAAATCCTCTTCAGTGTACTGATCCTTAGGTTTCTTTACCTTAAGACCTGGTTCAGTTGAGCTTTCCATCATAATTTCCCTAGGACCTCGCAAAATACTTCGCCACAGCTTATAATCCTTAACCTTCAGATGTTTTTCAAAGCGCCACTTCCACTCAGGAAAATCATTAGCATCAGTTAACCTAGGAATGCGTGTTGTGGTACCAAGCTTTGAGTCCAATTCTTGTTGTTCTTTAAGGGTAGTCAATTCACTGTTGTTTGACGACATGTTTAATTAATTAGTTAATTAATTAATTGATTTTTGTTTTAAGTCCAAAAGTCAACAGTTCAAATGTCCGTAAATCAGTGTCGTTGCGAGTCGTAACAGCTGAGTTGAAACTGCTGTGGTTGCGAGTCGTAACTGCTGTGGTTGTGAGTCGTAACTAAAACAGAATGAGCCGAAACCAAGGTTGCGAGTCGTAACAGCTTTGGTTGCGAGTGGAGACTGACTGTTGGTTGCGAGTCGCAACTGAAACAGGATGAACCGAAACCGTGGTGAATGCGAGTCGAAACCAAAACGTGATGAACCGCAACAATGATGGTTGCGAGTCGTAACCAGAACGTGATGAACCGCAACAATAATGGTTGCGAGTCGGAACCTGCAAAAGAATAAACGATAAGATCTGTTTACTCGCAATCCCGATTTATCAGCACTTCCAAAATTCAAAGATATCGTAATCTTTGAATCTCTTGACCACCAACTTTCCGTAAAATCAGCAAACACCTTTTCAGAAATCAACAAACCAAAATCAGTATAATTTTTGATGAATCAGTCATGAACACTTTAAGTATTTCACTGCAAAACATGTAACAAAAACAGATCAGTAGCACAAACGATTCTTGAATCCGAATGATATCAAAACCGAGCCCTTGAATGGCTTCAATGGCTCTGATACCAATTGTAAAACCCGATAGGATCTTTCAATGATATCAACCTTTAACTTGTGAAGGTGCGGAAAACAATCACAAGCCGATTCAAGAATGAAATATAATAATCAACACTAGAATAATATATGAAATATCAAACCGAAATCTTGCATTCAATGACTAGCAAAGACTGATACAAGACCCGAACTAGAACTCGGTTCCTTCTCCTTGTGTCGCCACCTATATCCTCATCAACAACCTTAAACAATGAGGTAAAATATGCTTAAATACAAAACAATTAGGCCACTAACCTAAGCCCATTGCGACACAAGACCACTAACCCAAACACTAACATAACCGGCCCAAACATGTAAACCAAACATAAACATAATCAACCCTCAAACTATGCTAACCTACATGAATAAACCTTCAGGTTCCAACATAACCTTTACATAACTTAGAAATAAGTTTTGGAGGGTTTGGTGTGTCGAAAACAAGTTTATTCGATTGCATGGACTATTTGTGTCAAACTGCGAAACTATTCTGATTTGTATGGCAACGAACATTCCGGAACTTGATCATAAGCTAAACATACCCTAAATATCCTTTACATAGCTTAGAAATAGGCTTTAAGGGGCTCGGTATGCGAAAATAAACTTATTTAATCAACAGGGACTAAAAGCGTCAAAAAGTGCATAAGTTTGCATTTTCGCGCATATCTTACGTTCTGAACGTATCCGGACATCCAAAAATTTTTGTAATTGGAATGCAAAAATACCATTCGTCGCGTAATATGGATCGTTTTCGCGTCCGTTCAAGTTTTCGTCGTAATTAACCGAATAACGCAACCGTACGACCAAATGAACCAACATCCGAGATATTTTCAAGCATGTTTCATGTTCCCTATACTTTAACTTCATTGTGCCAATTTTCGAAAGTTCCTGTATCTGGGAGGTGGTGGCGTCGCGCGACGGGGTACCCCATTTTGCTGTGGCGCTACGCGATGGGTACTTTTTGATAGAAAACTCCATTTTCAGCAACCAGCTTGAAATTGAGGGTCTTTTATGCCAATTTTTCAATACTTTGGACTGGTTTCAAGCTCCCATTGTTTACAAATCCATGTTCCACAAGTGTATGGTCAAGATTAAACCTTCTAAACACTTGGAATGATCTCTTTGATCCTAACTTCCTATAAATAGAAGTGGGTTCTTCACTTCATTCCTCACACTTGATTCAAAATTTGTTCTAGGTTGGAGTTTTATACTTCATAGCTGAGTAATTTGAATCAAATCTTCCTTGCTTGGACCTTTTGTAAGCTTCTTTTATGCTTATATGCTTTTCAAGCATGAAAGTCAAACAGTGTTTGACTTTCTACTCTGACCAGTCTTTGGTCAACACAAAGTTCGTTCGAACTTTGCAACGTAAGCGTAATGACGATGGTTATAGTCCCTTGTGACTATACCTGCTGATTACCACGTTGATTAGTCGAAGTGACGAGTCAAAGTTTCGGTCAAAATACGTATTTATGCGTATTTTGCAACGAAGCTATATTCGGGTATCAAAACACTTTGTTTTGATATCAAACCTATTTTCTAACTTAGTTAAACGTGTTTTAAGATGTTTATCTTGTCACTTTTAGTCTAGTACTTGTTTAGGGTCGTAAGTCAACCAGTCTTGACAACCGCTTAGACTTTCGAATCTGACCCATTTGGTCGATCGTTAGGATCCGACCAAGCATATTTTGTGACAATAGTTGTATAGGGAATAACCTTCCAAGGTTATACCTTATGGTCACTTAGTTTAATTAGTTGCATGATAGGTAGTTTATATGCCTTTGGAAAATGACCAAAATGCCCTTTTCAAGCATAATTGGAGTTTAAGCATATGTAACTTAATTTTTGTCACTTAAACTGATTATGCAACATATTTAAACGTGTTAGGGCATATAATACTTGTCATAGGACTAGTTAGGCGTCTCGAACGCGTATTTGCGCGAACGACGCGTTAAAGTAGCGTAAGCTACCTTAATGGGTCGTAAGCACTTAAGATACGTTCCGATTTAGAATGTAGGCTTTATTAAACCATATCACATGAGTTCCAATACTCATTTGGTTTACGAGACTCATTCTACCCAATCTTCCGATTTAGGTACCGATTTATTATCTAGCGATCCGATTACTAGGTACCACTTGATTTCCTTGGTTTGCCCGAGCTTTGTTAGTTCATTTAGATCAAGGATACTTTGCACTTCAATGTGAGTACATAGTTCCCCTATTTTATTGTTTTTAATTGTTTTGGGGTGATTTATATGTGTTAAACGATTTCAATGCTTTCAGTGACGATTTCAAAAACGAATACTATGGTTTATATTAAACAAACGATTTCGATAATGTGAACGAACTTGTTGGACGTATTTACATAACGAATGACATTCATTAATTTTGGCCGAACCGACCAGTATTAGGTTATGGTACCATAGGATCTGATAAATCCCGTTATCGGACTGCTCCCATGGTTATGTGTGGGGGTTATATGGGTAACGACTGAACCTGTTGATTGTTAACTTACCCTTTGGTGGTTTGTTAATACGAGTTGAACGATGGACGAGTTGCGAAGGTTTGAATGTTATAAGCGATACGACCAAAAGTAGTTTTCACAACTAAAACAAGAACGATTTGAACGATTGAACGATTTTGGACGATTGAACGATAATGAAAGATTTGGAACGATTTGAACGATTTAAACAAATGAACGATGGTCTATAACGAGAACGAGTTAAACGATTTAAACGATGGGTTTTTGGTATGTGATTGGATAACGAGACGGGTTTAATGTGATAAAAGCATGGTAGATACGCCACTAGTACTTCTTATATATAAGTGCTTTTATCATATTACATTCCGTAGTGTTATTTAGTTCACTTGGACGAACAATTTTTGTAGGATCGGGATTCGATCAAATGAGTCGATCAGAAGAGTTCTTGATCAATACGAAAGGCGGAATCAGGCGTATTGATGTTATAGTAGCTAGATTTGCACGAAGAATCACTTTAAATGTCGATTGTATTGATTTGACAAAGTTACACAAGCTGGCGACACTTCGGCAGAGCTTCACTACCGGAATCCAAAAGTTCCCAAAAGTTCTAAATGAAGACCCAAGACCACATATATATAGGAGATGCCAGACCCCACGAAAGCCAGACCCCACGAACCAGTCCACATGAGCTGGCCCAGGTCGCACGACCTGGCCAGACCCCATGAACTTGGTCACCTCGTGTGAGGTAGCTGGTTTAGGTCTGTTTCCCGTTTCTCTCGTACAACGTGTCCTGGTCTATCTATTCTAGTTACATGACTCGATACAAGACGAAGTCAACAGACATATGCACTAACAAACTCCCCCTTGGATGATGACGAGTCTTCAGTGTATTGAGTCTTTAGACTTGATCGGTCTTCTCGCTCTTTCCAAAGTATTCTCCATTGTACGCATCTTTATCAATCTCTCTCTTACTCTTTCAGAATCTCAACCTTACTCTTCGAACTTTCTAATTCTCTTGATCAGATCTCTTGATTCATTAAGCTCTTCAGCATTAGCAGCTTCTATCTCGAACGCTATTTCAAGATCTGAATCTGGCTCTAACGTCTTCAGACTCCCCCTTTCGATAAGCTGGGACCGCAGTCTGGAATTCCCTATATGCAGGCTTTGGATCGGAAACCTGGCTCTAATCTGCATACGCTTATGCGGAAAGTCCTCAGGAGTCAAAACCTAGCTCTTTCAAAGCTTTTTAGCTGCACATACTCTACCCAAAACATAAGGTTTTTCATTTTAAAACATTCATAGTCAAATCATCTAGACACATTTGCAAGATAGACAATTTTGACATAGATGAACTCTGATTATTCACTTGTAAAAACAAATTTGGTTTCAAATTAATGAACCATTTAATCATTTCAAATTCATTTGTCATTTCAACCAAACTCTCCCAACCCTTGTTGTTCATCATGTTCAGCACTTGGAATTTTGAAAATCAGCTTTCAAACATCAGTTGTCGAAAATAAGATGAAATAAAATCTTTTTGAATTTTCAAAATTTTATGCTAAAACATACTGAAAATCTTTTTGGATTTTGGGAAATAAACTATATACAGACATCTTTTTGTGAGTTTGTGTCAGATGATCATATCAGTTTATGACAAATCACTAGTACCGTTGAGCTTTAAACACTTTAAGTTCTCAATGATTCACTTAGATTGTCAGTATACTGATCCACTTAAATTTTCACACAAAGTTCAATTGATTCGAGATACGAGATTAGTGTTTTAATGGACTTAACTTATTCACGTGTCCCACCTCAGAATATACTCCCGTATCCAGACACCTATATTCAGTCTTACAGGTGAATGTACACTAATTATATATGTAAACGGGTAATACGAGACCATGAGAGCTCAGGTTAGAACTTTCGTTCAGACAAAGAGATGATGGCTCGACTTTTAGGTGTGTCCCGTTTGGGGATCTTTTCTTCAACAGCACATGATTAGCATTTTTCAATGTTTCATCATTTTTTTATACTGAGGGTGGGATTTATGATTAAAGCGGTGCAGAGTATTATACGAGGACTAGGCTATTACTTCCGCAAAATCAGAAGTCCCGGTATAATACCCCAGATATCATCACGCACAAAGACCTAGTATGTCAGAAATAGAAAGCCCTTCAAACAAGATTTCAGGGGTTACCTATATATCCGAGAGATAGAGATATTCCCCACATGATAAGTATTGATATTTAGGTTTATATCTCGAAAACAATCTACTAAGAGTGTAAAAACCTACTGGCATATCATCAGTGAGTCTGTTTATCACATTTGACTTTTCATTTCTTTAACGTACTGTGATTGTCTACTGATGTACTATCATTTCCTCTTTTTCACAACAAAACTCATTTTGATTTTTCGATGTTTTTGTATTTTTTATTTTATCATGTTTTTGGATTTTTCAAATTTTCAAAATTTTAATTTTTACTCCCCCTAAAATCAAAAATTTGTTTTAATTTTTTATTTTCCGGTAAAATTTGAAAGTAAAAGCAATAAACTGTACAAATAAAATAACAAACTGATGTGAACTGCTTCAATTCTCCATTCTCTTGGCTTAAACAATCAGAACTCCCCTGACAACAAACTATTTTCCCATTATGATTTCAAAACACTTAAGTTTGTTTTAATCAAAATGGTTTTTCCGGAAAATTAGTTTTGTTGATTTCACACATCATAGGAATTCATTCATCACTTTGTTTTCAAATTACCACTTGTAAGTTCACTTTTCCTTTTCTTTAACCACTTGTATGAAAGTTAAATCAAGTTCAACTTAATGACCTTGATTAACCACTTGTAGGTTCTTATCAACAATACTACTTGTAAGTCGAAATTTCACAGTTGTGAATTTCTCAAGAAAGATGCCGATTCCTACTCCCCAATTACCAACCTAGGAGTTCCGACAAGTCAGGATATCAAACAAAGAATGCTGACACCCAAGCCTGACCAGCCTTGGGTGCATCCGAGTTATTTTTACTCGGTGTGTAAGTTCTCCTCTTTGATTCATAAAATTCTTTTACCCCTTTAGCCTTACCATCGACCATTTTTCCAAAAATGTGTTTTACTTTCCCATTGAAAGATTTTTCGACATCGAATTCTTTATTTTCAGAATAGAATTGATTCGAAATTTCCACTTTTCCAAATTTTGATTTTAAATTTGCAGCCCTTAATGGTGGAAAATTGACATCATCCATCGGCGATACTGAATTTTCTCTTTTTAGCTCATCTTGTGGCTCCTCTGACTTTGACGAGTCAGATTCATCGCCAGATTTAACCTCTGATTTCTTAGCAACACACGTTTGGTTGTTAAGATTCACTCTTCTTTTGTAAAATCTTTTAGAACACTCACCAACTTCATATGTTGAATTTTTAAACATTTTAAATTTTTCAGTTGGTGGTTCAGTTTTATCAACAACTTTTTCTTTGAGTTTAGAAGACACTCCCTGTTGTGTGTTGGTTGCCTTTGGACAGTTCCAGGCGATGTGACCAACTTCTTTGCATCGGTAACAGGTTCTTGTCTCTTTTTTCTGATTAGCTTCATTCTTCTCAAGTTTATGTTTTTCTTCAAGAAACGCTTTGTTCGATTGCTTCCAGAATGAGCTCTTTTTCTCTTCTTCCGAACTTGCCCCTGAAACAAATACAGGTTTTGATTTAAAATCGTTAATATTTTGATTATTTTCAACATGAAAACCCAACCCCTTCTTTTTGAAATTGCTTTTATGATTCGGTTTCTTTTGATTACCTGGACCAAAACCTTTCTTCTTGTTTAAACGTTGTTGAACTCTAGAAGTATATTTCGGTTTTGAAAATCTCATTTTATCTTTTATTTCTGAAAACTTTATTTTTATCAATTTAAAAACTGTTTTAATATTTTCAATTTTCACATTTTTAATTGGAAATTCCTCATCAGAATATAATTTGTCTGAATCATTCAAAGTATATGCCATTTTGATTGGTTCATCATTCAAACTATTTTCTGTTTTCGGAATCTCTTTATTATGACTACTCTTGACCGATGAACTCGAACTGTTGACTGATGAACTTGAACTCTCAGATTCAGACTTTGACTTTGACTCTGACTCCTCATCCTTATCCAACACCTGATCGACCACTTTCTTTATTAACTCGGACTCATGATCAGTGTCAGACGATGTGAATGTGACGTCAATGTTGTCTGGTAACTCATCAGTTGTTTCAGACTTTAACTTTATATTGACTGCCTTTTCAATTTGTTCCGAATTTGGTTTTCTGGGAGAATAACCTTCCCAGATCGGAGGCGGACACTTGTTATAATTTGCACTTTGTTTCTTACCAGTATCCGTATCTTCCGACTTCTTATCTTGAAAGACTTCAAAACCTGCTACTGTCGGATAAATTCTATCAATCAAGTAATCAAAACTTGAATAACTCATTAGCAATTGTTTGATTCTTTCATTCTCAATCTTTTCAGTCTCTAATTATTGCTTCAACTTTGCACACTCATCAATATAGTGATTGATGGCCTTCTGCTTAGACATCATTACTGCATTCATCATTGTCAAAGCATCTTCCCTTTCTGAGTTTGTCTTTTCCAACTGATTAACCGTTCTATTCAACACATCATACGATTATTTTGCGTACTTAACATCGAACAACAATTTTTCTTTCATCTTGTCTAGCTCACTAAACTTTTTATCTTTCTCTTCACAATGTTTGCATGGTTCCAAACATTTCAGACAAGGTTTTGTGACCTCTACAAACTTTTCAATCTCAACAATCTTCTCAACAACTTTAACTTCTTCACTCTGTTCATACTTCTCTTCCACCTGAACAGCATTCTCACATTTTACCTCTTTCTTTCCTTTTGCAGATCGTTTCTCCTTTAGTTTCTCCAATTTATCTGCAAAATAAAATTTGAAACTTTCAGGTGATAAATGAGTTTTTCCAATGTTTATTTGTTTAATTTCTTCATCATCATCACTGCTATCAATTGGTGATTGATCAAAGACTAGTGTCTTTTCTGAACTATCTTCTAAAGTGGCAGACTCTCCATCTTGACTTTTCTCATCATTTGCAAACACATCCATCCATTCTTTCATCAACTCTGGCTCTTGAATGATCTGTGCAACAAATGCTCTAAACTTTGAGTTACTTTCAGCCAGAATATATTTATCCCAGCTAAATCCCTCTGGAAATCTTTCATCTTCTTGATCTGGAGGCATAGTAATACAAGCTTTCTTCTTTCCATCTTCAATCGGAATAGTATGAGATGATGACGGTTGTTAAGCTACTTGATGATATATTTCTTTCCCATAATATTCATTGTTCCCGAAATGATTCTGAGCTCCACCTGCTTCTCGGTTGGTACATTCCCTCTTGAAATGTCCTTTTTCCCTGCACCGAAAACAAGTAACTTTAGACTTATTAAAACCTAAAGTAAAAACATTAGCATCACGTAAGTCATCTCTTCCGGTAATCTGCTTAAATTTCTCAACTCTCCTCAACACGCTCGCTAAACACCACTTAATATCCATTAGCTCCATTTCCTCAGCATCAATCTGATCGTAATCCTCTTTTGTTAACATAGGATTTCTGATCCTTCCCGCAACCAAACTCTCATATGATTCTAACACGGTAACAAGTAATACCATATGACCTTTAGCGACTTCTTCAGAGAAATTCTGACCGTTCTGAAGATGCAACGCGATGTTGCATTGTAGCACATGACCATTACCATTGTTTGAGCTTTGAGACCGATAATTTGAAGTTAAAACATTAGGATTAACACTCGGATATGAAGAAAATCCACTGTTGTTGATTGAACTTTGATTGAGTGATTCGGATGAGTTTTCTTCACTGAAAGCGGTCTGGATCTTTGGACTAGCTTCAACATTTTGAACTTTACCTTTGAAATACATCTTGATATCTTGTTGACCACTTGAATTGTTCATTCTAGCCATCTTTTGTTGTTCAAGATCTTGTCCTTCAAGTTTTTCAATGAATTGAGCAATTGACAATCTATCATACTCTCCGGTATTCTTCAAAATCGTAAGATATGTACCCCATTAATTTTGAGGTAAAGCATCGGCCAATTTTTCAACCCATTCCTCTCAATCTTTATTGATATCCAACCTGGTCATTGAACGCACTAAATGACAATATCTCTCAATAAGAGTCTTTGTAGTTTCACCTGGTAAACTTTAAAACAATTCAAATTCTTTCTTTAATAATGATTTTTTATTCTTGATCATCTCCGTACTTCCTTCGAATTTTGTGCGAAGTGCTTCCCAAATCGAACGTGCACTACCATCATGTTGAAGTAATACGAACATTTGTTGTAGTAATGATCATCATTTTTTCTGCCTTGTACATGTCTCTCTCTTTATCCGAAAATTCAGAAATAATCTTTATAACTCCCATATCAGAACGAGGTCGAACATACTTAGTTTCAATACAAACCCAAGACATTAGATGATTTGCTTGAACCCAATTCTCGAACCGTTCTTGCCAACTGCATTATTCTTCAATGCTCATCAACTTAGGAGGTTTCTATAACGTTCCCGTTTCATTCTCCATGTTTACGTTCTGAGCAACTGAACTTGCAGTAGCTGAGGTAGTACTGAACGCGTTATAGAATTCGTTTTCCATGTTTCGGTATCGAAAGTTCACAATAACAGATTGTTCAAATGAACTGAGTTTTCAAACGATCTAGTAATTCACACGATCTGAGATCAGTTCGTGCGGTCTGAAGTTCAAACGACCTGGAAGTTGGCACAATCTGAATTTGGTGCGACCTGAGATTGGTACAACCTGGAATTCAACCCGTGCGACCTGGAGTTCAACCCGTGCGACCTGGAGTACAACTCGTGCAACCTGGAGTTCAACTCGTGCGACCTGGAATCTTTTTTTAACGACTTGAATAGATTTCACGCGATCTGGATAATCTTCAAGCGGTTTGGACCCAAATTCAAACAATCTGGTCCAATTTTCATGCAATTTGACACTTTTTCACCTCGTTTCAGCAAGATTTCAACTCGTTTGGGATATCTAAGTCCAGAACTCCATGATTTTATCAAACTTTAATCAGTTTTAGGTGTAATTTGGTCCAAAATTTGTTCAAAAATGGTGTTTTACGTGTTATATGTGAAATTCAGACCATTTTAACCACAAATTCACAGTTAATTTTGAGAAAAACGTGTAGAAAGTGAGTAGAAATCAGATTTATAGGTGAAAACAAGCTGAAATGGTAAGAACTCCTCCTCCTGAGCTCTGATACCACTTGTAGGATCGGGATTCGATCAAATGAGTCGATCAGAAGAGTTCTTGATCAATACGAAAGGCGGAATCAGACGTATCAATGTTATAGTAGCTAGATTTGCACGAAGAATCACTTTAAATGTCGATTGTATTGATTTGACAAAGTTACACAAGCTGGCGACACTTCGGCAGAGCTTCACTACCAGAATCCAAAAGTTCCCAAAAGTTCTAAATGAAGACCCAAGACCACATATATATAGGAGATGTCAGACCCCACGAAAGCCAGACCCTACGAACCAGTCCACACGAGCTGGCCCAGGTCGCACGACCTGGCCAAAGCCCATGAACTTGGTCACCTCATGCGAGGTGGCTGGTTTAGGTCTGTTTCCCGTTTCTCTCGTACAATGTGTCCTGATCTATCTATTCTAGTTACATGACTCGATACAAGACGAAATCAGCAGACATATGCACTAACATATGCACTAACAATTTTGAATGATGTCACACAATGATGTTTACTAAACGATATAAATCATATGAGTTTTATTACAAGAATGATTTACGATTTGGTTTACGTAAACAAATGTATTGGGCTAAGATTCATGGCATCGAGATTTTATAAACTATAACCAACCTATTTTGAGTTGGTTATTCCTTTTACAATACAAATGTTTTACAAAACAAGGTTTTATAATATCAATTAACGATGTTGTACGAGTTATTTTAACATGTAAACGAGCCATGAATCTGATACTCTCACAAAACCTATGTGCTCGCCGGCATTTCTTTGCTGACTTTATTTTTACATATGTTTTAGGTGGTGTTGAATGATGTTGATTGCGACTAGGATGCATGCTCACTTAGGACTGGACGAGGCCTTAGTGACTTAATAACGATGATAGTCGAGATGTGAACTTGTTGGTTTTAACTTTAAGACAATGTAATTATTCAATAGCTAAATAAAACGAAACTTTTAAATCCATGGTTGTGAAACAATAATTCTGTCGCTCCACTCCCTGACGTTTCCGCCGCGGTTTCGTTGTTTTAATGCGGTCAGGGTGTGACACATAACGCTTCGAATAACCATATGTAAAAGCTTACATTCTATACCGAAAGAGCATACATCATTGGCAAGCTGGAGAGAGCATCAAGGCATCTCTCCAACTAAAACCCCAAAACTTAATTTGTGCGCATGAGACACCTACTTATAGGCAACTCACATGCACATGGACTCATGCGCACGGATGAACACCCTCATACGTACGTCTGAGTATTTTCAATACTCACACTCATCTATACGTTATTCAATACACACTCTATCTAGCCTATTTGCACAGTGGCGGACATACATAATATGCACCAACAATAGAATTGTTGCTTTCCCTAGTTGTCGCAGGGGAGCTGAAACAGGCAGTGAACTTCCGAGAAGAGGATTCTCTTTCGGATGGGGATCCTTTCCACCCATAAGAATAGTGGAAACTTAGGAACATGCACTGGGAACTACAAGATCAAAACTATTTTAAGAACCGACAGTCCCATGCTGGGCACCACTTGTTAAAACAACAAGAGTATGGCTGGGGGAAGGTCCTGGATCCGCCTCAGTAGAAGCTTCCTCGGAGATATCTACAGTCAGATAAGCACCTTTAGCCTTAACGCAGGAGTGGCCTCCTGCGTTTGGACTCCAATACGAGTATAAGTAAGGGTTTTTAAGAATCAATAAATAAGAATTGAGAGTTCTAGAAAGAGAGAGAGAATGAGCGAAAGATAGAATACCTTTGAGAGTTGTGTAGGTCCCAGTTTATATAGGCAGAGCTTTCTACCTTTGGGGAAGCCTCCCTTGCAGCTCATCTACCCAATGGAGTAAGTCTTATCCTTCAAGGTGTTGCTTATGCAGGTTGCCTTGCCTTTTTAGTGTATGTTTGAATTGTGTGTCTTAAGGTTACTTTTGTATACTTTTGGATAGAGTCACATGAAGTTGACTTTGCAGTCTTGGGACTTGACATGTGTACAATAACCGAGCTTCCGGTTGCTAGTCAATCGTGTGATTGCTTCCTACTTGTCGCTTCCACCTTCGCTAAGTTGGAGCTTCTAAAAACACACGTCATCAATATGCAAATTTAGTTAATTATAAAATGAACTTACAATGTGATTTACATATTTTTCATATTACTAATGGGGTTGGTTGCTCATTGGCAAAGATAAAACCTTTAGGCTATGGGCTGTGGGGGACATGGGTTGGTTCATGAATTGCCACACGGGACACATTTCTCGTGGTACACCACCATGGTTCGCGTGGTTCAATCCACGACAACCACGACCCACTGTTGGTGCACTGATGTCTGTTAACTTCGTCTTTATCAAGTCTTGTTTTGTATTAGTATGTTGAACATGTTTCAAATGCAATCAAGTCGGACATATTGCACGAAAGTGTACCAACTTGAAGCCTAAGACTGAAGTTGTCGAGATTCAGAAAAAGAAAGCTGATGCAAAAGGCAAAGTACCAATGGTTGTTGAGAAAATTTTGAAAAATGAGAACGCAAAAGTCAAATCTAAACCTGTTAAGAATGTGGTAACTAAAAATGACAAATTTTAGAAACAGGTTGCTTCGCCTCAACAAGCATGGAAACCAAAATCAGTTGAAAAGAATTCAAGTTTCACAAAACCAAAGGTTTCTGAGAAAGAAAAACAATCGTCTTCTACCACTATGGTAAAGATGAATGTTCCTGTGGATTGTTCCTGTGGATTACTATGAGAAACTTGAACCACAAGAGGCTACTACTTCTGAGAAGAAGTATGTACCAAAGAAAGATCAATCATCTGGTAAATCTCTAAAAAATGATTTCTTTTTATACAAAAAGGTTGAGATTGGATCTGAGGAGAGCTTAAAGATGAATGACAAGAATTTTCCGCCACTTTACACTGCTAAAACTCACATCAAAGTCAATCTACCTGAGTCGAAAGAGGCTTGGGTAGCATCAAAATCTAACCAAAGTGTTTGTGACATGTGCAGGAGCTTCCAAGATCTGTTTCACGTTGGATTATGGATAGTGGAGCTTCTCGGCACATGACGAGGAAGAAGACCCTACTGTATGATGTTCGTGGTTTTAATGGAGGTTACGTGGGATTTGCAGGAAATCAAGGTGGTCGAATAATTGGTGAAGGAACTTTATCGAATGGAATTGTCACATTTGAAAGAGTTAACTACATCGCCGAGCTTGAAAACAATCTTCTAAGCATATCTCAGATTTGTGATCATATGTACACAACGCACTTTACAGACAAAGAATGTTTGATCTTGAAACCAGGATTTGTTGTTCCCGAAGAATGGGTTATCATGAGAGCGCCCAGAGTGAATGATCTGTACGTGTTGGACATGAGTGTTGCAACTACAACCACGGGTCAGGCTCACTGTTTTATGTCAAGAGCAACGGAAAAAGAGTCACAGTTATGGCATCGAAAGATGGGCCATATTCATTTGAGGAAAATGAATCACCTGGTGAATAACGACTTAGTTACTGGTGTTCATGTGAAAGGATTTCATTTTGAAGGAGAGTGCATTAGCTGCATCAAAGGCAAGCAAAAGAAGAAATCAAATCCTCAAAAGAAAGTCAACTCAGTCTCAAGACCGTTAGAGAGACTCCATATGGATCTGTTTGGTCCAGTGAACATCAAAAGCATAACTGGGGATCTCTACTGTCTAGTAGTAACAGATGATTACTCAAGATTTTCATGGGTATCATTTTTGAAGTTAAAAGATGAGACGTTTGATAGCTTGATGTCGTTGTTCAGAAAAATTGAAAACTTGTACCAAACTCGAATTAGAAGAATCAGGAGTGATAATGGTACAGAGTTCAAGAACAACAAGATGGAAGAGTATTGTGATGAGAGAGGTATTCTGCAAGAATTTAGTGCTCCTTATACTCCGTAGCGGAATGGAGTAGCTGAAAGAAAGAACAGGACGCTAATTGAAATGGCTAGGACGATGCTTGCTGATTCTAAACTACCTGTTAATTTTTGGGCAGAAGCAGTGTCAGCCGCTTGCTATACACTCAACCGGGTTCTCACAGTGAAGAAATTCAACAAGACGTGTTTTGAGTTGATCAATAACCGTAAACCGAACCTGAAGTATTTAGAACCGTTTGGATCTCCCTGTACTGTTCTAGAGCCTTTTGGAAACTTTAGTGCAAAGAGCATTGAAGGAATTTTCGTGGGTTACTCAAGTCCATTGAAACGAGGCTTTGTTCCGAGCCTGAAGTGGATTATTGAAGCACACAATGTTGAATGCCAAGGTTACACTATGCCACCACAGAATCCAGGCGACTCATGGCGTTTTAACTATGATACTTTGTGGGATTCGTTTGACATGGAAGAAGAAGAACCAGAGTTCTTTGATGAGTTGGATATTCTAAGAGAGTATGAGTCATCACAAGAAAGGTTTCCAGCGGAGTATACTACAAGTCGACGGCAAACTTCAAATGATGATGAAGCCGGTCCAAGTAATGCTGGAGAACATGATGATGTTCAACAATCTTCAGAACAAGAACAAGCTCCTGACAATCAGACGGAAGTCAATGATAATCAAGAATCTGATGATAGACCTATTTTTGATCATGGTGATTCAGATTCTGAGGGGGAGCAGATCCAGATTTCAAGTCAAACAATTCCAGTCAGTGAACAAGGTGCAAATCAGAATGTTACAAATTTGGAAGGCGAGGTAGATGTTCCAGGCGAGGTGATGTCGAGAACTCTTTCTTACCATCCAGAAGAGCTGATCATTGGAGAATTACAATCAGGCGTTCACACTAGACGTCAAATTGACCAAGGACTTACTTGTTTTTATTCTACAGATGCTCCTTTACAAACTGAGTTTTCACTTAGTTGTTTTATTTCGCAGATCGAACCGCGAACATACAAAGAGGCGCTAACTGAAGATTCTTGGGTCAATGCTATGCAAGAAGAGTTGAGTTAGTTTGAGAAGTTGGGTGTGTGGAAGTTAGTAGACTTGCCTGATGGTCAAAGGAAGATAAACACCAAGTGGGTGTTCAAGTGTAATAGAGACGATCCAGGGGTTATTATTCGTAACAAAGCTAAACTCGTAGTCCAGGGTTTCAGTCAGCAGGAGGGGATAGATTTCACCGAAGTATATGCTCCAGTTGCTAGACTTGAAGCGATCAGAATTTTCCTAGCATTTGCATCTTGGAAAATTTTTAAGGTTTATCAGCTAGATGTTAAATCGTCGTTTCTCTATGGGAAGGTAAAAGAGGAGTTATATGTCGGACAGCCACCAGGCTTCACTGATCCAATCCACAAAGACAAGGTTTATTTGCTGGATAAAGCGTTGTATGGTTTACACCAGGCCCCGAGAGCTTGGTATGAGACATTGTCTCAACACCTGCTAGCCAACAGCTTCATCCGAGGAAAAGTGGATGCCACTCTCTTCACCAAAGAGGTCGACGGACATCTTCTGATAGTTCAGATATACGTGGACGACATCATTTTTGGGTCTACAAATGAAAATCTGTGCAAAGATTTTGAACGAGTTATGAAGCAAAAATTTGAAATGCCATCGATGGGAGAGATGAAATTCTTCTTGGGACTTCAAGTTGATCAACTGCCTAAGCAAATATTCATACATCAGACGAAGTGTGTTCATGATATCTTAGAGAAATTTGGGATGTCAGGTTCTACTCCAGCTTCCACCCCGTTTGCGACGAACCATGGGATAAACCCTGATCTCAACGGAGAAAAGGTAGATGAAACGTTGTATCGTTCCATGATCGGATCGCTGATGTACTTGACAGCTTCAAGACCCGATATTATGTATCCAACCTGCCTCGCAGCAAGATTTCAATCTAACCTGAGAGCTTCGCATATGGTGATTGTGAAACGGATATTACGCTACCTGAAAGGAACTACATCACTGGGGTTGTGGTATCCAAGAGAAGGCGATTTTACGCTCGAAGGGTATTCCGATTCTGATTTCGGATGCTGCAAAGTTAACGCTAAATCAACAACAGCGGGGTGCCAGTTTTTCGGCTCACGATTGGTCACCTGGCAATGCAAAAAGCAGACCTCTATAGCTTTGTCAACATGTTAAGCTGAGTATGTATCTGCTAGCAGCTGCTGCTCTCAGATCTTGTGGATCCAGCAACAGATGCGCGACTATGGTTTGCATTTTCTTAACACCCCTATCTTTGTTGATAATGAGGCAGTGATAAACATTGCTAAAAGTCCTGTTCATCACGCTAAAACGAAACACATTGAAATTCGTCATCACTTCATCCGAGATTGTTTCGAGAAGAAGTTGATACGAATTGAGAAAATCTACACTGACGAACAAAAAGCTGATTTACATACCAAAGCATTTGATAAAACTCGTTTTCAATATTTGCTAAAATTGAATGGTATGAAGTTTTTATCGGTGTTGGAAGAGATTCTTGGTGTTGATGAAGGTACCACTGTAGATGATGATGTTGAGAAGCAATCTGCAATGGTTTGTCGATTTTTTACTTGTTTTGGTATTTAGGGGGAGTATAGGGTAATTTTTTCAGAAAATACAAAAAAAAATAAAAAATTTAAAAATCCAGAAACATGAGATATTTTAAAAATACAAAAACAATAGAAAACCAGAAAAGAGCTTGTGTAAAAAGGAAAAATGATAGTACATTGGCTTGACAGTTACGGTATGCTAAAGATATGTAAAGTTTAAAAGTCTTAAACAGTCTCGCTGATGATATGCTGATGGGTTTGTACACATTTAGTAGGTTTGTTCAGGATATAAACCTAAAATCCTTACTTACTTATTTCGTAGGGAACACTACTTGGATATATAGGTAACCCCTGAAATCTTGTATGAAGGATCCCTCGTTCTGAGATACTAGGTCTTTATACTCAGTTATATCTGGGGTATTATCCCGGGACTTCTGATTTTGCGGAAGCAATGGCCTAGTCCCCGTATAATACTTTACTGCTTGCTTGAAACATAGCACCGCCCTCAGCATAAAAAATGATGAAACATTGAAAAATGCTAATCATGTGCTGTTGTAAAAAAGATCCTCTAAAGGGGACCCACCTTAAGTCGAAATCGTCATCTCTCTGCTGAACGGAAGTTCTGACCTGAGCTCTCACGGTTCTCGCAATTTAACCCCTTACAGATATCATCTGTGGTATACTCACATGTAAGACTGAATATTGGGATTCGGATACGGGAGTATATTCAAGAGGTGGGACACATGAATGAGTTTAAGTTCTTAATACACCTAATCCGTATCCTGGACAGATTGAAAATTGTGTGAAAATTTAAGTGGATCAGTATATCGACAATCTAAGTGATTTGTTTAATTCTGAGTATGTAATTAAAGCTTAACGGTACTTGTGACTTGTCGAATAGCTGATATGATTCCCTAACACGCTCACCAAAAATATGTTTGTAAATAGTTTACATTTACAGCATTTTATTTTTGTATTTCATTTCTAGTTTAGAAACTTTTTTCAAAATCCAAAAAGATTTTAGATCTCTGCTTTATTTTCCGACAAACCAAAGTGGAAAGCTGATCTTCAGATTCGAAAAGTTGAAGCAGATGCAGGAAGTTTCTGAGCTGGAAGATGAGTTGTGAGTTAATCTTGTTAAACCTGAAATTGAAAAGTCAAAACAAGTTCATTGATTTGAAACTTGTAAATTTCAGAAAATTATTTGAACTAGTTTGTACAAAATGTCAGTGTGATTTGTCTCAGATCAACCAAGGTCATTAAGTTGGACTTGGTAGACAAATTAAGTGCTCAGGGTCATTAATTTGGACCTGAATACTTAAGTGGATTTCTAAATTCTGACAAGACCAGCAAATGAAGTCAAATGGTAAGTTTGGTTTGAAATTTTTATAATCATAAATCTTATATTTAGGTAGAGATTGTGCAGGAAACAGGAGTCAAGATCCCCATGGTAAAGAAAATGTCAAAGTTTGAACCAGAATTCAAGTCCCAGCTTATCGAGAGGGGGAGTCTTCGAAAGGGAGAGTCAAAATTCTGGATCAACATTCAAAGGGGAGTTTGAAGAAAAAAGATTTGAAGGATGCTTTACAATGTCAAGACAATTTAGGGCAGAGATCGATAGATCAAGACTAAAGACTGAAGACTGGATGCTAAAGACTTCGTCAACATCCAAGGGGGAGTCTGTTGGTGCACTGATGTCTGTTAACTTCGTCTTTATCAAGTCTTGTTTTGTATTAGATAGATCAGGGCGTGGAAATCGAGAAAACAGTATTTTAGGGTAATTTCGCTTGAAAGGTGCTTAATGTCATTTCAAACGGAATTAGATGTTCAAACGAAATTACTAATTCCACACGGTATTAATTAATTCCGCATGAACTGGTGATTCCGTTTGAGTTGGTTTCAAGCGGAATTAAACGCCTATATATACTTGGTCTTGATGTTTCATTTGGATCGGAATTAGACCATAGTTTCTGAGTCGAGGTGCTGTCCATTTGTCATTTGAATCTGTAAAAGCTCAGAATCGGTTAATAAGAAGATAATTAGAGGAAAACAAGTTGTGTTACGTCAAATTCACTGATTCCGCCTTTGTTTTTGATGTTGAACTCTTCATATTGACTCGTTAGGGTCACACGACGATCCAACAAGTGGTATCAGAGCTCAGGACGAGGAGTTCATACCAATTCAGCTTGATCTCATCGGATTCTCTCACTTCTACTCTTTCTTTTCTGATTTGAACAAGATTTAACGGTTGAAATGGCTTAAAACATACATATATCACGTAAAACATAGTTTTAACTAATCCTTGAAAGAATTGGACTAAAATTCGACTTAAATCTGATAAAATTTATTAATTCCGTTTGAATAACAGATCGAACATGCTGCCGTCATAATTAATTCCGTTCGAAATCATCTTTGTAATTCCGCACGGAATTGCAAATTTGACCTAATTTCGCTTGAAAAGTGCAGACAATTTCACACGGAATATAATTTCGTTTGAAACGTTCAAACGGAATTACTAATTTCGCTTTAAATTTGCTAATTCCGCTTCAAGAGACTTAATTCCGTTTGAAATTGACCTAATTCCGTACGGAATTAAAAACTGTTTCGTTATATCGTTTGAAAAACATAATTCCGTTTGAGAAGTAATATCGTTTGAGCAATTCTGCTTGAACTAATTCCGTTTGAAATTACTTTTCAAAATTTCAAAAATTTTTCTAAGTGTTTGTTGATTGTTTCAGATATGTGACGATGGATGAGTTCATGAATCCGTTTAGTGATATCTTTGTATTCACGGGAAACAACGGAGATGATACATCAAACAACACAAATGAAAACGTTTCAACTCCGAGTGTGAAGAAAATTCTTTCTAATACTTTGAGTGTGGAGAGTGCTTATGGGATGTACAACAAACCTCCCAAGCTGATGGCGATTGAAGATTACAATAAATGGGCGAAAAAGTTTGAAGAATGGCTACAAGCGTTTGCATATCCAAGTTGGAAAATGTTCAAGAATGGTTTTGTTATGGGAAGAACGAATTATGAAAATTTGACAGAAGCTGAGGAGATAGAGAGATATGTTGCTGAACAAAAGTGCATTGCATTGATTCATCAGTCTGTGAGAGACGACATAATAGCGTTGATTGAGTACACAAATTCGAAAGATATATGGGAGAAACTGAGAGTGAAATGTGTGGGTAGTGCCGAAATAGTTAAAAACAAAAAGAAATTGTTAAGAAAAGAATTCGATTTGTTTGGATATTTGAAAAATGAATCTGTATCGAGGATGATTGAAAGATTTGGGCATCTGAAGATGGAGCTTGCAAGACATGGAATCATTTATACTCGAGAAGAACTGGTTGACAAACTGTTTGACTCGCTGCCGAATGATCAAGACTGGCAATACTTTGCCTTGATGCTGAAGAATACAATCGAATCGGAGAAACTGACGGTTGATCTGTTAATTGAAAGACTGTAGAGTCATGAGCTGGAACTCAAGAAATCATTCAAAGTCAATCATTCCTCGTACCAGCAAAATGTAGAGTTGTATTATCGAGGAAGTATGATCCCGAAAACCGTGTCACCAAAGACAGCTTTCTCTGCAGAAAGTTCTAACAAGTCAAATCAAGAAAGTCCAAGCAGTGGTTTTCATAGTTGTTCATCGTCAACTAATTCAAATCAATCTGTTCCAAAGAATTTGTTTCAATGTAATATTGCTGTGGATTTGACGAATGCACAAAATTTCAGTGAAGAATCCGCAAAGCAGCAAATGGTGTTTTTAGCATCTGTGCTTGAATCATACGAGAGCCTTGTTGCGGGCAAGATTGGAAACACTAATCTCACCAAGGAGGATTATGACCAGATCGACCCAGAGGAGATGGAGTTGATCGATATCAGATGGTGTATGGCTAGTGCAGTTAGACGAGCTCAAAGGTTCATGGAGATTACAGGCAGACATTCAATTGGAGGACCATCCACAAAACTTGGTTTTGATAAATCAAAGGTCACATGTTTCAGATGTAAACAAAAGGGACATTTTAAACGTGAATGTCGAAACGCACCTACTGATGATACTACCAATCCATTCAAAGAAGACTACTACAAAAGAGCAATCTATCATCAGAACAAATCTGAACCTCCCAGAATGAAGCAGCTTGAAGATACCCCCAAAGAAAAATCAAGAGCTCTTGCTGTTATTCATGACGATGAGGGATATGATTGGAGTCAAGTGTTACCGGAAGAGGATGCAGTGGGCTATGCGTTTGTGACAAAAGTTGTTCCTTTCAGAGATAGCAGAAACGAACAAGAGAAATACATCAACAGAAAAATGAAAGCCCAAGATAGGATGATTAAAGCTGGTTATATATACAGAGAAGCAAAACAGGCGAAAATATGGGATGCTGATAGAGAATGTTACCTTGATCCCAACGGAAACATTGCTATTGATCCAAAGTCTCTTGATGTTGAAGTTCTCACCAAACAAGTTGCTGAAGAAGAAGAAGCCTTACAGAGAGAATGGTGGGGAGGAGGAGAAGCTGATGAAAAAGAAAAAGAAAAAGAAAACGAGCTGCAGACAAAGAAAATTGATGATGGGATTATTGACACATCACAAGAGTTTACTGCAGAAAATTTGAAGAAGATGGTTGACAAAGTGTTTGCTGCAAAAGAGCTAGAGGTAGTTTCTGGTTCTAGCACTGAGTCTAAAAGCAAGGTCAGTCAGAGTGTTGCAAAGAACGAGTCAGGTAAGAAAGCTAAAACTGAGAGCGACTGCAGAAATTGCATGAAAGACTGCAAGGTTTGTAGTACAATTGCTTACCACAAAGATAAAAAGATCGAAGAACTGACAAAAAGAGTCAGAGACGTTGAAGATCATATCTTAAACCGTGATAAAATGTTAAAAGCTTCAAATGATCGAGTAAAAGAGTTAACTGATAAAATTGAAAATGATAAAATTGAAGTAGAGAGAATTAGGAAAGAAAATGAAAAGATAATTCTTGAAAATCATCAGGTTTCAGAAAAGTTTGAAAAGCTAAAAAGAACGGTTAAAGATTCTGATGAGAGAAATGGTAAGACAAGCACAGAAAATGTTCAATTGACAGGTGTGCTTAGGCTTAAAGAAGAGTTAATCAACCAGCAACTGGATGAGATTGCTAAGTTGAAGCTTCAGTTTCAAGAAGCTAAAATTGAAAATGAACGCATCCAGTTGAAACTGAACAGTTACAGCTCCCCAAGTTTTGTTCTTCAACATATCGTTCCTAAACCAATTGGGAAGAACAAAGTAGGCGAAGATGTATACTTTGATGGAACCGGGGTTGGATTTCATCAGGTTCCACCACCAGTCTTAAACAATTTTTCAAAGAAATAATCAGGGTTGGTTAATGATGAAGATGAAAATGAAGTTAAGCTTCCAGACACAATTGATGTTACATTCACTTCATCATCCGATGAAGGAAGTGTTCAATCAGAAGTTGTTAAAAGTGTGGTTGAAAGTGTTTTAAAAACTGAAAGTGACACTACTGAGGATGATGAATGCTTTTTGGACAAATATATTCCAAAATCAAAATCCAAAAACAACTTAAGTGAAGAAACACATCTTGTGATGTACAAGATGGCAGGATCGGATAAGTTGTATTCGGATCTTGATTTTCCTTTGGAGAATGTGAATGTTGGAAAATTGAGGAATGTGTTCAAATTGATAGAGATAGATGTGTCTGAAATTGAAGGTTTGAGAAATGCGAAAAGACAATTGAATTTTGAAAAAGATAAAGCTTACTACAAGAAGCCTGTTGTTCCACCATGTTTTTATAACAAAAATCAAAACAAATGGTCGGGTGGATATCAGGGTGGTAAAAATTATCAGAAAAAGAATGTTCAAAACAGAAGGTTTGTTGAGAAGAAAGTGTTTGTGAAAAGTTCAAGTTCGAGTTCACTTTCTGATGAAGAATCTAAATTTTTTTCAAAATCAAACAAAGAGTTCTTTGAGAAGAAGGCCTCACAGCCTCAGTCTGAAGGCACAAGTCGGGTTGTTGACACCCGAACATGTTTCAAATGCAATCAAGTTGGACATATTGCACGAAAGTGTACCAACTTGAAGCCTAAGACTGAAGTTGTTGAGATTCAGAAAAGGAAAGTTGATGCAAAAGGAAAAGCTCCAATGGTTATTGAGCAAAAGGTTTTGAAAAATGACAACATCAAAGTCAAAACTGAACCTGTTAAAAAGTTGGAAACTAAAAATGACAAATTTTACAAACGGGTTGCTTCGCCTCAACAAGCATGGAAACCAAAATCAGTTGAAAAGAATACAATTTCTCCAAAACCAAAGGTTTCTGAGACTGCAAAATCATCATCTTCAACTAAGAAGATGCATGTACCTTTGGATTACTATGAGAAATTTGAATCACGAGAGGCTACTACTTCTGAGAAGAAGTATGTACCAAAGAAAGATCAATCATCTGGTCAACCTCTAAAAAATGATTTCTTTTTATACAAAGAGGTTGAGATTGGATCTGAGGAGAGCTTAAATATGAATGACAAGAATTTTCCGCCACTTTACGCTGCTAAAACTCACATCAAAGTCAACCTACCTGAGTCGAAAGAGGCTTGGGTAGCATCAGGATCTAACTAAAGTGTTTGTGACATGTGCAGGAGCTTCCAAGATCTGTTTCACGTTGGATTATGGATAGTGGAGGCACATGACGGGGAAGAAGACCCTACTGTATGATGTTCGTGGTTTTAATGGAGGTTACGTGGGATTAGCAAGAAATCAAGGTGGTCGAATAATTGGTGAAGGAACTTTATCGAATGGAATTGTCACATTTGAAAGAGTTAACTACATCGCCGAGCTTGAAAACAATCTTCTAAGCATATCTCAGATTTGTGATCGTATGTACACAACGCACTTTACAGACAAAGAATGTTTGATCTTGAAACCAGGATTTGTTGTTCCCGAAGAGTGGGTTATCATGAGAGAGCCTAGAGTGAATGATTTATGGCATCGAAAGATGGGCCATATTCATTTGAGGAAAATGAATCACCTGGTGCATAACGACTTAGTTACTGGTGTTCATGTGAAAGGATTTCATCTTGAAGGAGAGTGCATTAGCTGCATCAAAGGCAAGCAAAAGAAGAAATCACATCCTCAAAAGAAAGTCAACTCAGTCTCAAGACCGGTAGAGAGACTCCATATGGATCTGTTTGGTCCAGTGAACGTCAAAAGTATAACTGGGGATCTCTACTGTCTAGTAGTAACAGATGATTACTCAAGATTTTCATGGGTATCATTTTTGAAGTCAAAAGATGAGACGTTTGATAGCTTGATGCCGTTGTTCAGAAAAATTGAAAACTTGTACCAAACTCGAATTAGAAGAATCTGGAGTGATAATGGTACAGAGTTCAAGAACAACAAGATGGAAGAGTATTTTGATGAGAGAGGTATTCTGCAAGAATTTAGTGCTCCTTATACTCCGCAGCAGAATGGAGTAGCTGAAAGAAAGAACAGGACGCTAATTGAAACGGCTAGGACGATGCTTGCTGATTCTAAACTACCTGTTAATTTTTGGGCAGAAGCAGTGTCAACCGCTTGCTATACACTCAACCGTGTTCTCACAGTGAAGAAATTCAACAAGACGTGTTTTGAGTTGATCAATAACCGCAAACCGAACCTGAAGTTTTTTGAACCGTTTGGATCTCCCTGTACTGTTCTAGAGCCTTTTGGAAAATTTGGCGCAAAGAGCATTGAAGGAATTTTTGTGGGTTACTCAAATCCATTGGAACGAGTCTTTGTTCCGAGCCTGAAGCGGATTATTGAAGCACATAATGTTGAGTGTCAAGGTTATACTATGCCACCGCAGAATTCAGGCGACTCATGGCGTTTTAATTACGATACTTTGTGGGATTCGTTTGACATGGAAGAAGAAGAACCAAAGTTCTTTGATGAGTTGGATATTCTAAGAGAGTATGAGTCATCACAAGAAAGGTTTCCAGCTGACTATATTACAAGTCGACGGCAAACTTCAAATGATGATGAAGCCGGTCCTAGTAATGCTAGAGAACATGATGATGTTCAACAATCTTCAGAAATACCTCCTGACAATCAGACGGAAGTCAATGATAATCAACAATCTGATGATAGACCTATTTTTGATCGTGGTGATTCAGATTCTGAGGGGGAGCAGATCCAGATTTCAAGTCAAACAATTCCAGTCAGTGAACAAGGTGCAAATCAGAATGTTACAAATTTGGAAGGCGAGGTAGATGTTCAAGGCGAGGTGATGCCTAGAACTCTTTCGTACCATCTAGAAGAGCTGATCATTGGAGAATTACAATCTGGCGTTCGCACTAGACGTCAAATTGACCAAGGCCTTACATGTTTTATTCTACAGTAGCTCCTTTACAAACTTAGTTTTCACTTAGTTGTTTTATTTCGCAGATCGAACCGCGAACATACAAAGAGGCGCTAACTGACGATTTTTGGGTCAATGCTATGCAAGAAGAGTTGAGTCAGTTTGAGAAGTTAGGCGTGTGGAAATTGGTAGACTTGCCTGATGGTCAAAGGAAGATAAACACCAAGTGGGTGTTTAAGTGTAAGAGAGACGATCGAGGGGTTATTAGTCGTAACAAAGCTCGACTCGTAGTCCAGGGTTTCAGTCAGAAGGAGGGGATAGATTTCACTGAAGTATATGCTCCGGTTGCTAGACTTGAAGCGATCAGAATCTTCCTAGCATTTGCATCTTGGAAAAATTTTAAAGTTTATCAGCTAGATGTTAAATCAGCGTTTCTCTATGGGAATGTAAAAGAGGAGGTATATGTCGGACAGCCACCGGGCTTTACCGATCCAATCCACAAAGACAAGGTTTATTTGCTGGATAAAGCGCTGTATGGTTTACACCAGGCCCCGAGAGCTTGGTACGAGACTTTGTCTCAACACCTGCTAGCCAACAGCTTCATCCGAGGAAAAGTGGATGCCACTCTCTTCACCAAAGAGGTTGACGGACATCTTCTGATAGTTCAGATATACGTGGACGACATCATTTTTGGGTCTACAAATGAAAATCTGTGCAAAGATTTTGAACGAGTTATGAAGCAAAAATTTGAAATGTCATCGATGGGTGAGATAAAATTCTTCTTGGGACTTCAAGTTGATCAACTGCCTAAGGGAATATTCATACATTAGACAAAGTATGTTCATGATATCTTAGAGAAATTTGGGATGTCAGGTTCTACTCCAGCTTCCACCCCGTTAGCGACGAACCATGGGATAAACCCTGATCTCACCGGAGAAAAGGTAGATGAAACGTTGTATCGTTCCATGATCGGATCGCTGATGTACTTGACAGCTTCAAGACCCGATATTATGTATCCAACCTGCCTCGCAGCAAGATTTCAATCTAACCCGAGAGCTTCGCATATGGTGATTGTGAAACGGATATTACGCTACCTGAAAGGAACTCCATCACTGGGTTTGTGGTATCCAAGAGAAGGCGATTTTACGCTCGAAGGGTATTCCGATTCTGATTTCGGATGCTGCAAAGTGAACGCTAAATCAACAACAGCGGGGTGCCAGTTTTTTGGCTCACGATTGGTCACCTGGCAATGCAAAAAGCAGACCTCTATAGCTTTGTCCACATGTGAAACTGAGTATGTATCTGCTAGCAGGTGCTGCTCTCAGATCTTGTGGATCCAGCAACAGATGCGCGACTACGGTTTGCAATTTCTTAACACCCCTATCTTTGTTGATAATGAGGCAGCGATAAACATTACTAAAAATCCTGTTCATCACGCTAAAACGAAACACATTGAAATTCGTCATCACTTCATCCGAGATTGTTTCGAGAAGAAGTTGATACAAATTGAGAAAATCCACACTGACGAACAAAAAGCTGATTTACATACCAAAGCATTTGATAAAACTCGTTTTCAATATTTGCTAAAATTGAATGGTATGAAGTTTTTATCGGTGTTGGAAGAGATTCTTGGCGTTTATGAAGGTACCACTCTAGATGATGATGTTGAGAAGCAATCTGCAATGGTTTGTCGATGTTTTACTTGTTTTGGTATTTAGGGGGAGTATAGGGTAATTTTATCAGAAAATACAAAAACAATAAAAAATTTAAAAATCCAAAAACATGAGATATTTTCAAAATACAAAAACATTAGAAAACCAGAAAAGAGCTTGTGTAAAAAGGGAAAATGATAGTACATTGGCTTGACAGTTACGGTATGCTAAAGATATGTAAAGTTTAAAAGTCTTTAATAGTCTCGCTGATGATATGCCGATAGGTTTTTACACATTTAGTAGGTTTGTTCGGGATATAAACCTAAAATCCTTACTTACTTATTTCGTGGGGAACACTACTTGGATATATAGGTAACCCCTGAAATCTTGTTTGAAGGATCCCTCTTTCTGAGATACTAGGTCTTTAAACTCAGTGATATCTGGGGTATTATCCCGGGACTTCTGATTTTGCGGAAGCAATGGCCTAGTCCCCGTATAATACTTTACTGCTTGCTTGAAACATAGCATCTCCCTCAGCATAAAAAAATGATGAAACATTGAAAAATGCTAATCATGTGCTGTTGTAAAAAAGATCCTCTAAAGGGGACATACCAAAAGTCGAAGCCGTCATCTCTCTGCTGAACGGAAGTTCTGACCTGAGCTCTCACGGTTCTCGTAATTTTACCCCTTACAGATATCATCTGTGGTATACCCACCTGTAAGACTGAATATTGGGATTCGGATACGGGAGTATATTCAAGAGGTGGGACACATGAATGAGTTTAAGTTCTTAATACACCTAATCCGTATCCTGGACAGTTTGAAAATTGTGTGAAAATTTAAGTGGATCAGTATATCGACAATCTAAGTGATTTGTTTAATTCTGAGTAAGTAATTAAAGCTTAACGGTACTTGTGACTTGTCGAATAGCTGATATGATTCCCTAACACGCTCACCAAAAATATGTTTGTAAATAGTTTACATTTACTGCATTTTATTTTTGTATTTCATTTCTAGTTTAGAAATTTTTTTCAAAATCCAAAAAGATTTTACATCTCTGCTTTATTTTCCGACAAACCAAAGTGGAAAGCTGATCTTCAGATTCGAAAAGTTGAAGCAGATGCAGGAAGTTTCTGAGCTGGAAGATGAGTTGTGAGTTAATCTTGTTAAACCTGAAATTGAAAAGTCAAAACAAGTTCATTGATTTGAAACTTGTAAATTTCAGAAAATTATTTGAACTAGTTTGTACAAAATGTCAGTGTCATTTGTCTCAGATCAACCAAGGTCATTAAGTTGGACTTGGTAGACAAATTAAGTGCTTAGGGTCATTAATTTGGACCTGAATACTTAAGTGGATTTCTAAATTCTGACAAGACCAACAAATAAAGTCAAATGGTAAGTTTGGACTGAAATTGTTATAATCATAAATCTTATATTTAGGTAGAGATTGTGCAGGAAACATGAGTCAAGATCCCCATGGTAAAGAAAATGTCAAAGTTTGAGAGGGGGAGTCTTCGAAAGGGAGAGTCAAAATTCTGGATCAACATTCAAAGGGGAGTTTGAAGATAAAAGATTTGAAGGATGCTTTACAATGTCAAGACAATTTAAGGTAGAGAATGATAGATCAAGACTAAAGACTGAAGACTGGATGCTAAAGACTTCGTCAACATCCAAGGGGGAGTCTGTTGGTGCACTGATGTCTGTTAACTTCGTCTTTATCAAGTCTTGTTTTGTATTAGATAGATCAGGGCATGGAAATCGAGAAAACAGTATTTTAGGGTAATTCCGCTTGAAAGGTGCTTGATGTCATTTCAAACGGAATTAGATGTTCAAACGAAATTACTAATTCCGCACGGAATTAAGTAATTCCGCATGAACTGGTGATTCCGTTTGAGTTGGTTTCAAGCGGAATTAAACGCCTATATATACCTGATCTTGATGTTTCATTTGGAACGGAATTAGACCATAGTTTCTGAGTCGAGGTGCTGTCCATTTGTCATTTGAATCTGTAAAAGCTCATAATCGGTTAATAAGAATATAATTAGAGGAAAACAAGCTGTGTTATGTCAAATTCACTGATTCCGCCTTTGTTTTTGATGTTGAACTCTTCATATTGACTCGTTAGGGTCACACGACGATCCAACACCCACCTTTGATGATTTTGATGAATTAGAAGAAACAAAATAAATTAAAAAAAATAGAATGTGGATGGTGGTTTGGGTCATGACCACACAATATAGGTTGGTGAATTAGGTTGGTGGATAAGGGTGAGGTGTCATCGCGTTGACATGAAGGGTGGTGGTGGTCATTTGGCTCATGACCGCACCATATAGCCTTAGAACACCTATATTTTAAGATCTTGGGTTCAAATTCCACATACAACTTCATCAAAGTAAATTTGTCTTTCAATAAAAATATACTTTTCATATTATTTTTATTGAGATATAAAATAACTTTTAACAATTTATAAAGTCTCAACATGCTTTTATTATAAAGTAAGTTCTAGAAAAGGAACCACATGATAAATATATTATTGTCGCCAATATCAATTTATATTTTCTCGCTTGTGTGTGGCACACTCCATTTAGTTTAAATAATTATTTATGAAGTGTCATCCCCCAATTACTGTTATTATATATGAGGCAACTAACTTGATTCCTTTCCGTAGAAAATAATTTAGGTAAAGTGTATAAAATATATACAAAGTTAATTAAATATATATCAATGGAGAAATTTCTTAACTTTTAATACATAACTAGGTTAGACTCCGTGTATTACACGGGTTCAATAAACGTAATTTTATATATTTAAATAATAAAAAAGTTATATCTTTATGAAACTCGTATATTGTACGAGTTAAATAAATGTAATTTTATATATCAAATAAAAAAATTATATTTTTAAAAACCATGTGTATTACACAGATTAAATAAATGTAATTTTGTATACTAAATATTAAAAATGCCGTATCTTTAGAAAAACTGTGTATAATCGGGTTGAAAAAATCTACCAAATGATAAAAAACATTACATCCTTAAAAACCCCGTATATTACACGTGTTGAATAGATCTAAAAAAGAGTTATATCTTTAAAAAAACATATGTATTACACAGATTAAATAAATGTAATTTTGTATATTAAATACTAAAAACGTCGTATCTTTAAAAAACTCGTGTATAGTCGGGTTGAAAAATCAACAAAATAAAAAAAAATTATATTCTTAAAAACCTCGTGTATTACACGTGTTGAATAAATCTAATTTTACATAGCAGATGATAAAAAGTTATATCTTTAAAAACTTTGTGTATTAGACCTTGCGTACTGGGGCGGTATAAGCCCAAATAGCGCCGAGATGGCGCCGAGAACACCGGGACGAAGGGCGCTATGCCCAAAAAAAATTCAAAGCGCGAAAATTATCGCGGCGCTATTCGAACGATGATTTGATTATTTTGACCGTTTACAAACGGTCATTTTAATAAAAAAAAATTATTTTTCAAACTTTCCTTTAAATCATTACCTCCTCTCCTATTTTTTTTATTTTTTCATTTTCTGTTTTTTTTTTGTTTTTTTTTTCCGTTTTCTGTTTTTTTTTTTGTTTTTTTATTTTCTGTTTTATATTTATTTTCTGTTTTTAAACATTATATTTTGTTTTTTTGTAGCAAACAATCAAAGTAGAAGCGTTTTTTGGCAACGAATACGAGACATTTTTTTCGATCTCATGGGTAGAGGAGACGAATACCGGCTACCGGACTCTATATCGGGGAAGTGGACCGATATAAACAAGAAATGCACAAACTTTCAAACCGTGTACCAACGCACGTTTGCCGGATGGAAAAGTGGAAGTAACGATGAAGATATTACGCAAGCGGCATTGGTCGAGTATACGAAGGGTAATGGCCATTTCCCATACATGAGGTGTTGGCAAATCCTTCGCCATAGCCCCAAATGGGCCACCGTATCTACTCCGAGTGGTCGTTCGGGAAATACACGGCCATCAAAGAGGTCCAAAACAAACGAGTCGGGTGAACCCGAAACGCCAACCTCCGACGCTCGAAACACCGACTTGAACGAGGATATTCCGGATGACGAGCCGGCGGAGGAGTTACCAAGACCGCCCGGAAGAAAAAGCCGGGCGAAAAAACCCGAGTCGTCGTCGATGTCTATGGGAACGGATATGAGTAACGCATTTTCGGAGATAAACATGCGACTTCATGAGTTACACGAGCTCGGTAATAAACGTTTGGAGGAGAACCACGAAGTTACGGAGATTATGCGGGATAGACAATGGGAACGGGACTTTGAGTTCTACTCGAAACCGCACGACCACCTTACCGGAAAAGCTTTGAAGATGGCGTTGGCCCAAAAGGAAAGGATCGAAAAAAAATATAATCTTTGAAGTGTTGTTTTTTTATTGTTTTAGTCAAACTTTTTTTTTAGTGGAACCGTTTTTTTTTTTTTTTTAAGTGTAATGTTTTTATTTTTATTTTAGTGTAATGTTTTTTAATTTAATGAAATGAATTTTAATTTTATAAAGTTAGAAAATAATTATAAAAAATTAGAAATTAATAATTGAGTAATGATTAGACAGGGGCTTTATGACTACGGGCTTAATATGCATAAGGCCCCATAACGCCCCACGCTGACGTGGCGCGCCACATGTCGCATAACGCCCACAAAGGGGCGTTATGACTACACATGGCCTTAGGGGAGGGGGTGGTCACTAGTGATAGAATTCTATCACTCACAAGCACCAATCAAGTTTCGTCATGTCATCAACCATTTTTCCATCACTCACAACATTTTTTTAGTGGGGGTGGTCATCACTCACCACCACACCCAACAATTTCCCCCAACCAACAACTACCCTCACAAAATAATATCATAACGGCGTTGAAAATATCACGGAATCGAGAAACCGTGATACAATAACGCGTTATACTTTGAGCGGCGGTGGAAAGACAAAACCCATCACTCGTTATATTGGGCTATCACGGAACCGCCCAGTGTCCTCTTACACGGGGTTATATAAATGTAACTTTGTATAGTAAATAATAAAAAAGTTAAATTTTTAAAAAACCCCGCATTTTACACGAGTTGAATAAATATAATTTTGTATACCAAATAATAAAAAAGTTATATTTTTATAAATTAGGATAACATTTAATATTAATTTATTATTTATATATTTAATATAAGATTTTTTTTGGAAGGTGACTTTCTATGTACTGGACCTATTGGTCACCGGGTTCACGTCAAAGACATTCCCCCGTCAGCCCCGCACTCTCGGACGCAATGTTCGATCGGGCCCCGGCCGCCGCGCAAGCTGACTTCCGCCCGGAAACCATACTGCCCCCACACGAGAGACTCGCTGGGGTAACAGCTGGGTAAAACCGGGTTGCCCTCAAGACCGCACCATGCCTCGGTAGGATACGATCTATCATTAGGACCCCCCCCCCCCCCCCCAATAATGCCACAACCGGGGATCGAACCGGAGACCGGCCCAACCAAACCCCATGGGATTACCCAGCTGGGCTGGGAGGAGGTATTATTTAATATAAGATAGGTAAGAAAGAGAGGTATTTATTTTAAAAATATATTAAATTAACAATTTAGATTTGAGGATAATATTTTATTAAAGTAAGATAAGATTTAATATTAATTTATTATTTATTTTTTAGTTAATATAAGATAAGTATAAATTTAAGGATACCTCCAATGGATGACAAGTATCTAAAATTTGGTTTCTTTTATTATAGTAGATAAATAACTAATAAACCTAAAGTTTGATATGCCGTTCAAAAAAATAATGTTTGATATGCTTTCATAGTGTGCTTTTATCATATTGATGTTAAAAAAAAAAAAAAAAAAAAAAAAAAACAATTTACGTATAATGACTCTAGAAGTCGGATCTTGCTAACATAAATTTGGACGGTTAAAAAACAAGTTCCTAAAGGATGCAATGTATTGCAACAAAAATATTATTTAAATTCGATTCAACAAATCAAGAACTAACCATTATCTGCTTTGTTTAGTATCAAATTTAGTAGAATTCTAGATAAAAGCTTATTAAAGGTTTATTTATTATCAAATTTAGTAGAATTCTCTCACTATTCACTGGTACATTTTAATCCTTAGTTGGGGCTGGGTTAGGGGTTGGGATAATGCTGTTTTGCTGTTCTGTTATTTCAGGTGCAAACTCAGGCGGGAGTGGGTTCAAAATATGTTCTTTGTTCACTGTGTTTTGATGTGGCTGGATCTTCTTTGCTCCTTCAGCAATAAGCTCTGGTTGCATCAAGATGGGGCTGACTGTTTTTCCTGCTGCTGTTTTGCTCATACCCTCCCTGGTGTCGACATAAGCTGGAATATGAGAACTCACAGCCTGCTGGTTACTTTTAAGGGGCGGTTTTTGTTCTGGATGTTGAGGTTTTTGCAGAGGGTGGGGTTTTGTGTGTTGAGTTGTGCTATTATTGTAAGGATAGAGGTTTTGCTGCTGAAGACTCTTAAAAGGATGGCTCCTATAGCTGATGTTAAGGCCCGGGTTTTACATGTGTTCTTGGGTTTTAGCACCATCATCTTTCGTTCTGCCACCGGGTCTGAGTTATTCTCCAAGTATCATGTTCTCCACAGGATCTGGTGCTGCAATAAAATAGAGGTGCTAAAGGGGTGTAAAATTTTGGATTCGGGGCCTGTGCAGGTTTATGTGATGGGGAAAGCTGCTGGGCTGTTTTGGCACAATGGGCTTCTCAATTTTTTTGGGATTCACGGCAACCTTTGGTCGTTTATCAACCGGAATATTCCGAGTCATCATAGGGTGATATATTGGATGGTTGTTGGGCATCATATTTTGGGTTGGGGCTGCACTATTGGCTGCGTTTGTGGGCTAATGGGTATGCCGTTAAAGCTTGGTTCTTCTACTTCGGCTGTCTCACTTGGACCTGTTTCGTGTTTGGTCATTCTATTAGTGGGAATTTTGGGAAAGCTACTAGTTGCAGGTTGACCATTTTGTCTAGTAGATGCTTTGATACTCGTAATTGTATTTGGACTCGTTATTTTGATTTCATAGATACGAGCCATTCTAGATTTAGATATATTCTTAGAAAGGGTTGTTTTGTTTCTTACTTTTGGTCCCCAAAGCCAGTTTTGGGGATGATACGGGGGTATGCCCCTTTGATGAAGTAATTGTTTTCTTGTTGTTTTTATTGTTTGCCGGGCTCTGCCCTTTACCCAAAAAAAAAATTAGTAGAATTCTAGATGAAAGCTTATTAATTATTTTGTTTAATGATATTAACTAATGTTCTAGAATTCACTTGTCTAACGTTTTTTTAACGACGAAATCATTTCATTCAAACACAAAATCAGTCAGCACTAGCAAGTAGCTAGAAACTGACCCATTACATACGCTAACATAAAACAAAATACAAATGCCCAACTATATGAAATTCAGCTTACACTAAGATTCCCACTCTATTCAGGCTATCTTTAACCTGTTTTTAAACCAGATGAAAGACTAATACTTTGTGTCTTCTATTATGACTTCCAATTGAAGTGGCTTGACAAAAGATATGAGTTTGTTGCGAGCATTCTAGATTCCCCATCAAGTCCTCTAATGTTTTAAATATACAAACTAAAATTGAACATCATCTCATTACAGACAATCTTTGGAATTACCCATTTGTTCAAGAGTCGCATGTTTCGTATTTTAATTTCATGGTCACCATTTTTAATCATGTCTAGCTCTACTATGAGATTCAAGTATTTCATGTATATAAAAAATCAATAATTGAATAAGATAAAAGGATTTTTGCAAGAACGAGGATGTTCTTTTCTATGAAAACGCAATTGTGAAATTCGTACATTAAACAGACCTTGAGAATACCTTTATATAATGGTCGAACCATCACAATACTAGGTTGAAACATAACAATTCTTCATGAATCATGAAAAGAGCACAATAGAGGGAAATTATAATTGCTTGCAGTTATGAGGTGCATTAGTGGAAAGCTTCGGTAGAAGCGTAACACTGCTCAGTAGTAACTAAGTATTAGTACTACTCATAGTTACTATTGAGCATCGATAGTACTAAACTAGGTTACTAGTACTTGTTAGTATTTACCAATAACCATTGATGTGTCATTGCTTGGTACTAACTTAATATCGAGCTTGCTTGCCATTGATGATCCAGGTTACCACTTATCTTAGTTACTGTCGAATATCATTTACTACGTACTTTTCCACCTGCCTTACAAATCCGAAGCATTTCCAGTGAAGTTAGTATAAGGCATAAACAGTGTTTTTCCCATGCTGACTAGGTAACGAGGACCCTCGACACTTAGCCCCTTAGATCCTGCCAAGGAGGATCCCCTGAACCGCGCCAAGAGGGCACTACCTTGGAATCAGAACCAACGAGTATCTATTGTGCTTGAAATCAGAACCATCGAGTATCTATTATGCTTGAAATCAGAATAGTTTTAATCGAGCATGTACTCCACACCTACTAACTCTAATAAATGTTTATTGCAATTTCTCATTTGGCTAATGATTTCAAATTATACAATACTAGAGATGGAGTTTTAGAAATCATAAAACCAACACATATACTCATGTAGCTTGGAGAGAAATGAACAACACATCTGGTTTTATTAGGAGATTTCTTCACGTCAATGGTTTTGAATAGCAACTCCTTGGGCCATATGTGGAGACTCTTATCTGAAAGCTCCTGGTCCATTCATCTGCTACACCAACGAGTCTACCAAGGTCCATAAGGTTTGTTTTCGATGAACACGATTTGGTTGTTATTGCTTGATTATACTTGAAAAGACCTTCATGGTGGAAGATTTATAATAAGGGTCCGTTATAAATTGTTGTATGTTATTAACTTTCATTGCATAATGAAACTTTATAATGGACATTGATTCTCATGAGCATGCCCCTCATTTACTGAACACTCTCACATAAAGATTACCCAAGTTTTACATTAATGAAGGGTCAAGTTACATAACAAATTCACATAAAGATTACCCAACATATATCAAATGGTATGAGATGATGACCAACCAGTCACACCCAACCGACAGCGAAAACATCGAGGCGAGACGTAAGAGATTGCTCAAAGACATCACAACACTAAATTGCGATATATAATAAAATTCAAAGTTTCATTTTCATTTTCTTTTCATTTCATCGAATTAAACATTACATTGTTCAAAGAAAAGAAGTAAAACAATTTGAAATTTCATAACTAAATCATCAAATGCATAAGTAAATTTGGTGAGTATCTAAATCCACCCAACGTGGTTTTCTTGTAATAGCATCATCAAATATTTCCCGCAACATGTATAAAATATCCGTCAACACAAAAATATGTCGGTGAGCATACTAGTTTGGTTACATAGCATAAGTAAGAATAAGTCTCAAATCCGCATGTGTATCCCATACTAAATCATGTAACATACTAGTATGCAATAGACTAAATATGAATCCAAAGTTTTGCACTAGCGTAACCTTATCGGCATAATCTTATCACCGAAGTAAATAAGGCTGCAAAGAATAACTTAACAATGACCCACAAAATACGGTTTCAAGTTTTCAATATGTTTAGATAAAAGGTGTATTCTTTATTATTTTTTACTATAATAAACAAACACGAACAGAGGTAAACGAACGAACATGAATGGATGTAACCGAAAATATTACCAAACGTTCACGAACGCAGTCGAACGAACGAAACATTTGTTCGTGTTCGTCTTCGTTCGCTAAGCTAACCGAACAAAATTTTTTGTTCGTGTTCGTTCGATAAGCTAATCAAACGAACATAAACGAAGCTCTTGCCGAACAGTTCGCTAAACGTTGGATTCGTTTACAGCTCTAGTAAGAGGATAATAATTTTTATTCAACAACTAATCTTAAAAGTTATAGGATAATAAATTCATTGTTGTTTCACTAGATAACAGTCTAAAACCACGTAACCAGAGAATTCTTGAGCAAATTAAAAGGAAACCAAAACTGCGTACCCATTGAATTGATATAAATTATTATGGGGATTAGATTGGAATCAAATCGTTACAGGATTTCAAATCAAATTGCTACCATCGTATTTTTTTTTATTGAAGCAATGTGTTGAGGGAAACAAACAATAATCAATTGAATTATACCCTCATCAGTAATGGAATCGAACAACAAACAACATTAACGGACTCAATAAAAAAACACTCATTTTAGTAAATATTTTTTAAAGAACAGTTTTAGTAAATATTGTTTTTCTAACAACACATATTTGGGAGAAAAAGAAACTCAATTCTAAGTGATTTATACCTTCAAGTCTCCAATGTTTAGGCTGGAGGGTGTGGGTGGGTGCTTTATCACGCCACTTCAGCGTCACATCAACGTCACGTCACACAAGGGGCTTTAATGCCCCTCCCCTGAACTTGCAGGGTGTAGGATAAAGTCTCTTTTACACTATAGCGCCCCCTTTAACCAATCTCAGCCCCCTGTCTTCCCTTTATACCGCCCCCTTTCTTCCGTTAGCAGGTTGGCGAAGACATGATAGCGCCCCCCATTTAATTCTCTCGGTGTGGTTGATGGTGCCGTAGGGGCGCTATGGAGGCTGAGGTGGCGGGGTGACGCCCTCCATACCCTCTGGCCTTACTCTACTTTTACGTTAATTTCACAAAATATACAAATTTTAGTTATTGACATAAAATACAAATATGTCCTAACAATGTCACTTTTAAGAATAATATATAAGTAACAAAAAGAAGTTAGGAACAAAATTATTAATTTTATATAAACTATGAGCACGATTGTTTTTCTATTTTACAGAAAGAACCATTTCGTTCGTAAAGTTAGACATTTTGTTAAGGTTGCCTAAAATATAATATATGATTGGCAACTATAGCATTACCCCCATACACCTAAAATATAATATATGATTGGTAAACTAAAATAACTATAGCATTACACCCATACAAAGGTACAAGATTATAAAGTATACACTTGACACTTCACATATTAAAAGAAAACTTATGGTGACCATTTACTTTCATATTTATACTTTTTAATTTTAAATATGATAAAATCCTAGAAACGCTCATTAATTAACATATCATCAATTTGCAAAACGTTCACACCCAAAGTTTTACTATTCAAATTGTTTTTGTTTTATTGACTTGTACCCTGAGCATTTTAAAAGGTTCTAACCAATAAGAAGGCAGCACCATTCCTAAGTCGCATGGCGAAAGGTCTTCGGAGACATCTCAACATGTTATTGGTATATCCTTTTTTAATCTATCTCTTATATATACATGTGAATAGAGAAAAAGTGACAGAGTAATTAACTCTCTTATTTTATATGGTGAAATTATTTTACAAAGGGTAAAACGAATGAGAGTCATCATAAAGTGATAAGACTATGGGGTGTGGCATCGGTGCAATCGGGGCTCCATCCCTGTCCTCCCCGAAATGCTTATTTCTCTATCTTTGTTCTCCTTCTTTCTCTCTCTCTCTCTCTCTCTCTCTCTCTCTCTCTTAAGATTATTGGATGCTGCTGACACACCCCTTGATGGGTGAAGGGGAAGGGGAACAGTAAGGTGGTGATGTGGAGGTGGGGGAAAGGGAACCACACCCCATAGTCTAAGTGTCTAATGAGGAATCAAATGAGAAGGGTATTTTTGTGACAACCCGAACTTTTGAGGTTAGTATCTTTTAGTCTCGCGATCCTGTTCTTCCATCATTCCTCTGTTACGTTCTTATTACGATTAAACTTGTTTAACGCTCTGTGCTATTATAAGTTTGTTAGTTATAAAACGAGTATAGTTGTTTGTGTGTGTTTGGGCCATACACACACCTAGGGTATAATTGGGCCGTGCTCGTTATAAATCTTTATAGATTGGGCCGGTCTATGTGTTTCCTTATATATATATATATATATATATATATATATATATATATATATATATATATATATATATATATATATATATATATATATATATATGTGCGCACACCCGAAGCCCAAATACCACCCCTTTGTGCACCGGACCTATGTTGGGCCTGGTAGAGCCCAAGTAAATGGTGTGTTGGGGCCGACTTGTGACTTCAGAATATACACACGCATACATATAGTGAGTGATGGGCTGATTAGTTGGGCTAGTAAGTAATCACGCGCATGAGAGATTTATAGGTGATTACTTAGCAATATCTCAAACAAAAAGCAAACCCTACCCTTCTCTCACACTTACGTATGGCATCAGGAGACCCCCCTTCTTCGAGCATCATTCCACTTGATCAAACTTGTGGTTAGTGAATCCTTATTTGTGTGAATTTTACTCGTTGTATCTTGTTCATATATGAGTTTTATACGTGTACAATGATTATGTTATGTGACTGTTATGGGTGCATACGAAGTAAATGATAAGATTATGATTACTAGTTTTTATTATTGCATGATGATTGATTAATAATGCATAACTAGGGCACGTGATAGTATGATTTATGACTCGCGGGTGTGTGTAACGAACTGATGATTCAATGTGCATGTTTAAAAGATGACTTGATTTATTGGAAGATTGCTTATGATTACTAGGTTAGACCCATTCCACTAATTGATGTTGTGATGTCTTGATGTGATCGCATGAATATGTCGAATCTGAAACAAATCATTCTTGGCTAGGGTATTATGTAAACTAGGGCGTTGTATAAATAAACATGGTATTAAATTAATTGAATTGATGATGGCTGTTATCGATGTGTGTGTATGTGGCCAACATGTGATCCCTAATCAATTTTGATGTAACAACAGTGGGTATCCTAATCACTTTTGATGATAATTCAGTCTTAGCGGCCCAATAGGATTGAAGCTACATGTTTGGATAAGGCTTGGTAAAATGGCGGCCATGTGTTGAGTCTTGATCTAATCAAATAGAGTGGACATCATAATAATATTGTCAGTGATGTTATGGGATATTATGGAGGGTTTGACCTGGCCAATTGCACATGTGAACAGCCCACATGCACACGGGAACACACACCTTCACGTGTGGGCCGTAAACATTGGGCTTTGAATGATGGACTCGCACACCTCTAGGGTAGTTGCACAAGTGGAGCCCGGTCATACACACCAAGGGAAATTTCACAGTTCATTTGGGCTTTGGTAGTGTATGGGTTACTATTACATGTTAACAGATCGCACACTTATATGACTTATGATTGCCAAATATGGACATTAAACGAACTGGTATGGGGTCTGGATACTTACTATGTGACACTATAATGCATGTTACTGATTGAATTGCATGATCAACCGCTACAACTTGTATGATGATAGGTGTATGTTATTTGTGTAATACAACTTGCATTCCGTGTATACGAAACTGATTTGTCATTGGTAACCACGCTAGGATTTGTTGACCAACTGTGAATAACGTGACGTAACATACCGAGCAGTCTAAGGTGAGTTCATCTCTCTTGAGCATGCGTCCCGGTGGTTGGGACAATCTTTGGGTATCCCTGGGAGGGACAGGTTTCGGGTAACTTGTTTGGGTATTCCTGAGAGGAATACGTCTTGTTATAAATCGGTAATGTTGGATAATATACTCATCCTATCACCTTTTGTCACACCCCGATTTCCACGTGTCACCGGTGCGCCCGGTGGGGGAGTATCGTGACGTGGTTGGCAACGTAATAGTCAAACAACACAATATAATAATGCACAGCGGAAGCAAATTTAAAATAAGATACAACCGAATTTATTTATTGTAAACAAAGTCACAATTATCCGGTGTTTATCCACAGTAGGATCGAATTAAAAACATTGTTTATGGTTCAACAGACTTCGGCATCTAAAGCTTGCGAGACTTCTAATGATGCTTAGGAGAATCCCAGCCTATTTCGCCTAGTACCTGCATTTAATCTTTTTGGGAAAATACGTCAGTTTACACTGGTAAATACATTCAACTGACTCATTTTATAAAATGATTGAAAATTGGTTTGGATGCACATGGCATAAACATTTTATTTAACTTGGGAGAATTATTTAATATTATAATCTTGTGAACGATTTACATGTTACTTATGCGTTCAGTAGCCCGGAACGTATCCGGGTTAAGGATCAATAGACACACCACAATAATGAGTTATACACCGACAGGTGTACGCCTACACCCCGTGCTCAGGTCGTGGCCATCTCGTAAGATAATGCCAAGGATATCCGGGACATGGTCATTAACCCCCCAAAGGCTGTAAAGTAAACAAATCTGTTTAAAACGAGCCGATCAAATTATTCAACTACCCACTAAGCGTGGAGATTTGATGCCCGATCAAGCGGTACGCTATGTACCGTAACCCAAGCCCGTATAGGGAAAATAAGTTAAAAGTATTTACCTTGATGCAAAGTATAGTCACAATAAGCAAATAGCAAGTAGCTTTTACTGTTTCTCCTAATCTGGAACGAAGGTTAAATATAACCTATTAGAATCCTAGCGGGTCTTTAATTATGCATAAGCTTAGACCGGCTAGTTTCGATGATACGGTTCGTACGCTCGATTAAGCGAAGACCGGATAGAATGTGATTCAGACCCGACAAGTTTGAAGACTTGTTTAATATGGGTTTATTATTCACATTCTGGATTTTGAGATAAAACCGATAAGGTTTGACCCGTTTCGGCTAATTTATGTAAACTTGTTACATAAACCGAGCCGAACGCGTAATATGCGTAACGGGTATCCGTAAGAGCCATATACAGGTTTCCTAAGTTAATATGCTTCAAATATGTTGTGACATCAGTAAGATGTCTTTCGTTATGCCCCGAACTAATTTAAACACAAACTATGCCCCGTAGGGGTAGTTTGGTCATTTTAAAGTTTGTAAAAGCGTTTATATGTTCAACTGAGTTACAGGTCTGATGTAAACAGCAAACATACTCATTTTGATGGGTTATAACAGTAGGCTAAGGCATATATGTGAAATTTATCCTATTTAACCAAACTATGCCCCGTAGGGGTATTTTGGTAATTTCACATAAGCCGGAAAGCTCAAAAACGAAGTCTGAGTTTATCAACCTTTGATTACTGTTAAAATATCATAATTTGCCTCATATATCAGTAGGCATCAACCCGGGTATGTCCAATATGATTCTAAGACATACTATGCGTTAAAAACGCTAATTATGGCGATTAAAGGCCATTTCCGGGTTCTATACTTAAATCTGATATTTTTTTATATTTCCAGAAGGCTTAAAATAATTTATTTAACATATGTGATCAGTAGCAAAAGGTTTGGAATCGTTTAGATAAGTAAAACTCATTTTATGGCCCGTAAGGGCAAAACCGACAATTACCGGGTTAAGCCTACGACTACTAGTTATGCTCGGCCTAAAATTAATTAAAAATCTTTAAAAATACCAAAATAATATATAACATCAGTGGGTAAAAGATTTGATATCAAAAAGTATGTTTAACTAGGCTATACGCTAATTACGCCATTTTGTTAACATAAAGCTTTAATTTAGCGACAATGAGCATAACTCTTAATCTACAAGTCAAACTGATGTCAAACTTTGTATACAAGTTTATATATCAGTAACTAAGGTTTCTACGCTTTTACATTTTCATAAATCGTGATTTAAGATAATAAGGGCATAACGGTCAACGTATGCGCATTTAACGGAAATATGCATATTAATTGGATAACTAGTGAACCAAGGTGTATGATCACAGAGGCTTGTTCTAACATGTATCCTAATCCAATTAAAGCTCTGAGGCATTTCTAAAATATGCCCAAACGGGTCAGAACTGAAAGTCAACGGGAAAGTCAAACTATGTGACTTTCGGTTCCGAACCGGGTCTAAACAGGAAATAGTCGGGTTGAACATGTTGGGACATGTTCTTACATTTATTTCTAAGTTATAACAATGTTCAAACAGGTTATACATGTTCTAGATAGCTAATTATGCATAAATGACATTTTAAGCAATATGTTGACTTTTTAAGTAAAGGTTTGACCCGACATTTGACCTGCTTAGGATGGTGATCAGGGGAAACCCTTTTGGGGTTTTATTTCCCACATAAATACCATTCTAAAACTATTTTTAATTCGAGATAAAACTGAGTCATTAGTGACTAATCTCGAAGTCAAACCTTAATTACGACTGTTTGACTTTTAGCTAATTAACTAAGCTAAACACAACTAAACAAGACTAGCAGACTTACAAGAGTCCAATGCACGAATTATGATCAGATGGGAGAGTTCCTTAGCTCCAGAAATGCTCCAATGATCAGTTGCAAGTGTGGGAATGAATGTTGCAACATGTTGTGCTTTATATAGTGAAGAACTCACCATGATTGGTTGACAACTCACTCTAGGATTAACCACAACCATCCAACACTTGTCCTAGTGCTTCTAGGATAGTTTAGGGTCTTTAAATAATGAGAAAAACCGGTGCAATAGGTCATAATTGCGCAAAACAGCCAACAGAAGGTTTCTGGTCGCTGGGCACTACCTTACGGACCTCAACCTTGTGGAGGTTACGGTCCGTAAGCTTCCTTCCAGCCACTAAAATTGACTTTTCATTGGTGTGTTGCAAAGGCAATTCCATTATCCGACTTTGTGACCTCAAACAACACTTAGGGACCTCCACAATGTGTCTAGTACAGTTTCTTACCCTACCATTTGCATTTGCTTGTTTAGATTCCAAAAACAAGACCCGAAAACAAAGGTTTATCGTTGCTTTTTCTTCGTGGGATCTAGTCATGCATTATCAATCCCATTATTGTGAACCCATTTCTGAATTTATACATAATAGATGTTTGTTATATAAAAACTTGGGTCTTGGGATTTATACTGAGGTCGTTCAGAGGTAAAAATTTAACATGACGCCACTTTAAATCCTGCCAATACATCTTTATTAAATCCGGGTTTTCAACGCGTTTTGTCTTACATGACACGTGTCGTTTTATTATTAAACCCGAAATTTTCGAGGTGTTACATCCTCACCCCCTTAAAATAAATCTCGACCCGAGATTTACTGAAACAAGTAAGGGTACTTTTCTTTCATCGTGGATTCTACCTCCCACGTGAATTCGGGACCTCTACGGGCATCCCATTTGACCTTTACAAAAGGTATATGCTTTCTTCGAAGCTTCCTTACCTGTCGATCTTCAATCGACAAAGGTTTTTCAACAAATTTTAAGCTCGCGTCTATCTGCACATCTGTATGTGGCATGACATGTGATTCGTCAGCGGAACACTTCTTTAGATTGCAGATGTGGAACACATTGTGAATTCCACTGAGCTCTTCTGGTAAGTTCAACTTATAGGCAACTGACCCGACACGTTTGATAACCTCGAATGGTCCTATGTATCTCGGGCTTAGTTTGCCTTTCTTACCAAACCGCATCACTCCTTTCCAGGGTGACACTTTAAGTAGGACTTTGTCACCTACTTCGAAGTGAAAATCCTTACGATTTGGATCAGCGTAAATCTTCTGCCTATTCCGGGCAGCTTGGAGGTTGTTACGAATCTGGACAATCTTGTCCGTCGTTTCGAACACGATCTCTGGTCCTGATAACTGGACTTCTCCGACTTCCACCCAACAAACTGGCGATCTACACTTTCTACCGTATAATGCCTCAAAAGGCGCAGCCTTTATGCTGGTATGGTAGCTATTGTTGTAGGAGAATTCGATCAATGGTAGGTTCTTATCCCAGCTACCTCCCAAATCGATCGCACATGCACGTAGCATGTCTTCCAACGTTTGAATAGTACGCTCACTCTGACCGTCTGTCTGAGGATGGTAAGCCGTACTAAAATTCAAACGTGTGCCCAAAGATTGCTGGAAGCTCTTCCAAAAATGAGACGTGTACCTAGTATCTCGGTCAGAGATAATAGCTACAGGTATGCCGTGTAGGGCTACAATCTTATCAACGTATAACTGGGCTAACATATCAGAGCTATAAGTCTCCTTGATGGGTAAGAAGTGAGCTGACTTAGTCAGTCGGTCAACTATAACCCATATCGTATCATTTCCTTTCCTTGTTTTGGGTAACTTGGTAATAAAATCCATAGTTACCATTTCCCACTTCCACGTAGGAAGCTCAGGCTGTTGTAGCAAACCTGACGGTTTCTGATGCTCGGCTTTGACTTGCGCACATGTCAAGCATTTTGCTACATGGGCGGCTACAGACTTTTTCAAGCCTATCCACCAATAATTTGCCCTTAGATCCTGGTACATCTTATCAGCACCAGGATGAACGGAATACTTGGAACTATGGGCTTCCTGGAGGATGACATCACGAAGTCCTCCAAAAATTGGAACCCATATTCGTCCGTTTAACCGTAAAATTTCGTCCTTGCTAAGAGTCAACTGCTCCTCAGTTACTCCTAACTTTTCATTAGGATAGTTAGCTTCCAGCACAGCTTCCTTCTGTGCAGCTAACAACCTTTCCATCAGACTGTTCTTTAATTCCATGCGCTTGGTATTGATTCGGATAGGTTTAACCCTTTCCTTCCGACTCAATGCATCGGCGACTACATTCGCCTTGCCGGGATGGTATTTGATTTCACAATCATAATCGTTCAATGTTTCCATCCAACGGCGTTGCCTCATATTCAACTCCTTCTGATTAAACAGATGTTGGAGGCTCTTGTGATCAGAGTAGATCACACATTTGACACCATAAAGATAGTGCCTCCAAATCTTCAGTGCGAATACAACGGCACCCAGCTCCAAGTCATGGGTGGTGTAATTCTTTTCATGCACTTTCAATTGCCTTGAAGCGTAGGCGATCACCTTGCCTTTCTGCATAAGCACACACCCCATGCCAGTGTGCGAAGCATCACAATATACTACAAAGTCTTCAATTCCATCTGGCAATGTCAGTACTGGGGCGTTGCTCAACTTTTGCTTCAGAATATCAAAGGATTCTTGCTGCTTAGGGCCCCAAATAAACTTAACCTTCTTTTTAGTTAAGGAGGTTAGGGGTGCAGCAATCCTTGAAAAATTTTCAATAAAACGCCTGTAATATCCTGCCAATCCCAGGAAGCTACGAATCTCCGTAGGCGTCTTTGGCTCTTGCCAATTCATAACAGCTTCAACTTTAGCGGGATCCACTTGGATACCACGCTCACTGACCACGTGTCCAAGAAATTGGACTTCTCGTAGCCAAAATTCACACTTAGAGAACTTGGCGTAGAGCTTCTCCTGACGTAGAAGTTTGAGAATACAACGAAGGTGCTTCTCGTGGTCAGCTTGATTCTTAGAATAAATAAGGATGTCATCGATGAAGACGATAACAAATTTATCTAAGTAAGGCTTGCAGACGCGATTCATGAGATCCATGAACGCGGCTGGTGCATTAGTGAGCCCAAAAGGCATCACTAGGAACTCGTAGTGACCGTAACGAGTCCTAAATGCAGTCTTATGAACGTCTTCATCCTTAACCTTCAGCTGATGGTAGCCTGACCTCAGATCAATCTTTGAGAAGTAACTTGCCCCTTGAAGCTGATCGAACAAATCGTCGATCCTGGGCAATGGATATCTATTCTTGATCGTGACTTTATTAAGCTCGCGATAGTCGATGCACAGACGCATCGACCCATCCTTCTTCTTGACAAACAGGATTGGCGCTCCCCAAGGAGATGAACTAGGTCGAATGAAACCCTTAGCCAGCAATTCATCTAGCTGCGTCCGCAACTCCTTCATTTCCGTGGGTGCCAATCTGTATGGAGCTCTAGCAACCGGTGCTGCTCCGGGGATGATATCGATCCTGAATTCCACTTGCCTATCCGGTGGCAAACCAGGTAGATCTTCAGGAAACACTTCTGGGTACTCAGAGATGACAGGGATGTCTTCTAACTTCGGTTTGGGCTCATCAATAATCACTTGCGCCATGTAGATGACACACCCCTTCCTCAAACACTTGGAAGCCTTGAGCATAGTCACCTGCTCAGGCAGTCCGTACTGGGTATCTCCCCGAATGGTAAGTGGTTCACCAGACGGAGTCTTTATTACTACTTGTTTCTGGTTACAGACGATTTGGGCCTGGTTATGAGATAACCAGTCCATACCCAGAACTATGTCAAAACCGGCTAGTTTAAACGGAAGTAGAGACAGAGGAAAAGAATGGTTCTTAATGGACATAACACATCCATCTAACACAGTAGAGACGGTTTCTACGGTACCATCTGCTAACTCTACCTCATAGTTCACTTTTAGGGTTTTGACAGGTAAATTCAATAATTCACAAAATTTATGATCTACGAAAGACTTATCTGCGCCTGAATCAAAAAGTACTCTTGCAAAGACATCATTTACAAGGAAAGTACCTGTTATGACGTTATCATCCTGCACAGCCTCCTTCGCATCCATCCTGAAGACTCTGGCATTAGTCTTCTTAGCCTCTTCAGGCTTCCTGTTGTTCTTGGGGCAGTTAGTCTTTATGTGGCCCTTCTCATTGCAACGGTAGCACGTTGCATCTTTCATCTTCTTGCAATCCAAGGTTTTATGTTCCTTGGACTTGCACAAACCACAAGCAAAAGACCTTGACTCGTTATTCGAGTTTGATTCGAGCCTGCACTTTCCAAAGTGCTGTTTCTTGCAAGTTTTGCATGTGGGCTTCTCTCCAGAACGATGCCCATCTTTCCTCGATTCCGATCCCTTCTTGTGATCACCGCTCCCACGGTGCTTCTTGTTCGACTTACGCGAACCATCTTCTTCTCGCTTCCTCTTCTCAGCATCCTTATTCCTCAGCGATCTTTGCCGGACCGCATCCAGTGTGAGGGATAAGGAAAGGTCAGTTACAGACCTGAAGGTAACTGGCCGAGAAGCTTTTACACTGGCCTTGATCTCGGGTTCTAAACCACCAATAAAGCGAGCGATCCTTTTTGGCTCAGGGGTTACCAGGTAGGGAACCAACCTGGACAGTGTATTGAAGCTTGTCAAGTAAGCTTGGCAGTCGAGGTTCTTCATCACCAATGATAGAAAGTCATATTCTATCTTTTCTACCTCATGTTGAGGGCAGAAATTATCTTTGATCAGGGCAATGAATTGATCCCACGTCATGCTATACAACGGGATCTTTCCGGAGGCCTCCATCAGAGATCTCCACCATGCCAATGCTTCACCCTTGAAGGACTGTGACACAAACTTAACTATATCCCCTTCAGCGCACCCGCTGATATCCACCACCGTGTCCATTTCATCCAGCCATGTCATACAGTCGACGGCCCCTTTTTCCCCAGTAAAATCCCTGGGTTTACAAGACACGAGGTACTTGTAAGTGCAACCCTTGTTACGGGGTCCTTGATGCAGTACTATATGCTGGGATGGGTCACTTTGATTGTTGGTGGACTGACGGTCATCACCGTCTTTCTTGGGTCCATTCTTCTTGGGAGGAGGCTTGTTATGAGCCTCTGAATGTGTCCTGGTCTTTGAATGTGATACAGAGTGGGTCCTACTTCGAGTACCACTGTATTCCTCATACTGTCTATCCAAAGCCTGTGTGATAGCGCCGTCTATGATTGCTTTCAGTTCAGCACCCGTTAACGTAATCTGGGCGTTCTCATTCGGCTCCACAGGATGGCTATTGACTTCATTAGAGTTAGCCATTTGTATTGAACTGTTGCAGAAAACAAGGACAATAATTTATTTGGGAGTTTATTATGGAATTACCTCTTAGGGTAATTCGTTAACCATGGTAAACAGAGACCATATTTGGTTAACTTATTAATCGTATTAATTTAGGATTTCAATTAAAATTTATCCTAAACATAAACAATATCAATATATATTAGCACATAAGGCTTGGTCACATGGACAATTTAAATTATAAGCTACGATTTCAGAGAATCAAGACTTTTAAGGTTTGAACCTAGTTCATTACCTTTATTAGACAGAGAGTCATAGCTACCACTGTCTTTTGGCTCATGTAGAAATGAGCAAGGCCCGTAGGCACTATATTACCACGTATGGTTAAATATGATCATCTTAATTGATGATGTAAATCCAGGATTCAGAGATCATTAAACTGGATTAGGAATCTTCTAAAGAATCCTTATTCATTTAAGAATGACATGTGATTTTTAACGAATCACTTCTGCCAGGAGTGTTAAAATGTTTTAAGATGTTAACAGGGATTTGAATCTTTTAAACCGGTCTTACCATTTTGGCCCGGTCTTATATTTGACACGAGGCTAGGTTTCACACTTAAAGATTCTTAATTAAATAATTACTTAGGCAGATTAAAAGGAATGATTTTAATTTATTTATTTCATTTATAATTTATTTATGCACAAATGGCAAACATGAAATTTATAAAAATAACACTCCATTAATTTATCACTATATTACATATCGCCCTAAACGGGTCTTTTTCACATGAAATTTATCACGCAGGAGCTAAAACATACCAACATGCCCACGCAGGGGTCTTACAGAAGACATGCCCACGTAGGGGTCTTACAGAAAGACACAAGTCCTCGTAGGGACTAACACACCAACAATTGTCCACGTAGGGACTTAAACAAACATACACACCCACGTAGGGGCTTAACAACCAAATATGCCCACGCAGGGGCTCAACAACAGCTGGGAGGATTTAATAATCCTTCTTGTTCTTTCCCTTGAGCAGTCCTATTAATCTCTGGAAGAAGGTCTGCTTCTCTTGGCGGTCGCGGCGAGCTTCCCGCTCAACCTGATTCAATCTATGTAGAATTTCCTCCCGTTCTGGGGGAGAAAATCGTGGCGGCTGCGACTGCGTTCTAATGATAGGCCTGGGAGGTATTGGGTACCCCTGATTCGGGTAGCTTACCCCCCATGGATCTCCGTAGGGTCCTTGGGCATTGAGGGCGTTATAATTTGCTGCTTCCATATAAGGATCTGCCTCAGCGTATCCGTAGTTGTGGTAAGCTGGTGGTTCAAACGGGTTGTAATTACTTGGACCCGTGTACGCTGGTATTGGGTTTTCAAAACCCATGGGCGGTGGCTGTTGAAAAACTGGCTGCGAAGGCCCACCCATTTGTGGGTCCTCCCGATGAGGCGGGTAGTGACTTGCACTTGACTGTCGTGGGGAGCTAAAATGAAAGTCCCCAGGTCGTACCGACATACGGGCACCGGTTCTTCTACGCCTTGGCGGTTGAGGAGGTGGCGGTTGAACTGGTGGCGGTGGAGGTGGTGGCGTAACTGCCACAAACCGGTGATCCTCGGATGAATCTTGATGATGCGGCTGCGGCTGTGGCTCCTGTTGCTGCTGATGCTGCCCATGAGACGATGAGTGGTGTGATGGTGTATAATACCATGGGTGCTGATTAAAGAAGGCTTGGAAACTGTCTGGGCCACCATAGGGTGATCCGTGAAACGAAGATCCGTCCGAGATCTCTATCGGGTGGTTCGGAGTGCCACTCGCAGGCATGACGGGGTCCGTATCCTCGTCCATATCGTCTGCGTGATCTCCTGAGAAGTGGTCCTCTGGACCCAGTGGGTTAAAACCCACGGGTTCTTGTAAGTAATCGGCCGGATTAAACTGGCCTCTAAAGATAGGTGTGGCGTCCCCATAGGAATGATGGGACAAAGACCTCTGAAGTGGTATGTATGAGGGCAGAGGGTTATTAGGCTCGTCTTCCGATTGAGGTCCATATGAATTGCGGACCGGAGGGGTAGAGCTATGCGAAACAGATCGTCTCGCTGGTTCGAACAGGCTTCTCCTGTTCCGTCGTGGATTCTTGCTTTCTGCCGCAGTTGGGGCTCGTGTATTAGACGGCCCTGCTTCATGGTCGTTGGGGGCGGCTACCGGCCCCTTTCCGCGTCCTCGCGTGCGCAAGAATCTCGGAGGCATCTTGTTATTCCTGTCAATAAAGCATGAGATAACAATAACAAAAATATAAAATTTTAAAGGACAAACGAAAACCGAATAAGGTGGAATTTGTCCTAGGTTATAAGTCTAGACTCAAAAGTTTAGATATGTGCAATTGTGTAACTGAGATTAAACACAAAAGGCTAGTGTTTAATTCACTCAGTGTTGGCTCTGATACCAACCTGTCACACCCCGATTTCCACGTGTCACCGGTGGGCCCGGTGGGGGAGTATCGTGACGTGGTTGGCAACGTAATAGTCAAACAACACAATATAATAATGCACAGCGGAAGCAAATTTAAAATAAGATACAACCGAATTTATTTATTGTAAACAAAGTCACAATTATCCGGTGTTTATCCACAGTAGGATCGAATTAAAAACATTGTTTATGGTTCAACAGACTTCGGCATCTAAAGCTTGCGAGACTTCTAATGATGCTTAGGAGAATCCCAGCCTATTTCGCCTAGTACCTGCATTTAATCTTTTTGGGAAAATACGTCAGTTTACACTGGTAAATACATTCAACTGACTCATTTTATAAAATGATTGAAAATTGGTTTGGATGCACATGGCATAAACATTTTATTTAACTTGGGAGAATTATTTAATATTATAATCTTGTGAACGATTTACATGTTACTTATGCGTTCAGTAGCCCGGAACGTATCCGGGTTAAGGATCAATAGACACACCACAATAATGAGTTATACACCGACAGGTGTACGCCTACACCCCGTGCTCAGGTCGTGGCCATCTCGTAAGATAATGCCAAGGATATCCGGGACATGGTCATTAACCCCCCAAAGGCTGTAAAGTAAACAAATCTGTTTAAAACGAGCCGATCAAATTATTCAACTACCCACTAAGCGTGGAGATTTGATGCCCGATCAAGCGGTACGCTATGTACCGTAACCCAAGCCAGTATAGGGAAAATAAGTTAAAAGTATTTACCTTGATGCAAAGTATAGTCACAATAAGCAAATAGCAAGTAGCTTTTACTGTTTCTCCTAATCTGGAACGAAGGTTAAATATAACCTATTAGAATCCTAGCGGGTCTTTAATTATGCATAAGCTTAGACCGGCTAGTTTCGATGATACGGTTCGTACGCTCGATTAAGCGAAGACCGGATAGAATGTGATTCAGACCCGACAAGTTTGAAGACTTGTTTAATATGGGTTTATTATTCACATTCTGGATTTTGAGATAAAACCGATAAGGTTTGACCCGTTTCGGCTAATTTATGTAAACTTGTTACATAAACCGAGCCGAACGCGTAATATGCGTAACGGGTATCCGTAAGAGCCATATACAGGTTTCCTAAGTTAATATGCTTCAAATATGTTGTGACATCAGTAAGATGTCTTTCGTTATGCCCCGAACTAATTTAAACACAAACTATGCCCCGTAGGGGTAGTTTGGTCATTTTAAAGTTTGTAAAAGCATTTATATGTTCAACTGAGTTACAGGTCTGATGTAAACAGCAAACATACTCATTTTGATGGGTTATAACAGTAGGCTAAGGCATATATGTGAAATTTATCCTATTTAACCAAACTATGCCCCGTAGGGGTATTTTGGTAATTTCACATAAGCCGGAATGCTCAAAAACGAAGTCTGAGTTTATCAACCTTTGCTTACTGTTAAAATATCATAATTTGCCTCATATATCAGTAGGCATCAACCCGGGTATGTCCAATATGATTCTAAGACATACTATGCGTTAAAAACGCTAATTATGGCGATTAAAGGCCATTTCCGGGTTCTATACTTAAATCTGATATTTTTTTATATTTCCAGAAGGCTTAAAATAATTTATTTAATATATGTGATCAGTAGAAAAAGGTTTGGAATCGTTTAGATAAGTAAAACTCATTTTATGGCCCGTAAGGGCAAAACCGACAATTACCGGGTTAAGCCTACGACTACTAGTTATGCTCGGCCTAAAATTAATTAAAAATATTTAAAAATCCCAAAATAATATATAACATCAGTGGGTAAAATATTTGATATCAAAAAGTATGTTTAACTAGGCTATACGCTAATTACGCCATTTTGTTAACATAAAGTTTAATTTAGCGACAATGAGCATAACTCTTAATCTACAAGTCAAACTGATGTCAAACTTTGTATACAAGTTTATATATCAGTAACTAAGGTTTCTACGCTTTTACATTTTCATAAATCGTGATTTAAGGTAATAAGGGCATAACGGTCAACGTATGCGCATTTAACGGAAATATGCATATTAATTGGATAACTAGTGAACCAAGGTGTATGATCACAGAGGGTTGTTCTAACATGTATCCTAATCCAATTAAAGCTCTGAGGCATTTCTAAAATATGCCCAAACGGGTCAGAACTGAAAGTCAACGGGAAAGTCAAACTATGTGACTTTCGGTTCCGAACCGGGTCTAAACAGGAAATAGTCGGGTTGAACATGTTGGGACATGTTCTTACATTTATTTCTAAGTTATAACAATGTTCAAACAGGTTATACATGTTCTAGATAGCTAATTATGCATAAATGACATTTTAAGCAATATGTTGACTTTTTAAGTAAAGGTTTGACCCGACATTTGACCTGCTTAGGATGGTGATCAGGGGAAACCCTTTTGGGGTTTTATTTCCCACATAAATACCATTCTAAAACTATTTTTAATTCGAGATAAAACTGAGTCATTAGTGACTAATCTCGAAGTCAAACCGTAATTACGACGGTTTGACTTTTAGCTATTAACTAAGCTAAACACAACTAAACAAGACTAGCAGACTTACAAGAGTCCAATGCACGAATTATGATCAGATGGGAGAGTTCCTTAGCTCCAGAAATGTTCCAATGATCAGTTGCAAGTGTGGGAATGAATGTTGCAACATGTTGTGCTTTATATAGTGAAGAACTCACCATGATTGGTTGACAACTCACTCTAGGATTAACCACAACCATCCAACACTTGTCCTAGTGCTTCTAGGATAGTTTAGGGTCTTTAAATAATGAGAAAAACCGGTGCAATAGGTCATAATTGCGCAAAACAGCCAACAGAAGGTTTCTGGTCGCTGGGCACTACCTTACGGACCTCAACCTTGTGGAGGTTACGGTCCGTAAGCTTCCTTCCAGCCACTAAAATTGACTTTTCATTGGTGTGTTGCAAAGGCAATTCCATTATCCGACTTTGTGACCTCAAACAACACTTAGGGACCTCCACAATGTGTCTAGTACAGTTTCTTACCCTACCATTTGCATTTGCTTGTTTAGATTCCAAAAACAAGACCCGAAAACAAAGGTTTATCGTTGCTTTTTCTTCGTGGGATCTAGTCATGCATTATCAATCCCATTATTGTGAACCCATTTCTGAATTTATACATAATAGATGTTTGTTATATAAAAACTTGGGTCTTGGGATTTATACTGAGGTCGTTCAGAGGTAAAAATTTAACATGACGCCACTTTAAATCCTGCCAATACATCTTTATTAAATCCGGGTTTTCAACGCGTTTTGTCTTACATGACACGTGTCGTTTTATTATTAAACCCGAAATTTTCGAGGTGTTACACCTTTAAAGTCCCTCCGTGTTGTTTGGTTACCTGAGAGGTAACATGGTATTAGTTGGTAGCGCAACTTAGGTTTGGCAACCTCACCCCGTTCCTGGGAGGACGGGTGTTGAACTAATGACCTAGTCATGACCAATGCTTTGATAGGAGCATTGGAGAAAGGGCAATGTAAATCAGAAGCCGTCTTGTATTCGGGGTATTATCAACATTTAATTCAATGGATTAACTAAACACTTGGTAACCAACGTTTTCGTAAACCTATGAACTCACCAGCGTTGTCTGATATACTTGTTGCATGCTCGCAGGTCGTTAGATATCTTGGATTTGGGAACTTGCTGTCTGGAGTAGCTGGAGTGGTCATGGGTCGACTGGAGGGACTCATGTGATTGATTATTGCTGTTACACATTGGTTTTGAACAATTTAACTTTGTTTTACTATTTGCTTCCGCTGAACATGTTGGTTTTCATTTAAACTTATTGATGACATTTTTCGTTAATAATATTTGGGGATTTTATTTATAAACTTGAATGGGTTTAGTGTAATTGGTGGCTCGTTGTTGGTACGTCACACGCCTAACAGGGACATTCCCTAGGTGGTATTTTGGGGGTGTGGCAATTTTCATCCAAGAGAAAAAAAAATCATTATGCACATGTTAAGAAACATGCACATCCAAGTCATATGTTATTTCCACCCTATTTTTTAAACATTCGTAACTTTTTTTATACATCATTTGTTTTTTTTAACTATACCATAATATCGAGCATCTTTTTATCTTTAATATGAGTACTTTATTGTTATATTTTTAAAAAAATTGAAAACCCAGTTGTGTAAAACACAAGGAATATCAAACTAAAAACACAATAAGAAGTAGACTAAAAACACAATTAACAGCCTATAAAAACACAATGGATAGTAGACTAAAACACAATGTACAACAGACTAAAAACACAATGAACAACAAACTAAAACACAATTGACAGCAGACTAAAACATCATGGACAGTAGAACAAAAGTACAACGGATAACAGACTAAGCACAATGACTAGAGCCTATAACATAGTGTATAGAAAATCCACCCAGTTGAAAAACACAATAATCAGAGCTAAGAACACAATATATAGAAAACCCAAATATAATACCAACTCCATTGTGTGATACATTGTGTTATAGGTTTTGATAATAAAAACGCAATTGATAGAACCCAAAATAACATTGCGTTATGGGTTCCGATAATAATGAATGTATAAAATCCCTAGTAAAAAACGTAATAACCAAAACCCAGTTGAAAAACATAATGACCAAAATCTTTAACACAATGCATAGAAAACCCATTTTTATTGTGCCATGCATTGTGTTGTAGGTTCTGATAATAACACAATGTGTAGAAACCCTAGTAAAAAATATAATTACCAAAACCCAGTTAAAAAACACAATGACCAGAACGTTTAACAAAATGCATTGAAAAACCATCTTCATTATGTCATACATTATGGTATAGGTCCTGACAATAACACGATGTATAGAAACACTAATAAAAACATAATGACCATAACCCAATTAAAAACACAATGATCAAAACGTTTAACACAATACATAGGAAACCCAGTAAAAATATAGTTTTTTATTTTATTTTTATATAATAATATCATATTCATATTAAAGATAAAAACCACTCGCTTTTATGGTATTTTTTAAAATAATATCGTATATAAAGTTATGGATGTTTTAAAATGATAAGAGGAATTGACATATGTCTTGCATGTAAAGAAAAAAAGTCAACAAATGTATTCCTTTTATGCCCTTCCACTAATTTTTTTCTCCTAAACTAATCTTAACCCTCCAAATATAAGATTAATAGAATATAAACCATTCTCACACTTCTTATTTATTTTACATTTTGTATTTAATTATAATATTATTTTATAATATGTGTTTTAGCTACCCATGCTATTGTGGGAATACTTGGTTAAATTATTTTATGATACGTGGTTTTTTTTTCTTTTTTTATTAGAACACATTATTTTTTCGCATGTACAACGGTTTTGTTTTTTTAATCTAAAGTTACAAATGTCATTTATGCAGGACCGGCTAAAAAATTTTAAATTTTTCTAGGCCCAAATCGGATAGTAAAATTGAGGCCCTTTTTTGTAAACAAAAAAATTTGTTATGAATCTATTATTCATATATCATCTTTGTATACGCATAATTATTGATCATAAACCTCAATGTTAACAATTTCAAAGCCAAAATTACCAAATATAATATATTTTCTTAGAACTTGAGGCCCTAGGAAAGTGAAGGCCTAAAACTCTTGCTTTATTTCACTCCCCCTTGAGCCGGCCCTACATTTATGTATATTGACATTTAACAAAGGCATCAGTTTTTTTGCGCGTTCGGCGCCTAAAGTTACGTAGGTTATCAACGACTTCCAGGTTTCATTTTTCTTATATAAAGTTACGTATGTTAACATTTCAACGTTATTTTTTCATTGTTTTAAGCTACTTCTTTATATATATATATATATATATATATATATATATATATAGGATTAGGTTCAAGAGTGAACACTAGTGTAGCTTGCGAACTGAGTGAACTAATCCTGGCCATACACGTGTGTAGATCAATGGCCAGGATTTGATGTTGAAATACACTAGTGTATTTTATGATTTGATGATGATATCCTGGCCATACACGTGTGTAGATCAATGGCCAGGATTTGTTCACTCAGTTCACAAATACACTAGTGTTCACTCTAGAACCCCACACTATATATATATATATATATATATATATATATATATATAGGGGTCCGCTAAAATGAAAACCACCTCCAGTTGTAAGAACCATGGGAACTACACCGTACGGGGCAAGTTGGACCAATTTTTTTTTTCATAAACGTAGATGCGTGTATTATAAACACATTTGTAAAAAAAATTCAAAAAAAAATGTCGTGTGTGTAGTTTTGTTTGTGTTTACGGGTACGGTAAATTTTAAACCAAATTTACGGTACCCGTAAACGCAAACTTGTGGTGCTCAAAACTACACACATGACATTTTTTTTTGGATTTTTTTTTACAAATGTGTTTATAATACACGCATCTAAGTTTATGAAAAAAAAATTTGGTCCACCTCGCCCCGTACGGTGTAGTTCTCACGGTTCTTACAACTAGAGGTGGTTTTCATTTTAGCGTCCCCCTATATATATATATATATATATATATATATATAGGGTTGTTGGTGCATACGTCTGTCGACTTCGTCTTCGTTCGAGTCTTAGATTAGTACTGAAAGATCAGAGCACGAAAAACGCGAAAAGTGTGTGATAAGATAATTTCGCATGAAATAGCATTGGGTTATTTCGTACGAAATTAACATGTGCTATTTCGTACGAAATAGCATGTTGGCTATTTCGTGCGAAATTAGAAGTCTATATATAGGTGCTTGATCGTTTCATTTCGTACGAAATTGTATTCAGGACGCCGAAGTGCTGCCGAAGTGTCTCTGTGCTGTAAAAACTTTCAGATCAATAAACTAGACAGTTAAAAGTGTATAACAAGCTGAACGAAGACTAATTCAATGAATTCCGCCTCTAATTTAGTCTGAGAACTCTTCTGAACGACTCGTTTGGTCGTTAAAACGATCCTACAAGTGGTATCAGAGCTCAGGAGGAAGAGTTCTTACCTTTTAGCTTGTTTTCGCTAGAAAATTCTGATTTCTACATCTTATTTTCAAAATTAATCAAGATTTCACGGTTAAAATGGATTGATTTTCACATATAACGTGCGAAACATAGTTTTAACAAACCCTTGAAAGAATCAGACCTAAAATCGGCCTAGAACTTAATCAATTTTGCCAAAAACAGATCGACATGATGACATCAGCAGTATTTCGCACGTAATAGCATCTTAATTTCGCACGAAATTACATTTTGTGATTAATTTCGTTTGAAATTGTTGTTTGATTTCGCACGAAATTAGATTTCGTTTGAAGTATTTCATACGAAATTACTATTTCGTTCCAAGGAAGCCATTTTCGTTTGAATCCAAGTTAATTTCATACGAAATCATATTTCGTTTGGTATTTTCACACGAAAACACTATTTCGCTTGAAACTACTGATTTCGTGTGTGTTGCTATTTCGTTAGAACAGGTTATTTCGCTTGAAAGTGACTCATATTGTGAAACTTGTTACCAAAGTATGGATTTTGAAGAAGATATATTGTTGTATTACTATATATATCAAGATGAGAGTCCTATTAAAATTAAAGAAGAATCAGTTTTAGAAAAATCAATTTCAAGAGAACCAGTTTCATTAAAAAAGAATTCAGAAATTGTTTTAGATAAAATTGAAAAGGGTTTAGAAGTTGATTCAGAAAAAGCTGAAAATAATTCAGAAGTTGTTTCAGAAAAAGCTCATGTGTTTGATCACTCATCAGATGAAGAGAGTGACGATGACAGTGAAGAAATTGAAAAACTTGAAAATTATAAAAGAATGTTTGTACCTGGATTGTTTAATATGTTTTATGCAGGTACACTGGAAAAGCTTAAAAATAAACAAGATGCAAAAATAAAGAATCATGAGGAAACAAATGTGGAAGAAATTGACAAATCCGAGAAGAAACAGGTTGACAGTGTTCATCCAGAAACATCTGAACAAGATGAGACAACTGTGTTGTCACAGAACGATGAAATCAAACCTGAAGAAAAAGTTCAAGTGATAAAAGAACAGGTTGAAGAAATTCCAGCTTTCAAGATTGAGAAGAAAGCTGATGTTGAAAAAATAACTGAGATGTGCTCAAAATGTGACAAATTCAAAGCAGACAATTTAAAACTTTTGAAGGATGTGGAGAGTTTGACATTGGAAAATACAAATTTGAAAGAAAACGAAAAAGAATTTCAAAACAAAATAAAAATTTTTGAAAATGAAAAACTAAAAATTGAAAAAGATTTTCAAAATAAAATAAAGATTTTAGAAGATGAAAAGTCTGTTATTTTTAAAAATAATATTGAAAAACAAATTGCAATAAATTCTCATCTCCAGAAAATCATTCGGCTTGAAAATGAAGCTGAAATTGCTATAAATAAAATCAAGGAGTTAGAGAATAAATTGAAAGGTTTTGTGACTTCATCATCAGTACCAGATTATATTTGTCCAAAACCGATCAATTCAATTCCAATAAGTGATGATGTCACAAATTATGACAAAGTCATAATTTAAGATTGTGATGATAAGACTGATGATGAAAATGAGAAAAAGAAAATATTTTTGAAATTAAAAGAAAAATTTCAAGATACTGTTTTGCAGACTACAGAAAAAGGTGAATGCTCAACGCAAAAACCTTTGAAGAAGAATACAGAACAAAAACAAAGTGTTAAAAATTCAAAAAGTTTTCAAAAAGAAAATAAAAGGTCATCAGTTCAATCATCAAATCATGATAAAAAATCACAAAAATTTGAAAATCAAAACTCAAAAACAGTTGGTAATAAGTAGTGCAGGTTTGACCACAATGCTCAAAGGACAAATCCAACTTACAAGAGGAGAAATGACTACCACAAGGCCAAGCAATGTCATGATCTTAGTGTTTGGTTTGAAGGTGGTGAATGGTACGATAACAGAGTGTGTTACAAATGTGGTTATCAAGGACACATTGTTGTTAACTGCCAGAGTCGGAGTTTTGAGACGAGGAGATGTTATGAGTGTCAAATCAAAGGACACATTGCCAGAGATTGCCCAATGAAATCAAAGAAAAGATCGAGGGCTGAATCTCAGAAAATGGCAAAGAAATCAGTCAAAGTCGAAGAAAAGCCTAAAGAACAGAAAGTTCTAGAAAAGAAAGTAAAGCTTTCACAAGGGCAGAAAGATAGACTGAGGAAGAAAAGGAAGAAAGCGAGGGAGTATCTTGAAAAGATTTTGTCCTCGGGTATACCTGTTGGTACAAATAAGTGTTCTGATGAATCGCTTCACACAGCAAAACATGATAAGTCAAGTAAAACGAATTCATCAGATACAAATCTGAGGACGAAAGGGATATTAAAGAAAGAAAAATTGGTTAATCAAGTGATTAACAAACCAAAGAAAGTGAAATTTTCACTTTCTGGCGATGAATTTGTCTCTTTGGAAACAAAGGAGCTACGTTTTGGCAATGAATATGACTCATTAAAGTCAGACAAGCCACATTCTGGCAATGAATCTGGTTCGTCAAAGCCAGAACAGCCATTTGTTGAGATAAAAAGTGATGATTTCGTGTTGACAATGGATGATGCAAATTTTCCATCATTGTCAAACGGAAATTTAGAACAAAAAGTTGAAAAACCCAAGAATGGTCAGGCTTGGGTAGATCTTTTCAAATAAAAATCCTGACTTGCCGGAGCTTCCAGGTTGGTAAGAGTGGAGCAGGAATCGGCATCTTTCTTGAGAAATTCACTTCGGTGATATTTTGACCTTCAAGATTAATCAGGGACATTAAGTTGTACTTGATTTATCTTGCTTACAAGTGGTGTTGTTGATAAATTCTAAAAATGTTAAATTTTTCAATAGTGGTTAAAGAAGAACAATGTGATGAGTTTATCCCCTAGCATACAAGTGGTTTATGAAAAACAACAAAACTAATTTTTCCGGAAAAACCATTTTGATTAAACAAAAACTTAAGTGTTTTGAGATCATTATGGGAAAATAGTTTGTTGTAAGGGGGAGTTCTGATTGTTTTTGCACAATGGATGGGGAATTGAAGCAATTCGATATCAGTTTGTCACTTTATTTGTTCAGGTAGTTTTCAAATTAAAATTTGAAAATGTCAAAAACATTAAAAAGCAAAAATGAGTTTTGTTGTGAATAAGAGGAAATGATAGTAAATCAGTGGACTTTCACAGCACGCTAAAGAAATGAAATGTCAAATGTGATAAACGGTCTCACTAAAGATGTGACGATAGGCTCAGCTAGACTAGTAGATTTGCGACAACGATACAAACTTAAATGAAAAAGCCTAGTTCTAGTGGGAAACATGGTTGAAAGCATAGTACTTAGTTTTGTCCTTCTTGATTGTGTACCTACTCAGTAATCGCTGAATGCTAAAAGTGCATAAAAACTGGTCAGTTTGTGATCTTTCACAATTTGCTGAAAAATCACTGTGATTGTGCTTTTTATTTTGCAAAGACTTAAACTTGTTTTATTTCTTTATTTTGTTTAAGCATTGGACACCCTCTGTGTATACGTGAGTATCGAACTGGATGTTAGTGCCTAAACATTCTGTTTTATTTTCTTTGGTGTTTCGTTTAAGCTTTGGATCACCTCTGCGTATACTGGAGTATCGAACTGGTGGTTAAAGCCTAAACAATTTCGATTTGTTTTTATTTCTTGTTTTGTTTAAACATTGGACTTTCTCTGCGTATACGAAAGTATCCACCTGATTGTTAATGTTTAAACGTTCTTCATTGTTTTCGCACAAATCACAGTTGATGAAAGTTTAAAGGCATTACTTGAGATAGTGTATTGCATGATGATGGGATATGCTGAGATCGTGGGGTCCATAAGAATTTTGTGCAAAATTAATATACATTAACGTATCGAAAAACATTTCAAAAGTTTTAGATTGAGCTTAAGAGGACAACTATATCGTCAATCAACGTGAATCGTTTAGAACTTAAAGTGTTTAAAGCTCAACGGTGCTTGTGATTTGTCTCAAAAACTGATATGATCCTCTTGCACAAACTCACAAAAATAGTGTCTGTAAATATTTCTTTACTGCATTTCTTTAAAATCAAAAATCCAAAAAGATTTTAGGAGTGTTTTAGCATAAAATTTTAAAAATTCAAAAAGATTTTTGACAAATGATGTTGAAGAGCTGATTTTCAAAATTCCAACTGCTAAACATGATGAATTTTGGATTGGGTTGATATTTTGAATAATTGATGTTTGAGTGGTTTCTAACAGTAAGTTTTTCTTATTGATTTAAGTAAAAACATATGTTTTGAGAAGAAATGTTGTGCAGAAAATGTTGAAACAGCTAGGTTTCAACTCCTGATGTCTAATTCCAGGTTTTCGATTCTAAGCTACAGATAAAGAATTCCAGACTGCGATCCCAGTTGAGTGAAAGGGTGTTGGACCGTTCTACGACCTTGAAACGTCAGTTAAGGCAGTTCATCTTTGAGTACGAAGGCGGAATCAACGTAAACAAAGTTATAACAGCTAGTTTCCTTTTAATCTTTCTTTTCTGATTGATTTTCGTGCTTTTACAATGTATTCTGATACAAATCCGACAGCACTTCGTCTCTCACACAATGACCAAGTCCCTTACAAATGAACAACACACTAACCTATTTATAGACCTGTTGATTTCGCTTGAGCCCATTTCAAGCGAAATCTCCTATGTTGATTTCGCTTGAACTCATTTCAAGCTAAATCTTCTGTGTTGATTTAGCTTGAAACAAACATAAACCCTTTCAAGCGAAATCTACAAGTTTAAACATATAAAACCCTAAATTAAACCCTATTGTGTGTTCATTCAACTTATCTAGACACAAGACTTGATTAAGACGTAATCAGCAGACATTTAGTGCACCAACAGACTCCCCCTTGGATGTTGATGAAGTCTTTGGCTTCAAGTCTTTGTCTTTATCATTCTTCAAACATTTTAAAAACTCTTTCTTCAATCTTTATCTTTAAACTTTAAACTTTAAACTTCAATCTTCCCTTTGACCGTTGATCCAGACTCCCCCTTTCATAGACTCCCCCTCTCACTATGCTAGAATCTGAGATATCTGGTTCAAACTTTGACAATTAGCTTTCGTGGGAATTCCTGAAACCTGCATATCCTCTACCACAACATAAGTTTCACAAATTTATAACACTTAGATTTAAAACTTACTGGTAGACAATATTTAAACAACAAACATACTAGTTACATCAAGTTCAAATGAATGACCTTGATTAACTAAGCACACAATCTTTCAAAACATTTGTATATGACATTCAAAGTTTTCAACATATTCTCCCAATCCAATTCATCATGTTTAGCACTTGAAATTTTGAATATCAGTCATTCAACATCAGTTGTCGAAAATCTTTTTGAATTTTCAAAATTTTATGCTAAAACACTCCGAAAATCTTTTTGAATTTTTGATCTTGACTGAAATGCAGTAAACAAATATATACAAACAATATTTTTGTGAGTTTGTGTAAGAGGATCATATCAGTTTATGAGACCAATCACTAGCACCGTTAAGCTTTAATCATTTTCAGTTCTAAACGATTCACTTAGATTGTCAGTATATTGGTCCACTTAAATTTTCACACAAAGTTCAACTGCTTCGAGATACTAGTTTAATGTCTTAGACACTTAAACTTAATCGCGTGTCCCACCTCAGAATATACTCCCGTATCCAGAATCCCAATAATCAGTCTTACAGGTGAGTATACTGCAATGATATCTGTATATAAATTAGGTATGCGAGGGCCGAGGGATCTCAGGTCGATACTTCCGTATACGCAGAGAGATATCAGCTTCGACTTTACGGTATGTCCCCTTTAGAGGATCTTTTTGCTTACAACAGTAGCGACTATCAATTTTATTGTTTCATCGGCATGCTGAGGGTTTAATGCTATGTTTCAAGCATTGCAGAAAGTATTATCCAAGGACTAGGTCAGAACCACCGTTCAGCAGAAGTCCCGGAATAATACCCCAGACATCATTGAGTATAAAGACCTAGTATATCAGATTACGAGACCTTTCAAACAAGATTTCGGGGGTTACCCATATATCCGAGAGATGTTACCCACGATATAAGCAAGTTTGAATTTAGGTTTATATCTCGTCACAATCTACTAAATGTGTAAAAACCTACTGACACATCATCAGTAAGACCGTTTATCACATTTGACAATTCATATCTTTAGCATGCTGTGATAGTCCAACTGATATACTATCATTTCCTCTTTTATACACCAAAACTCATTTTTTGTTTTTTTAATGTTTTTGAAATTTTCAAATTTTCAAATTTTTTTAAAAATTTTTCTCCCCCTAAAATCAAAATATGTTTCAATTTTGATTTTCAAGGAAAATTTGAAAACAAACTATACAAGAAACGTGACAAACTGATATCAAATCACTTCAATTCGCCATTCACTTGGCTTAACAATCAGAACTCCCCCTGACAACAAACTATTTTCCCATTATGATTTCAAAACACTTAAGTTTGTTTTAATCAAATGGTTTTTCCGGAAAATTAGTTTTGATTGTCTTTTACAAACTCGGGGTTTCATCACCTTGTTCTTTTACAAGCATTTTAAAGAATTAACAATTAAAACCTTTGTCAACAACAAACACTAGTAGAAAATCAAGTACAACTTAATGTCCCTGATTTAGCACTTGTAAACGAAATATCACAGTTACCATCCTGTGAATTTCTCAAGAATGATGCCGATACCTGTTCCACACTTACCAACCTGGGAACTCCGGCAAGTCAGGTTTTTCATTTAAACAGATTCACCCAAGCCTGACCAGCCTTGGGTTTGACAATTTTTACCTCAACAGATGGCTCTTCTGGTTTTGACAAACCAGAATCATTGCCTGAACATGGCTTGTCTGACTTTGATCTGTCAGATTCATTGCCTGATGGTGGCTTGTCTGACTTTGAGACGTCAGATTCATCGCCAACCATTTTCTTCTTCTTCTTTTCTTCTTTCGTCCTCAGATTTTTATCTGATGAATTCGTCTTGCTTGACTTTGCAATCAAGTTAGTTGATTCATCAGAACTCTTATTCAATCTGTCCGGTGAACTCGAAGACAAAATCTTCTCCAGATACTCTCTTGCCTTCTTCCTTTTCTTTCTCAGTCTGTCTTTCTGCCCCTGTGAAAGTTTAACTTTCTTTTCTTGAATTGTCTGATCCTGAACTTTAGGTTTTAGAACCTTCTGTTCATGGGGCTTGACGTTGACTAGCTTCTTTTCCATTCTTTGAGATTCAACCCTCGATCTTCCCATCGATCTCCTTGGGCAATCTTTGGCAATATGTCCTCTGATTTGACAATTATAGCATCTTCTTGTCTCATAATTCCAATTCTGGCAGTTAACAGCAATGTGTCCTTTCACACCACAGGTGTAGCACACTCTGTTATCATACCATCCACTTCTGTCAGTCCAAACCTTCAAATCATAACATTGTTTGGCCTGGTTATAGTCATTTCTCCTATTCAATGCTGGATTTGGCTTTTGAGCACTGTGGTCAAACCTGCACCACTTATTACCAACATTTTGTGAGTTTTCATTTACAAATTTTTGTGATTTTTTATACTGATTGAATGACTTATCTGATGAGCTTTTATTTTCATTTTTAGAAATTGTCAAATTTTTATCTTTTTGTTTCTGTTCTGCATTCTTCTTAACAGGTTTTTGCTTTTAGCATTCACCTATTTCAGTAGATTGCAAAACAGTATTTTGAAAATTTTCTTGTAAATCTAAAAATATTTTTTGTCACACCCCCAAAATCCACACGCGGAGTATCACCGCTTGGAGGCGTGACTGACCAGGATCAAGCCACCAATTCCAATTCTGCCAGTTAACAGCAATGTGTCCTTTCACACCACAGGTGTAGCACACTCTGTTATCATACCATCCACTTCTGTCAGTCCAAACCTTCAAATCATAACATTGTTTGGCCTGGTTATAGTCATTTCTCCTATTCAATGCTGGATTTGGCTTTTGAGCACTGTGGTCAAACCTGCACCACTTATTACCAACATTTTGTGAGTTTTCATTTACAATTTTTTGTGATTTTTTATACTGATTGAATGACTTATCTGATGAGCTTTTATTTTCATTTTTAGAAATTTTCAAATTTTTATCTTTTTGTTTCTGTTCTGCATTCTTCTTAACAGGTTTTTGCTTTTAGCATTCACCTATTTCACTAGATTGCAAAACAGTATTTTGAAAATTTTCTTGTAAATCTAAAAATATTTTTTTTCACACCCCCAAAATCCACACGCGGAGTATCACCGCTTGGAGGCGTGACTGACCAGGATCAAGCCACCAATCATATAGAACAATGTATAAAGTAAAAGTAATTTGCAAATTAACCCAACTTATCCATATGAAAGGTGTTCCAAAACATAAATATGTTATCACAGTATAGCGGAAGCGTATAATTAAACCCAACATAATAAAGTATGAAATGTCATAATGTCAAATCAAGTATTCACGATCCTTGTCCACAACGACTGTCACACCCCAAAAATCCACGTGCGGAATACCACCGCTTGGAGGCGTGACTGACCAGGATCCAGCCACCAATTATACTGAGTATTGGTTAAGAGTAAGAATGTTCATCAACCAAAATGGTTAGTAAACATTAAGGTGTAATAGTTTAAGTTCAAATGACATTTTAAGTAAGTAGCGGAAGCATAGGCAAAACAGTTTAAACAAAGTTCATAGTTCAAGTTATTTAGAACCCAACACACGGGTTTAGACGACCACTACACTTCCCAAGCTGCAAGCTCCTGAGTCACTGGGTACCTGCAAAGCATGCAGTAGGGTATCAACAAAAATGTTGGCGAGTTCACGAGTTGTCCAGTTTTAATTTCCGAAAACTTGTTTCACCAGTTAATTAATCCGTTTATACATGCGATGGGGAGCTACCCCACAAGTAAGCGACTAAACTGTTTTTACAATACCGAATACTATTCATCCGTACGTTTCCGTAGAGTGCCCCGTTTGTCAATGTTCTATCATCATTGACGGTTTCCAGAGTACATTAGTTCACGCCCGATCCCATACGCGGGCACGGTGTGAGGTTGGTGAGACCTAAATAGCGCTATCAACTAATAACCCGTTCGCCTGACCCCGGCGACTAATCGGTATTAAGAAGTGAGGACTTGAGTGATAGAGTTTTGTTTAGTGTTGCTTGTTGCATCCAGTATAAACAGTAATTAACTAAAAGTCCCGTTTAAGGGGAGAGAAGTAGGTTTGTATCCCTTACGAGGGGATAGCGTTGCTTAAGTTTCCGTTTCCCAACCACCGGGAACGCATGCTTTATTAGTTGTGAACTCACCTTGGGTTGCTCGGTAGATTATTTACTTGGTCAATCACGTAGGTCACCACGTCCTAGCATGGTCACCAATATAGGTCAAGTTGGGGTACAAGTATTCACGTATAATCTACACATAACTAACACTTAGCATACACAACACATAATCATCCAGCAAGTTTATCGGGCCTATTCTGATACATAGCAGTTAAGCAGTGAACGTCAACAACTGTCACACAAGTCATAAGTGTTATTGGGCCTATCAGATCACATTAACAGTTAACAGCATCACAGAAACCAATTAGAACGGTATCTACAGCCCACATGTCCTTGGCCCAATAACGGAGACAAGCAGCCCAGTCGAGACCAGGAGGTCTCGACTCGAGAACACACAGTTTCGAGTCGTAACCGAGGTTTCGGCTTGTCATGTTTTGGTTTCGAGTCGCAACCGGAGTTTCGACTTGTCATGTTTTGGTTGCGAGTCGCAATCGGGCGGTCTCGAGTTGTCATGTTTTGGTTGCGAGTCGCAATCGGGCGGTCTCGAGTCGCAACCTCGGATACGTGCACAAGAATCCTTCTAGAACCTCTGATGTACTAACCAATGAGATTGCAATTTCATGCGGTTTTGTACTAACCAACCAGAATGTTTAAACATGTTTTATTGTCTAAATGCAATTCAAAACAGATCAAACCAAGCATATTTCAAATATTCAACAACATTCATATCATATTCATGTTGTTCATAATACATTTAACATATTTTTACAATTTTCTTCATCATGAAATATTATGATCAAAGGTCCAACAAATCTTGCATCATCTATCAAACACACAATGGTCCTAAAGTTTCTATCATGAATCGGATAACAAACTCATATTATCTAAATCGGATAACATAGTTCGGATAGCAAGAATCATTTAACAAATCATCTAACATAAACCGGATGCATAATTTTTCATATATTCATAACAACATTCAAGCATGTTTAACACATACTCATCATATGTTCATCCTACATAACCTTGTATGTTATCTAACAATTTCCTACCAACACATGAACATGAACATATTTATCATTTATCACATATTTCATCCATCATTCATCATTCAACTACCTTGTCACTTTGTAATCATAAATCATCATTTTTGGCCAAACAACTAAAAGGAAACTAACCGGCTTGATGAATGAGTATGAGGGATTGATGGACTAAGTTCCGAGTGGTGATCTCAAGTTAGTCCGAGATGATCCGAGTCCCCTTTGTTGTCGCCGGTTCGATCCGAGAGAGGGAGAAGAGAGGAGGTGAGCTTGATTGTTAGGGTTTTAGTGATTTGAAGGAATGTAGGAGGGTGTGTGAATGGTGGGAGTGTCAAATGAGAGAAGGAGGGCTTGGGCATGGGTTTTATACTCGGTTTGGGTGGTGCACCCTACAATGGTTCCGAGTGGGCTCTAAGGGGGGTATATGGCCCAATCCGGCCCAACCGTTTCTGTTTACTCGAGACCGAATGGTCTCGAGTCGGGTTCGGTTCACACACACACATATATATATATATATATATATATACCACACATAGCACATTAAGGTAAAACGCAACTTTTCATTTAATAACACATATATACGCATAACGAAATTACAAGGTGTTCACTCGGAAAAACCTAGAGTGTCACATTATCCCCAAGTTTTAAGAACTTTCGTCCCGAAAGTTAAGGCAGCCACTGACAAGCTAATGTTAATGTAAATACGAACGTTTTAACGGGATGTCACATCATCCCCCCGTTAGTTTGGAATTTCGTCCCGAAATTCAGTTGTAGCTTTAGTGCTGGGAGTTTCATTAGGGAACAATTGGGGATACTTGCGCTTCATCTGGTCTTCCCGCTCCCAGGTAAACTCTGGGCCACGGCGTGAGTTCCAACGAACTCGTACGAGAGGTATCTGGCTACGTTTGAGGGTTTTGATTTCACGGTCCGTGATCTCAATCGGTTCCTCAGTAAAGTGTAGCCGTTCGTCAATAGTAAGTTCCTTGTAAGGAATGACGAGTGTTTCATCTGATAGACACTTCTTCAGGTTAGACACGTGGAAGACGTTGTGCACAGCACTCAGTTCTTCAGGCAGATTCAATCTGTAAGCGGCCGTACCGATCTTTTCGGTAACTTCAAAGGGTCCGACATATCTTGGATTAAGCTTGCCCCGTTTTCCAAAACGAACCACACCCTTCCAGGGTGAGACCTTAAGTAGAGCCCGTTCACCGACCTGGAACTCTTGCGGTTTCCTATCTTTGTCAGCGTAGTGCTTTTGACGGTCACGAGCTGCCGCCATGCGTTGCCTAATCTGGGCAATCTTTTCTGTGGTGTCGACTACATGTTCCGGGCCTGTGATCTGGCTGTCACCAACCTCCGCCCAGCAGAGAGGCGATCGACATTTACGACCGTACAATGCCTCAAAGGGTGCTGCCTGAATGCTGGTGTGGTAGCTGTTGTTGTAGGAGAATTCCACCAACGGTAGGTGCTTCTCCCAATTCTTGCCAAAATCGATCACGCATGCCCTAAGCATGTCTTCGAGGGTCTGGATGGTGCGTTCAGACTGCCCATCCGTTTGCGGATGATAAGCGGTGCTCATGTCTAAACGCGAGCCAAAAGATTTGTGCATAGCTTGCCACAATTCAGAAGTAAAACGTGCATCTCGATCAGAAATAATAGAGGTAGGCACTCCGTGCTTCGAAACCACTTCTTTTAAGTATACCTCTGCTAGGGTAGAGAACTTGTCTGTTTCTTTGATAGCCAAAAAGTGTGCAGACTTAGTTAAGCGATCCACTATTACCCAAATAGTGTCATTTCCGCGTTGAGACCTAGGCAGGCCAGTAACAAAATCCATGGAAATCTGCTCCCATTTCCATTGCGGGATCTCTGGCTGTTGGAGTAGGCCTGATGGTTTCTGATACTCAGCCTTGACTCTTGCACAAGTTAAACATTTTCTGACATAGGTTGCTATGTGGGCTTTCATGCCAGGCCACCAATAGGTAGCCCTCAAGTCGTGGTACATCTTATCTGAACCTGGATGCACCGAGTAACGGGACTTGTGGGCTTCATCCATCACAAGGTCACGTAAATTTCCATAAAGCGGAACCCATATGCGTCCGGCTACGTAGTAAGCACCGTCTTCTTTGTGTTCCAATCATTGTCTCGATCCTCGTAGGGACTCAGCCCTGATGTTCTCGACTTTCAATGCTTCAACCTGAGCATTCCGAATTTGATTAGGGAGGTTCGAGTGGATAGTGAGCTGTAAGGCACGAACACGCTTGGGTTTGGTCTCCTTTCTGCTGAGGGCATCGGCTACCACATTAGCCTTGCCTGGGTGATATTTAATTGCACACTCGTAGTCATTTAGGAGTTCGACCCATCGGCGTTGCCGCATATTCAACTCCTTTTGTCCCATTATGTGCTGAAGACTCTTGTGATCAGTGTAAATCGTGCACTTGGTGCCGTACAAGTAGTGTCTCCAAAGCTTGAGCGCGAAGACCACAGCTCCGAATTCTAAGTCATGCGTCGTGTAGTTTCGTTCATGGGTCTTGAGTTGTCGCGAAGCGTAAGCAATAACCTTCTCGCGTTGCATCAGCACGCAACCAAGCCCTTGAATAGAAGCATCGCAGTAAACAACAAAGTCGTCAGTACCTTCAGGTAAGGAAAGAATCGGAGCACTACAAAGATTTTTCTTTAGTTCCTGGAAGGCAGATTCCTGAGCATCACTCCATTTGTAAGCAACACCCTTCTGAGTGAGTGTCGTAAGTGGTTGAGCAATCTTAGAGAATCCCTTGATAAATCTTCGATAGTATCCTGCCAATCCCAAGAATTGGCGAACTTCGGTCGGAGTCTTAGGCACAGGCCAATTCTTAATGGACTCAATCTTAGCAGGGTCAACATGAATCCCTTCCTGATTGACGATGTGTCCAAGGAAATGGACTTCTCTAAGCCAGAAATCACATTTCGAGAATTTGGCGTACAGTTGCTCATTGCGAAGAAGTTCGAGAATAAGACGTAGGTGTTGTTCATGCTCCTCTTGGCTCTTCGAGTAGATTAGGATGTCGTCGATGAATACGATTACGAACTTATCGAGGTAGGGTTTGCATACTCGGTTCATGAGATCCATGAAGATTGCAGGTGCGTTGGTCATTCCGAAAGGCATAACAAGAAATTCGTAGTGACCATAGCGGGTTCTGAAAGCAGTCTTAGAGATGTCCTCATCGCGGACTCTCAGCTGGTGATAACCCGATCGCAGATCGATCTTGGAATAATAGCTCGACCCTTGCAGCTGGTCGAACAGGTCGTCCATACGGGGAAGTGGATAACGATTCTTGATGGTAACCTTGTTAAGTTCGCGGTAGTCAATGCACATTCGGAATGAGCCATCTTTCTTTTTGACGAAGAGCACTGGGGCTCCCCAGGGTGATGAACTAGGACGGATAAAACCTTTGTCCAAAAGTTCTTGTAGTTGAGTAGAAAGCTCCTTGAGCTCCGCGGGGGCTAATCGATAAGGTGCACGAGCTATAGGCGCTGCTTCGGGAGCTAGCTCGATTTGAAATTCGACCTGACGGTGAGGAGGGAGTCCAGGTAGTTCCTCCGGGAATACCTCGGGATAGTCGCGTACAACTGGAAAATCTTCAATCCTGTTTTCCTTTTTCTGTGTGTCAGCCACGAGTGCCAAGATAGCGGTGTGTCCCTTTTGTAGACACTTCTGGGCCTTTAAGAATGAAATGATGCCTGTGACTTCTCCGCTCTTGTCGCCTTGAACTATAAGAGGTTTGCCAGGGGGACGGGGAATACGAATTGCTTTCTCTTGGCAGAGGATTTCAGCTCGATGTTTGGATAACCAATCCATACCAATGATGACGTCGAAGCTTCCAAGAACGATGGGGAAGAGATCGATACAGAAGGTCTGACCAGACAACTCTAATTTGCAGTTACGAATTATGTGTGAGGCCTCGAGGTTTCTACCATTAGCTATTTCAACGGTGTGCTTAGAGCTTAGCGGCGTAAGAGTGAGCTTAAGTTTCTTACTAATACGTAGGGATACATAACTAGCATCTGCTCCGGAATCAAATAGCATGGAAACATAACGATCATTAAGTAGGAACTTACCCGCTACAACGTTGGGGTCATTCCTTGCTTCTCCAGCTCCAATCACAAAAGCCCTTCCTCTTGCACCATTCCCAGCATTGTTGTTATTGTTCCCAGCACCCTGTTTGTTGTTGTTTTGATTCAGTTCAGGGCAATCCTTTCGCATGTGCCCCATTGCTCCACACTTGAAGCATCCACGGTTGTTTCCTTGTTGCTGCTGTTGCTGTGGTTGTTGCTGATGCTGCCTAGCTGGGAACTGGCTTCGGCAGTCTTTGGCTTCATGCCCCATCTTGTTGCATCGCTGACATTGACCTTTGCCACATGGCCCACTGTGATGTCGGTTACATTTGTTACACTTAGGGTGGTTTCCTCGATAGCCACCCTGTTGCTGAGGGCCCTTGTTGCTTTCAGTCTTCCTTTGTTGAACTGGGGCCTGAGTGGGGTTAGCATCCTTTCCCTGATTTCCATCCCACTTTCGCTTGTTATCGCTAGAAGTTCCAGCAGTAGCACCGATCCTCTTGGGCAGCTTGCCCTCTTCCACAGCCTGATTGGTGAGTTTGTGAGCAAGACGAACCACAGGCTGTATGGTATTGAGGTTGGCTGAGGTCACATGACTTCTGATTTCAGGGACCAAGCCTTTGATGTACAATTCAATCCTTCGATACATAGGTCGAGACATGTTTGGGCAAAGTGCAGCGTAATCGTTGGACTGCTTGGTGTAGGTCTCAATCTCTGATCCAACCATCTTGAGCGCATAGTACTCGTTCTCGAGCTTGTGGATGTCATCCCTGTGACAGTATTCCTCTTTGATCATGTCCTTGAAATCTTCCCACGCAGTAGCATTAGCAGTTTCCAGACCAAGCATCTGAATCTGTGCTTTCCACCATGAAAGCGCGTTCCCCTCAAGCGTTCCAGTCGCGAACTTAACCCAGTTAGCAGGGGGACACTCGCAGACAGCGAAGACATCTTCGGCCTTTTCAATCCAGTGCAGAAGGCCTATGGCACCCTCAGTGCCGTCGAAAGGGAGAGGCTTGCCATCCATGAAGGTTTTGAAAGTACAAACACGTGGCTGTGCAGGCGCAGGCTGACCTGTTGCGAGAAGTGAAGCGAATAGGTTTAGAGGTGGAAAGACGATGTGGGGGTAGGATCTAAACATCCTAAAGTAACGAGTTTACCTCCAGGGTGAGCTGCGAAAGCTGCAGCCACCGTGTTGAGCAAGTTAGCGAATTGAGCCTGAGTCATGTTAACGCTTCCTCTTCCGCGTCCACTCATTGTCTTCATAACCAGAAAACACAGTATGAGTGTGAAGTCGTAATGTAGCGAGAATGAGTTAGAAGGGAGACGTGTATCTATCTAATCAGGCACACTAGTATGTATAATAGAGCAGTCAACATAGGATAAATAAGCATGTAAGCACAAGTCCGAGCTATGAGGTCTAATATGCCGAGTCTTGCCCTGGGAGTGTAGTGTCGTCACGAGTCACGGGTTATAGTCTGGTTTTTCTCAAAAAGACTTTCCTTTTTAAAACCAAGTTCACTATAACCAATGGCTCTGATACCAATCTGTCACACCCCAAAAATCCACGTGCGGAATAGCACCGCTTGGAGGCGTGACTGACCAGGATCCAGCCACCAATTATACTGAGTATTGGTTAAGAGTAAGAATGTTCATCAACCAAAATGGTTAGTAAACATTAAGGTGTAATAGTTTAAGTTCAAATGACATTTTAAGTAAGTAGCGGAAGCATAGGCAAAACAGTTTAAACAAAGTTCATAGTTCAAGTTATTTAGAACCCAACACGCGGGTTTAGACGACCACTACACTTCCCAAGCTGCAAGCTCCTGAGTCACTAGGTACCTGCAAAGCATGCAGTAGGGTATCAACAAAAATGTTGGCGAGTTCACGAGTTGTCCAGTTTTAATTTCCGAAAACTTGTTTCACCAGTTAATTAATCCGTTTATACATGCGATGGGGAGCTACCCCACAAGTAAGCGACTAAACTGTTTTTACAATACCGAATACTATTCATCCGTACGTTTCCGTAGAGTGCCCCGTTTGTCAATGTTCTATCATCATTGACGGTTTCCAGAGTACATTAGTTCACGCCCGATCCCATACGCGGGCACGGTGTGAGGTTGGTGAGACCTAAATAGCGCTATCAACTAATAACCCGTTCGCCTGACCCCGGCGACTAATCGGTATTAAGAAGTGAGGACTTGAGTGATAGAGTTTTGTTTAGTGTTGCTTGTTGCATCCAGTATAAACAGTAATTAACTAAAAGTCCCGTTTAAGGGGAGAGAAGTAGGTTTGTATCCCTTACGAGGGGATAGCGTTGCTTAAGTTTCCGTTTCCCAACCACCGAGAACGCATGCTTTATTAGTTGTGAACTCACCTTGGGTTGCTCGGTAGATTATTTACTTGGTCAATCACGTAGGTCACCACGTCCTAGCATGGTCACCAATATAGGTCAAGTTGGGGTACAAGTATTCACGTATAATCTACACATAACTAACACTTAGCATACACAACACATAATCATCCAGCAAGTTTATCGGGCCTATTCTGATACATAGCAGTTAAGCAGTGAACGTCAACAACTGTCACACAAGTCATAAGTGTTATTGGGCCTATCAGATCACATTAACAGTTAACAGCATCACAGAAACCAATTAGAACGGTATCTACAGCCCACATGTCCTTGGCCCAATAACGGAGACAAGCAGCCCAGTCGAGACCAGGAGGTCTCGACTCGAGAACACACAGTTTCGAGTCGTAACCGAGGTTTCGGCTTGTCATGTTTTGGTTTCGAGTCGCAACCGGAGTTTCGACTTGTCATGTTTTGGTTGCGAGTCGCAATCGGGCGGTCTCGAGTTGTCATGTTTTGGTTGCGAGTCGCAATCGGGCGGTCTCGAGTCGCAACCTCGGATACGTGCACAAGAATCCTTCTAGAACCTCTGATGTACTAACCAATGAGATTGCAATTTCATGCGGTTTTGTACTAACCAACCAGAATGTTTAAACATGTTTTATTGTCTAAATGCAATTCAAAACAGATCAAACCAAGCATATTTCAAATATTCAACAACATTCATATCATATTCATGTTGTTCATAATACATTTAACATATTTTTACAATTTTCTTCATCATGAAATATTATGATCAAAGGTCCAACAAATCTTGCATCATCTATCAAACACACAATGGTCCTAAAGTTTCTATCATGAATCGGATAACAAACTCATATTATCTAAATCGGATAACATAGTTCGGATAGCAAGAATCATTTAACAAATCATCTAACATAAACCGGATGCATAATTTTTCATATATTCATAACAACATTCAAGCATGTTTAACACATACTCATCATATGTTCATCCTACATAACCTTGTATGTTATCTAACAATTTCCTACCAACACATGAACATGAACATATTTATCATTTATCACATATTTCATCCATCATTCATCATTCAACTACCTTGTCACTTTGTAATCATAAATCATCATTTTTGGCCAAACAACTAAAAGGAAACTAACCGGCTTGATGAATGAGTATGAGGGATTGATGGACTAAGTTCCGAGTGGTGATCTCAAGTTAGTCCGAGATGATCCGAGTCCCCTTTGTTGTCGCCGGTTCGATCCGAGAGAGGGAGAAGAGAGGAGGTGAGCTTGATTGTTAGGGTTTTAGTGATTTGAAGGAATGTAGGAGGGTGTGTGAATGGTGGGAGTGTCAAATGAGAGAAGGAGGGCTTGGGCATGGGTTTTATACTCGGTTTGGGTGGTGCACCCTACAATGGTTCCGAGTGGGCTCTAAGGGGGGTATATGGCCCAATCCGGCCCAACCGTTTCTGTTTACTCGAGACCGAATGGTCTCGAGTCGGGTTCGGTTCACACACACACATATATATATATATATATATATATACCACACATAGCACATTAAGGTAAAACGCAACTTTTCATTTAATAACACATATATACGCATAACGAAATTACAAGGTGTTCACTCGGAAAAACCTAGAGTGTCACAACGACTGCGCCTCCCGTGCAAGCTCCATAAGTACCTAAGGTCCTGCAAGGCATGTAACAGAGGATCAACAACTAGTTGAGCAAGTTCACAGAAAGTAAATGCGTAATAGTAAGTTCGTATGTAACATGTGGCTCTACTGGGCCGTTAGTACGTTCTATTGGTGGGGGCTTCCCATAATGTATAATCACTAGACTAGTTGTATCAGTAAGTATCCTTCCCAATCCGAGGATAGTAATAAGTATGAGTATATGTATAAGTGTCCTTCCCAACCGAGGACAGTACGTATCGAGTACGTAGGTTTAGCGCTGGTGTCCTTCCCCATCCGAGGACATTAGTACCTAGGATTTTTGTATGTGTTAACACTAGTATCCTTCCCAAACCGAGGATAGTACGTATGTTATACGTAAATTTTGGCACAGGCATCCTTCCCAATCCGAGGACCGTGGTAAGTAGTCTAGTAGTGATGTGAGTACAAGCAATCATTCAATCTCATTCCCAACCCACCTGGGGAATCCCATGCCTTGGTAAGAGTGTGAACTCACCTTGGTTTGCTCGGTATGCTAAGTATGCGCTCAAAGTAAATCAATCACGTCCTAGAGTATGCACGTATACATAATCAGTTTGTGTTCAAGTTGTTCACGTATAAACATGTAGCACGTATTCACAATCATATACAAGATGGTTACACTTAACAGCAGTTAAATATTCCAGTTAACACTTAACAGAATTAACTCAAATTACTGTGCTGGTACATATTGACGAAACACACATGTTGGCGAAACACAATAGTTGGCGAAACACAATATTGACGAAACACAATAGTTGGCGAAACACAATATTGACGAAACACATTCGGTTTCGTCGTGGCCTTGTTTGGCGAAACAGGATTCTGATTCGCCGATTTGCTCTTGGCGAAACACTTCTGTTTCGTCAAGAGACCTGTTTCGTCGAACAGTCAGTTACGTCTTAACAGTTACGAATCATACAGAAACGTCATCAGTAACAGAGATCATATGAAGATCGATGTGCATGTAGGATCATCATAACTCAATCATCCAAGAATCATTGTCTAGCATAAACCCTAGTTTATGAATATAACATATCAACTAACATACAACATCATATCATTGAACCCTATCAAGATGCTAACGTTCATTCAGAATCAGAACATAATAAAATATCCAGAACCGCAGCATTCGATTGTCATAAGTTTCGCATAGTATTATTCATATCCACTACCACATTCATATCGAAATCTACATCATCATCATCACAAGAACCCTAATAATTAACATGCATCGGTTACGAATATACATCATCCCAGCAGAAGCAAATGACACAAAAACACCTACACAGATGAAAGATCAATCACGACACATGGATTTACTAACCGAGATGATGGTTTGATCGCACAAGGGTTTCCGGTGGGTTCTAGGTTGCCGTCACACAGTAGAGAGTCCTCTAGGGTTTCAGATTACTCAAACATATGAAACAGGAGGTTGGTTCACGTAATAATATGAGAGTTTACGTACTGGGCCCAAGCTGGGCTTTTTGGCGATTCTGGGCCGGCGAAACAGTCTGTTTCGTCGAGTTCGGTCTTGACGAAACAGATTTGTTTCGTCGAGTATGTTCATGGCAATCACAACTCTGATTCGTCGAGCATTACGTGATTTAACAAGTGTTTTATAATAATTCTAATACTATCTTATACAACAACAAGTAGTCACATGTATGCACAATGATAACACGTTTCATTAAAACACAACGTATACAATTACAAGTCCAACAAGTCAACTAACTAAACAGTCAAAATCAACGTGCAATAAATGTGAAAATGGAAGTCAGAAACTCGAGTTGTCACATTATCCCCAACTTGAAAGAAATTTCGTCCCGAAATTTAGCATGCGGTTACTGAGGAAGCTAGGTAAGTTGTATTGTTCACTGGTTTTCCTGGGGTGTCACATCATCCCCCCGTTGATTTGGAATTTCGTCCCGAAATTCTGCAGTAGTAGCTTCAGCCTCAGTAGTAGTTGCATTGGTTCCGAATAACTGGGGATATTTGAGTTCCATTTGATCTTCACGCTCCCAGGTGAACTCTGGGCCGCGGCGGGAGTTCCAACGAACTCGTACAAGAGGGATTCTCGTGTTCTTGAGGACCTTAACATCCCGGTCCGTGATTTCAACAGGTTCCTCGACGAAGTGCAACCGTTCGTCGATAGTGAGTTCCTTCAAGGGAACTATGTGGGTCTCATCTGACGTACACTTCTTCAGATTCGACACGTGAAAGACGTTGTGAACTGCACTGAGTTCAGGTGGTAAGTTCAGTCTGTAGGCCACTTTGCCTATTTTCTCTGTGACTTCGAAAGGTCCGACATAACGCGGATTGAGCTTGCCTCGTTTGCCAAAACGAACCACACCCTTCCAGGGTGAAACTTTAAGTAGCGCTCGATCCCCAACCTGGAATTCGAGTAGTTTCCTGTCTTTATCAGCGTATGCTTTCTGACGGTCACGAGCTGCCGCCATGCGTTGTCGTATCTGAGCAATCTTTTCTGTAGTATCAACTACCATTTCTGGACCTGTGATTTGACTATCTCCCACCTCTGCCCAACAGAGAGGTGACCGGCATTTACGCCCGTACAATGCCTCGAATGGAGCAGCTTTAATGCTGGTGTGGTAGCTATTATTGTATGAAAATTCCACAAGTGGCAGATGTTTTTCCCAACCATTGCCAAAGTCAATTACGCACGCCCGAAGCATGTCTTCTAGAGTTTGAATAGTGCGTTCAGACTGCCCATCGGTCTGAGGATGATACGCCGTGCTCATGTCTAACCGAGAGCCAAAAGATTTATGCATTGCTTGCCACAGTTCTGAAGTAAAACGTGCGTCACGATCAGAGATGATGGAGGTGGGCACCCCGTGCCTCGAGACCACTTCTTTTAAGTAAATGTCTGCTAAGGTAGAGAACTTGTATGTTTCTTTGATAGCCAAGAAGTGAGCAGACTTTGTGAGTCGATCCACGATCACCCAAATAGTATCATTTCCACGCTGAGATCTAGGTAGGCCAGTAACAAAATCCATGGAAATTTGTTCCCATTTCCATTGTCGTATCCCAGGTTGTTGGAGTGGTCCTGACGGTTTCTGATATTCTGCCTTGACTCTCGCATAAGTCAAGCATTTGCTAACGTATGTGGCTATGTGGGCCTTCATGCTAGGCCACCAGTATGTAGTCTTGATATCGTGGTACATTTTATCCGAACCAGGGTGTACCGAGTAGCGAGACTTGTGAGCTTCATCCATTACCAGCTCGCGTAAGTTGCCGTACCGTGGGACCCAAATGCGTCCTGTGACGTAGTAAGCACCATCTTCCTTCTGTTCTAAGCGTTGCCTTGAGCCGCGTAGGGCTTCAGCCCTGACATTTTCTGGTTTCAATGCTTCTATCTGAGCATCTCATATCTGGGAAGGAAGGCTACACTGTATGGTGAGTTGTAAAGCTCGCACGCGCTTAGGCGCGGTGTCTTTTCGACTGAGGGCGTCAGCCACAACATTGGCTTTGCCTGGGTGGTACCTGATTGAGCATTCGTAGTCGTTCAGCAATTCGACCCATCGTCGCTGTCGCATATTCAGTTCCTTCTATTTGAATATATGTTCAAGGCTCCTGTGGTCAGTGTAGATAGCACATTTGGTGCCGTACAAGTAGTGTCGCCATATCTTAAGTGCAAAAACAACCGCTCCCAACTCTAAATCGTGTGTTGTGTAATTCCGTTCGTGAATCTTAAGTTGGCGCGAAGCATAAGCAATGACTTTATCCCTTTGCATCAATACACATCCAAGACCTTGGATAGATGCGTCGCAGTAGACTACGAAATCATCCGTGCCTTCAGGGAATGAGAGGATAGGTGCGCTACAGAGTCTATCCTTTAAGTGTTGGAACGCTGTTTCCTGTGCATTACCCCAACGATAAACAACACCCTTCTGTGTCAGTAGTGTAAGCGGCTGAGCAATCTTTGAGAAGTCTTTGATGAACCGTTTGTAATAACCCGCCAAACCCAAGAATTGGCGTATTTCTGTTGGTGTGCGAGGTGCAGGCCAGTTCTTGATCGAATCCACCTTGGATGGATCGACATGAATCCCATCCTTGTTTACCACGTGGCCTAAGAAGTGGACTTCACGAAGCCAGAAGTCGCATTTTGAAAACTTAGCGTATAGCTGTTCCGTTCGAAGAAGTTCCAAAATAAGTCGTAAGTGCTGCTCGTGTTCCTCCTGATTCTTCGAGTAGATCAGGATGTCGTCGATGAAAACAATGACGAACTTGTCGAGGTAAGGTTTGCAAACCCTGTTCATAAGATCCATGAAAACCGCAGGCGCGTTCGTCAACCCGAAATGCATGACCAGAAACTCGTAGTGACCGTAGCGTGTTCTGAACGCTGTTTTGGAGACGTCCTCATCCCGGACTCTCAGTTGATGATACCCCGACCTTAGATCAATCTTCGAGTAATAGCTCGACCCTTGCAGCTGGTCGAATAAATCGTCGATGCGTGGAAGAGGATAGCGATTCTTCACAGTCACCTTGTTCAACTCTCGGTAGTCTATACACATGCGGAAGGTACCGTCCTTCTTCTTTACAAATAGTACTGGAGCTCCCCAAGGCGAAGAGCTAGGACGTATGAAACCCTTTTCCAAGAGTTCTTGCAGTTGCTTAGACAGTTCTTCCAGTTCGGTTGGAGCTAAACGATAAGGTGCTCAAGCTATGGGTGCTGCTCCTGGAGCGAGCTCGATCTGAAATTCGACTTGGCGATGAGGCGGTAACCCAGGTAACTCTTTTGGAAACACTTGAGGGAAGTCGCGTACCATAGGAATATCCTCAATCTTTTTCTCTTTCTTCGATGAATCGGTAACGAGAGCTAAAACAGCTGTGTGGCCCTTTCGTAAGCACTTCTGAGCCTTCAAGAAAGAAATGATGCCGCTCACGACTCCACTCTTGTCGCCTTGAACTTCGAGAGGTTCTCTACCAGAACGGGGAATACGAATGATCTTCTCCTTGCATAGGATCTCTGCTTGCTGTTGGGATAACCAATCCATACCGATGACGATGTCGAAACTACTCAGAGTTATGGGAATGAGATCGATGGAGAAAGTCTGACCAGCGAGGATAAGATTACAACTTTGAACTATGTGCGTGGCCTCTAAACTTTTACCGTTAGCTAACTCTACGACATGTTTAGTGTTCAAAAGTATTGGTGCGCGCTTAAGCATTTGACTAACTTTCAGGGACATATAACTGGTATCCGCACCCGAATCAAATAGTACAGTAACATAAAAGTCGTCGAGAAGAAACTTACCCATAACGACGTTGGGATCATTCCTAGCATCACCCTGCCCAATCACGAATGCTTGTCCCCTAGCGACGTTGTTCCCATCATCGTTGTTTCCCCCGTTGTTGTTCCCATTGCCCTGGTTGTTGTTGTTCTGGTTTCGGTTCAGCTGAGGGCAATGTCTTTTGTAGTGACCTTCAGCGCCACACTGAAAACATCCCTTATTGCCCTGTTGTTGATTCTGTCGTGCTTGCTGCTACTGCTGATTTTGATTTACAGGTCGTGGGCTCCTACAATCCTTGGCCTCATGGCCCACCCTGAAACACCTTTGACAACGGACCTTGTTACACTGGCCACTGTGGTGCTTGTTGCAGTTGTTGCACTTTGGGAGGTTCCCTCGATAACCACCCTGCTTGTGACTGCCCGAAGATTGCTGACTAGGGCTCTGATAGTTGTCAGTCTTTCGCTGCTGAAGTTGAGACTGAACTGAAGCCGATCCTTTGCTGGAATCCCCCTCCCATTTCCGCTTGTTGTCACTGAGAGTAGCAGGAGTAACCGAAGTAGTAGCGGTAGTTGTAGCGTTGATGCGTTTAGGCAGCCTGTTCTGCTCCACCGCTTGATCAGTGAGACGGTGAGCCAACTGAACAACCTGCTGGTAGGTGGCATGATTGGCGGAAGTCACATGGCTTTGGATCTCTGGCACCAGACCCTTAAGATAAAGTTCGATACGCTTGTCCACCAAGGTAGGACACAGTAATGCAAGCTCATTCGATCTCTTTGTATACGCCTCAATTTCAGACCCTGTCATCTTGAGGTTGAAGAACTCAACTTCCAGCTTATGTATGTCATCACGACTGCAGTATTCTTCCTTGATCATCTCTTTGAAATTGTTCCATGGGGTGGCGTTAGCAGCAACCAACCCCAGTATTTGGACCTGTGCTTTCCACCATGTGAGAGCTAAACCCTCGAGAGTACCGGTAGCATATTTCACCCTGCGTGCCTCAGGGCATTCACACATTTCGAACACAGACTCTAGCTTCTCGAACCAATGGAGAAGGCCTACGGCTCCTTCAGTGCCGCTGAAAGTAGTTGGACGACAGTCCATGAAAGTCTTGAAAGTGCAAACAGGTGGTTGACCTGTTGTGCATAAGAGTTAGGATAAGATAAAACGCGAGAGTTGGTTTAGGAATGTAGGATCTAAGGATCCTAGTGTGAGTTGTAACTGCAGGGTATACCTCCTACTTGTGCGGCTGCAACTGCCGCAGTAACTCGTTCGTTAATGAGGGCAGTCAACTGGTCCTGGGTCATGTTGATACGTCCAGACATGATCTTCATAGTAAAGATAACGTAAGTGAGATAGGTTCGCGAATAGTGCGATGACAGAAGAGAGTAAGCACACAAGTGTTCTCATGCAACAACAATTAGTGAGCAATGTAATCTAAGCATACCACGAGCAAAGTTCTATGTAGTTCTAGCATGTAGGCAATAAACATAAACCTTATTACCTAGGATGTTGAGTCTTGCACGTGGAGCGAAGAGTCGTTGTGGATCGTTGAGAGCACTGTTCTGGTTATAGTCTGGTTTTAACAAAACCCGTTTTCCCTTTATTAAAACCGAGTTCTCTATAACCAATGGCTCTGATACCAATCTGTCACACCCCCAAAATCCACACGCGGAGTATCACCGCTTGGAGGCGTGACTGACCAGGATCAAGCCACCAATCATATAGAACAATGTATAAAGTAAAAGTAATTTGCAAATTAACCCAACTTATCCATATGAAAGGTGTTCCAAAACATAAATATGTTATCACAGTATAGCGAAAGCGTATAATTAAACCCAACATAATAAAGTATGAAATGTCATAATGTCAAATCAAGTATTCACGATCCTTGTCCACAACGACTGCGCCTCCCGTGCAAGCTCCATAAGTACCTAAGGTCCTGCAAGGCATGTAACAGAGGTTCAACAACTAGTTGAGCAAGTTCACAGAAAGTAAATGCGTAATAGTAAGTTCGTATGTAACATGTGGCTCTACTGGGCCGTTAGTACGTTCTATTGGTGGGGGCTTCCCAAAATGTATAATCACTAGACTAGTTGTATCAGTAAGTATCCTTCCCAATCCGAGGATAGTAATAAGTATGAGTATATGTATAAGTGTCCTTCCCAACCGAGGACAGTACGTATCGAGTACGTAGGTTTAGCGCTGGTGTCCTTCCCCATCCGAGGACATTAGTACCTAGGATTTTTGTATGTGTTAACACTAGTATCCTTCCCAAACCGAGGATAGTACGTATGTTATACGTAAATTTTGGCACAGGCATCCTTCCCAATCCGAGGACCGTGGTAAGTAGTCTAGTAGTGATGTGAGTACAAGCAATCATTCAATCCCATTCCCAACCCACCTGGGGAATCCCATGCCTTGGTAAGAGTGTGAACTCACCTTGGTTTGCTCGGTATGCTAAGTATGCGCTCAAAGTAAATCAATCACGTCCTAGAGTATGCACGTATACATAATCAGTTTGTGTTCAAGTTGTTCACGTATAAACATGTAGCACGTATTCACAATCATATACAAGATGGTTACACTTAACAGCAGTTAAATATTCCAGTTAACACTTAACAGAATTAACTCAAGTTACTGTGCTGGTACATATTGGCGAAACACACATGTTGGCGAAACACAATAGTTGGCGAAACACAATATTGACGAAACACAATAGTTGGCGAAACACAATATTGACGAAACACATTCGGTTTCGTCGTGGCCTTGTTTGGCGAAACAGGATTCTGATTCGTCGATTTGCTCTTGGCGAAACACTTCTGTTTCGTCAAGAGACCTGTTTCGTCGAACAGTCAGTTACGTCTTAACAGTTACGAATCATACAGAAACGTCATCAGTAACAGAGATCATATGAAGATCGATGTGCATGTAGGATCATCATAACTCAATCATCCAAGAATCATTGTCTAGCATAAACCCTAGTTTATGAATATAACATATCAACTAACATACAACATCATATCATTGAACCCTATCAAGATGCTAACGTTCATTCAGAATCAGAACATAATAAAATATCCAGAACCGCAGCATTCGATTGTCATAAGTTTCGCATAGTATTATTTATATCCACTACCACATTCATATCGAAATCTACATCATCATCATCACAAGAACCCTAATAATTAACATGCATCGGTTACGAATATACATCATCCCAGCAGAAGCACATGACACAAAAACACCTACACAGATGAAAGATCAATCACGACACATGGATTTACTAACCGAGATGATGGTTTGATCGCACAAGGGTTTCCGGTGGGTTCTAGGTTGCCGTCACACAGTAGAGAGTCCTCTAGGGTTTCAGATTACTCAAACATATGAAACAGGAGGTTGGTTCACGTAATAATATGAGAGTTTACGTACTGGGCCCAAGCTGGGCTTTTTGGCGAATCTGGGCCGGCGAAACAGTCTGTTTCGTCGAGTTCGGTCTTGGCGAAACAGATTTGTTTCGTCGAGTATGTTCATGGCAATCACAACTCTGATTCGTCGAGCATTACATGATTTAACAAGTGTTTTATAATAATTCTAATACTATCTTATACAACAACAAGTAGTCACATGTATGCACAATGATAACACGTTTCATTAAAACACAACGTATACAATTACAAGTCCAACAAGTCAACTAACTAAACAGTCAAAGTCAACGTGCAATAAATGTGAAAATGGAAGTCGGAAACTCGAGTTGTCACATTATCCCCAACTTGAAAGAAATTTCGTCCCGAAATTTAGCATGCGGTTACTGAGGAAGCTAGGTAAGTTGTATTGTTCACTGGTTTTCCTGGGGTGTCACATTGTTCTTTTCTTTTCATTTTCATCATCAGATATTTCATCACAATCTTCAATTTTGACTTTGTCAAAATTTGTGACATTGTCACTTATTGGAACAGAATTGATCGGTTTTGAACAAACATGTGAAGTAGAATTCACAAAACCTTTCAATTTATTCTCAAGCTCTTTGATTTTAATCCAAGCTTTTTCAGCTTCTTTTTCAAGCTGAATGATTTTAGCAAGATGAGAATTGATTTCAATTTGTTTTTCAAGATTATCTTTACCAAAAATATCTCTCTCATCTTCTAAAATTTTGATTTGATTTTGAAAATCTTTTTCTTTTTCTTTTAACGCTTCATTTTCTAATTTTATCCAAGAAACGTTTTCATTTTCAATTTTGATTTTTCCAAAAACTTTTTCTTTTTCTTTCAAATTGTTAAATTCTAATGTCAAACTGTCCAAACTACTCAACAGTTTGACATTTTCTGACGTCAATTTCTCACAATTTTCTCTCATTTCAAGAATCTGTTTATTATCAGATTCTTTCTCATCCTTCAAGCTTTTGATTTCCACTGTCAAATTCTCCACATCTTTCAAGAGATTGAAATTTTCTGCTTCGGATTTATCACATTTTGAACACACAACTTCACCTTCTGAAGTTTCATCCTTCTTTGATTCTTCATTCTTTGTCATTCATTCTCTAATCTTTTTGATTAATTCAAGAAATTCAACCAAACTCATATTTTCTGAGTTTCTTTCTATTTCATCTATTAACTCTTTCTTTTTCTTTTTTTCTTCTTCATCTCCCCACCATTTCTTTTGCCAATAATCATCTTCCCTTTTATACTCTTGGATTATGGCTTCGATATCAAGAGTTTTGTGATCGATCGCAATATTTCCATACTCATCAAGATAACACTCTCTGTTCGGATCCCATCTATTTGCTCTCTTTGCATCTGAATAGATACGAGATATTCTAGTGATTTTGTTTTCAGCAATCATTTTTCTGTATCTATACTTCTGCTCTTCAGTTCGGTTATCTTTCCAAGGAATAGGATCGTCGTTTTTCGCCATCTTGTATGTTCCTGAAAAATAATCCGCAAAACACTTAGAAATTTTCAAAGTTTTGAAAAATCAGCAAGTTCAAGCGAAATTCCTTGAAGTGAAATCACTTCAAGCGAAATCAACAATTATATAATGTTCAAGCGAAACTGAATAGTTTGAAGCGAAATCAACTATTTCGCTTGGGCTTTCAAGCGAAATTGTTATACTGAAACTGTTAGTTCAAGCGAAATCCAAGAGACCTATTTCGCTTGAACTTGTCAAGCTAAATTGTCAAACTGTTCAAGCGAAATCACAAAATTACACTCAAGAGAAATCTGATCCAAACTATTTTCAAGCGAAATCTACTATTTCGCTTGTACTGTCCAAGATATTCAAGCGAAATCCAACAGATCAATTTCGCTTGAACTGTTCAAGCGAAATCCTTTGATTTTCAAGCGAAATTGACAGCCAAACTCAAGTTTCAAGCGAAATCTTCAATATATTTCAAGCAAAATCTGCTGATGTCATCTTTTACGAACAGTTTTTAAGCGAAAAGTTAAATTTTTATATGAATTCGATCGATTTTAAGTCCAAATCTTTCAAGGATTAGTTATCACACTAATTCGCTTGTTATATGTCAAATTCAGGTCATTTTCACCGCTGAAATATGTTCAAATCAGAAAAGTAAGAAAAGAAGTGAGTAGAGATAAGAAAATCCGGTAGAATCAAGCTGTAATGGTATGAACTCCTCGTCCTGAGCTCTGATACCACTTGTTGGACCGTTCTACGACCTTGAAACGTCAGTTAAGGCAGTTCATCTTTGAGTACGAAGGCGGAATCAACGTAAACAAAGTTATAACAGCTAGTTTCCTTTTAATCTTTCTTTTCTGATTGATTTTCGTGCTTTTACAATGTATTCTGATACAAATCTGACAGCACTTCGTCTGTCACACAATGACCAAGTCCCTTACAAATGAACAACACACTAACCTATTTATAGACCTGTTGATTTCGCTTGAGCCCATTTCAAGCGAAATCTCCTATGTTGATTTCGCTTGAAACACACATAAACCCTTTCAAGCGAAATCTACAAGTTTAAACATATAAAACCCTAAATTAAACCCTATTGTGTGTTCATTCAACTTATCTAGACACAAGACTTGATTAAGACGTAATCAGCAGACATTTAGTGCACCAACAAAGGGGGAGTCTGAAGTCAAAGAAGCCAGGTTTCTGATCCTGTTGCTACGGAAAGCCAGGAGAAGTTTCTGAAGTTAAAAAGATCAATCAAGACTGAAGAGTTGACATGCTGAAGACTCGTACCGAAAACTTCGTCAACATCCGAGGGGGAGTCTGTTGGTGCATACGTCTGTCGACTTCGTCTTCGTTCGAGTCTTAGATTAGTACTGAAAGATCAGAGCACGAAAAACGAGAAAAGTGTGTGATAAGATAATTTCGCATGAAATAGCATTGGGCTATTTCGTACGAAATTAACATGTGCTATTTCGTACGAAATAGCATGTTGGCTATTTCGTGCGAAATTAGAAGTCCATATATAGGTGCTTGATCGTTTCATTTCGTACAAAATTGTATTCTGGACGCCGAAGTGCTGCCGAAGTGTCTCTGTGCTGTAAAAACTTTCAGATCAATAAACTAGACAGTTAAAAGTGTATAACAAGCTGAACGAAGACTAATTCAATGAATTCCGCCTCTGATTTAGTCTGAGAACTCTTCTGAACGACTCGTTTGGTCGTTAAAACGATCCTACAAGGGTTAAGTTCATTTCAGAACTCTAAATAACTACAGAACTTTCAGATCTCTTAATAAACAATCATTTTATATGTAAGTTTTTGTATTTGGGATCTTTTTATCATCTATTATATGTATTTCTTTGATTACATGCATGTTAAAAGTAGTTTACACATGTTTAATTGCCAAAATTAAATATATGTGTCATAACTAATTACATTTATGTAAAAAAAACGAGTTTACATATGTGTAATTATAAAATTACATATAAAAAATGATAAAATTACTCTTAACATGTATGTAATCGTAAAAATACACATAATAAATGATAAAATTATCCTAAACATAAAAATATATAAATAAAAAGATTGTTTATTAGGAGTTCTGTAAATATTTATGGTTCTGAAATGATCCTGGCCCTATATATATAGGAAGGTTTAAATGAGATCGCTAAATATTGTGAGAAGCGTGATAACAAAAGTTATACTTATCATTATTATTTGAATATAATGTTAGAAATTCAATTTACACGTTTAAATTTACGTGAATTCGTAAATAAAGAAAATTTACACATTTGTAAGTTTGTCATTTACATTTGACAGAAGAAATGAATTATTTGATGTTGTAATTTTTTTTTATATTGTATCTTAATTACAATGAGGTTTGTATTAAAAATTGGTTTTTTCATTCGTTCTCACGGTTCTCGTAATATTTAGCGTTCTCAAGATAACCCTCCCATATATATATATAAATATAGGGGGCCGCTAAAATGAAAACCACCCACAGTTGCGATAACCGCGAGAACCACTCTCCACAATCAGATAATGATAACCAAAAGGGTAATATAGTCATTTAATCAAAACCATCAAATCATATCTATCTCCTTTTTAAATTATCTTTTTAAAGTATTTTCAATTTCTCTCTTCAATTTCTCTATTCACATTTTTCTCTACTCTTTTTGTTATTTTGTAAAAAAGTTAAAAAAAAATTGTAAAAAAGTTTTTGTAAAAAAAAAAAAGTTTAAAACCATAAAAAAAGTTTTCGTAAAAAATGTAAAAAAGTTTAAAAACGTATGTAAAAAAAGGTTTTTGTGTAAAAAAGGTTAAAACCGTAAAAAAGTTTTCGTATAAATTTTTGTCTTTTGTAAAAAAAGTTTTTAGAAAAAAAAAATTTGTAAAAAATTTTAGGTAAAAAAGTTTTTGTAAAAAAAAGGTTAAGACCGTAAAAAAATTTTCATATAAATTTTTGTTCTTTGTAAAAAAGTTTTTATAAAAAAAATTTGTAAAAAAAAAAGTTTAAAACCGTAAAAAAAATTTCGTAAAAAAAAGTTTAAAACCGTAAAAAAAGTTTAAAAACGTGTGTGTAAAAAACGGCGCGTAAATACGGGGCGAAAAAAATGGGGCGTAAAAAACGGCGCGTAAAAAAACAGCAGGTAAAAAACGAGGTGTAAAAAACGGCGCGTAAAAACAGGTGTAAAAAACGGCTCGTAAAAAAACTGGGTGGTAAAACGACGCGTAAATACGAGGCGTGAATACGGGGGCGTAAAACGGCGCGTAAAAACGGGGCGTAAAAAACAACGCTTTAAAGAACGACGTGTAAAAAACAGCGCTTTAAAAACGGGGCGTAAAAACCGGCTGCTAAAAAAACCGGCTCGTAAAAACGTTTTTTGTAAAAAAATCCTGACCAAAATTGTTTTTTGTAAAAAAAAAATCAGATTTTAAAATGTTTTTTAATTAAAAAATCTGATTTTAATAAAAAACAATTAAATTTATAAGACAAAAAAGTACTAAAACAATATATAAAATAAGACAAAACAATCAAATTTACTAAACTGCCTTTTTGACATTTAAATATTAAAAACATAATAAGACAAAAAGAATTTAATATTGTTTTTATAACTTTTAATTTCATCCATCCATCTCCAAAGATCAATGGTTGGAAAGTGGTTCTCGTGGTTCTTTTAACATGGGGTGGTTTTCATTTTAGCGGCCACCTATATATATATATATATATAGGGTCAGGATTCAGGGAAAATGCTTAAAAGTGAGAGAACAGTGAGAACGATTTTGGTGTTGACATGTGGCGTTGGTGCTAACTTACACTAAGGGTAAGATTGTCAAAACGCCGATGCACATGCCACTCACACGTCAATGACCATGCACATGCCACTCACATGCATATTCCACCATCTTTTTTAAACTATTGTAACTTTTCTATACGTGATTATTTAAAAAAAAATACACCATAGAATCGAGTGTTTTATTATCTTTCTAACGAGTATACTATTGCTATACTTTTGAAATTAAAAAGATAACATGAACTTGGTGTTCAAATAAAAACGCCATAAAAACACCCAGTTCAGAAAACGCCATAAAAAATACCTAGTTGAAAACGCCATAAAAACACCTAGTTTAGAAAAACACCATGAAAACTCAGTTGAAAAAGCCATAAAAACACCCCAGTTCAGAAAAACGCTATGAAAATACCCAGTTGAAAACGCCATAAAATACCAATTTCAGAAAAACACAATGAAAAACTCAGTTGAAAACGCCATAAAAGCACTTAGTTCAGAAAACACCATAAAAACTGGTTGAAAAACGCCATAAAAACACTCACTTTAGAAAAACGCAATAAAAAACCAGTTGAAAACGCCGTAAAAAAACAAAGTTTAAAACGCCATAGAAAAACACACTAAATTTGCCTTTAAAAAACTAGATATAAAAAGTATTCAATCTTGTTTTGCTTGAATACATGAATTGAAAAATAACAATTAAGCTATCTTTAAAAATAGAGTAAATGGTTAAGTGAACAAGTAACTTTTAACAAAAATAAGATAGCCTCAACATTAATAATTTAACACCATATAATATTATTTTGTATTAATCTTGTTTGGATTATAGAAAAGAATTTTAGGCCATGCTTAGTGGTAAGGGTGAATAATGTCTCCACCCTTGAGCGTTTTCCGTCATGTGGCAGTACAGTCAAGAAGGGGCATTGTTGAGCGTTTTTCTAAAATGGGTGTAGTGGGGATGTGGGCATTAGGCTAAAGGGTATGGAGAGCCTCACCCCCAAGGGGATGGGTCGCCACGTAAGCGGGGCTTGAAGGAGATGGACCTAGGGGATGGGGGATGAACCCCTTTATATATATATGTATGTATAGTTGTGTGTGTGTGAGGAGAGAGGAGAGAGGTCCGTCGCATGTGTCGTCTGGGAGCTGGTTGGGACGAGCCGGCCATGAGGGGGGCGGTGTGGGGGATCGGCGTCGGGCCAGGCCGGACCTAAGCCGGCCCCCATACCCTTTAGTCTTATGTTAAAAGGGTGTAGAGAATTAAATATAAATAAAAAAACAACCAAAAAAGCTATTGGTCAAAAAAAGAAAGCTTAAATGTGATTGACCAAAAAATTGCCCCAACAGCGTGATTTAAAACACGCAAAAAAAAAAGGGCCAAACATGCCCAAAGGGGTGGTTGGTCGGCGTGATTGGGCGAGATTGAGCACAAAAAACGCCTCTTAGGCAGCCACTACGGGTGATCTTAGGACTAGTTCTTATATGATTTGAAAACACATAATAAATATATTAAAACAAATAAACATATTGCGCTACGGGGATATTTCTATTAAATACTTTTACTAAGACTTGATTTTAACAATTTTGTATATTTGGGTGTAATAGCTATTATATCGATAATATTAACAATTTTACATGTTTGAAAGATCGAAAGAATAAATGAGTTTAAGGGTGTAAGGGGGTGGGGGGGGGGGGGGGTGGGGGGTGGGTTGATCACCTCTTTAGGAGAGGTCAACTCCCAACATAACCAACCAATCAAATCATGACATCTCACCTCCCTTCTCCTACTCCCCTCTTGCACCCAAACATAAGGGGTTGTGTGCCAAATAATTTTTTTTAAAAGAAAAAGTGATTGGTTGAAAAGAATGAAGCCCACAATTAACATGCTATCTCTCTTCTTCCTTGTGCGGGGATTAATCACCGAAATCAACTCCCCCTATGAGGTAAACTTTGATGGCGGCGATGTACACAAGAGGCAAATTAGTTTACCCCACCACTTTACCGCTCCAACCCGTGCACCCTAATATATTATAACGTAATATTTTATCCTATTGGTTTTTTTATTAAAGTTTTTTTTTTAACGGCTAACTGTTTTTTACGTATAAACCCACCCTTTCGGAGCTATGTCCAAAGGCCGACTACTCGACCACCGCTAGAAAGCGTAGCACACCCCAGATGCGCGGAAACCCCGTGGAATAGGTAAAACCGCGCCACCCCCCTCGGACTCGAACCATGGTAAAACCCCAGGCCAAGCACTCAAAAAGATGTCTAATACCCAACACTAACCGGGGATTGAACCGGCGCCTCCAATGGAGACAACCAACCAACCAACCAACTAAGCTCGGGTAATGGACTTTTTTTTAATAAAGTTATAAAGATAAGTTATTGGGACTTGTCTCTATATAAATAGATACGATAAGTGCGTTGCCAACATATTGTACCTTTGTACCACCAACTCACTCAATGGGTTAATGCATTTGCTTGTGGTTGGCACGCGCACCAACTTAATGTTTTTAATTGAAGAAATGTTATTCGTTTTTGTTTTTTCTTTTCTAATGATCTTTATAAAAGTAGATTATTAGCACATCATATCATAATCACAATCATAATAATATAATAAAAGGATGTTAAGAGAGAAAAAAATGTGTATATGTCCTCATCTCTCTATTTAAATGATGGATTTAATCTTCAAAAAGAATTACAAGAATAAAATATTATTGTTTTTTGTAATAAATAAGTAAATAACATTAACCCTCATAGCTCATACGAAATTATGAATTCTCTAATTTAAGTATTTTACTCACCTAACATGCTAACCTAGTGGTTTAGTGATATGGTGTTTACTACTCACAAAAGTGTTGTAAATCCAATTCTCTATAAGGTAGCGTTTGTTATGAAGGAATGGAAGGTGGAATGGAATGGATCATTCTGATGGAATAAAAAAAAACCTGTTTGGTTATAATGTGGTAATGGAATGGAGCATTCCAAAGGAATGTAACTCCTTCCAAATATAATAATTTCCATTCCTTGGTATGTAGGTGTTTTTTTTTTCATTCCTTCAAGGAATGGAAAGAAATATGTTCTTATTATTATTATTATTATTATTATTAATATTATCATTATTATTATTATTAATATTATTATATTTATACTTATACTTTTATTTGTATTTGTATTTGTATTTATATTTATATTTATTAATATTCATACTAATATTAATATTTATCAAAAATCTATTATTAATTTTTTATCATTAATATATTATTATTATTATTATTGAGGCAATTATATTTTTGTCGTTTTTAATACAGTTGTGTTTCGTTACTTCATATTTTTTTTTGTTTATCAAATTGTACAAAGTAATGATTCATTCTATTCACATATGAGTAACCAAACATCACAATGGAATGGAATGATCCATTTCATTCCGTTGTTCATTCCATTACCGCGTTCATTCCATTCTCTCATCTATTCCATTACCCCATACCAAACAGACCCTAAGCGTAATTGCATAAGGATAGGTGGTATTTAGATATAGAAGTTGTTCAAAGTAAAAGGAATGCTATAAGATCACACCTAAAATTAAATTATGACTACAATAATCTTTAGACTATGTGTAGTGGTGAGATATGTGGTTTGGTCTTTTTTTCGCCATGTGACGTCCACACAAAAGGATCAAGTTGTAAGCACATGGACACCTCATCAAGAGGCAGCCATTTTACTTGAAAGTCTGTTTCTAAGCCCCTCTCCCAGGGCTATGTCTCTTTTAACTCCACAACCCTCCACTTCATTTCCAACTACATTTTTATCCCTGTTTGATGCAATTGAGACTCAGATACAATTCAGTCCCTCTCATTCACCTGTTCAAGAGAGCACACTTCCACATGTGACTTAGTCTGAGACAACTCAATTTGCTAAGTCACAAACAGCTGAGGAGTCTACACCCCTTGCGTTTCAAGAGACTCTTGGTGGTAGTTCAAGTGAAGCAGCCACTACAACTAGTGAACCCATAGGTTTTCAGTTGGACGATGTTTACAAATATAAGTCTTCCTTAAAGGCAACAACTGTTGAGGGTACAATTGTAACCTCTGTTCCAGTTGGAAGTCCCGAGTACCAAGACAAAGGGGCTTTTGCTTCTGCTAATTTGGAGATTTCTCCTGTTAAGGAACCAAATACAACTACCTCTGGTAGGGATTCAGATTATCCTATTAAATTAGGTGATGAATTAAGATATAAGGCACTGACTGAGAGAATGTCCTCTATGGAATCATCAATGGTTGAATTGAAAGATATGATGAAACAGATGATGGAGCATTCTAAAAGTCAGCCTTCTACTCAGCAAATTGCCAATGAGCTGTGGAAATCAGTGCAACCAATCATCCAAGCTCAAAGGAATTTGGCTGACATCAACCATAATACTCAGATAGAATTGATCAGAAATATGGTTGAGGCCAGATACAAGGTTGCACAAGCAGACATCAAGGCCATAAAGGAACATTTGTTAAAGACTATTGGTTCTGCCCCTCCAACAGTACTTCAAGAAGAAGTTGCAGATGATGCCAAAAAGGGGGAAATTTTCCCCTTATAACATTATCAATGAAAACGCCATTACTTGAATAATAAACAAGAATAGTAAACATATAATTGAAAACTCCACAATAAAACGCCATAATACCAAAACCATTACTTGATTGATTAACAAATATGATGAATTAACAATATCAATGCAACGTGATAATCAAAACGCCATGAGATGAATAATTAAAAATAATTAACAACATGAATAATTAACAAATATAACATGATAATGAAAACACCATAGTTAACAAAACTGATGTTTACAAATTAACAAATAGTAATAACTGATGTTTACAAATACTACTCAATAATATTCAAAACTAATCAGGTGTAAAACGCCAATGATCATAAAACATAAGAAAAATATTAGATCCCAAATGAAAATTAAAATTAATAATGAAAACTCCAATTATCAGTTCTTACTAATTGTTAAACTTTTGGGTCATGCAATCCTTCCTTGAAGAACATATGATACAAAGCCAAAACTGGTTCTACAACAGATGATCCAGAATAACAGTGTTTGAACATTAGTTCCTTCCAATGGCAGTGGCACTCAACAACTGATGATCTCTAAAGTCTGATTGTTATAGGGACTGTTATGAAAAGCTCTACTGGTTGAAGAGACTGTTGAAGACCAATTAACTACGGGTGTCAAAGTACTGCTAAAGTCAAGGACTGATCAACCTTACTGCAAAGCACCGCTCAGCCTCATCAGTGTTTGAGCATCATCAGCGGATAGCATCATCAGAGTTTTGTTAATCATTGTATTAATGTAACAGTGTTTGTATTGCATCAGTGTTTAGAGGTTTTTAAAAGGGTTAGATGTCACTGTCTAGGTGACGTCAGCAAAGATGCCACAGTGTTTAGGATTGTACTATAAATAGACAGTGCCTGTACTGTTCTATTAGCTCTTTTCACACACTTGCATCTTGTACGAACTAGCATTCTGAGCTCAGGCTGATGGGGAGTTAGTGTTCATGCATGCATAGTCGAAACATTGTGTATTCAATCTTTTGATTAATGAAAGCTTGTATGATGAAAACTGTTCTCTCCTTGATTTTATTATAAAGTTTTACTTCATTTTGCTGCAAATTATTCCTCTGCTTTATCTTCTTCCATTTCCATCTTATTAAAATAACACAATCAAGTAAACTCAGATCCTAACAATTGGTATCAGAGCATAGGTCAGTCATATTCGTTCTAACAATCAATTTGACATAAAAGATCATCTCAATTTCATTGATACTGTGTTGTTCGTATTTGTTGAAAAATAGAGTACAAGTGTAATCCGTTCAAAGTTGATTATTCAAAAACTTCTGTAAAACAACCAAGATGTCTTCACAATCACAGGACCCTCACAACACCGGCACACTCTACAAGCCACCTATGCTTGTCAGATCTGAATACAATATCTGGCAACATAGGATGGGCGATGTGTTAGCACAACAAAACACCGGTTGCTGGAAGTCTGTCATCTTTGGACCTCATGTTCCAATGGTGCCAAGTGCAGAAGATCCCAAGGTCCAAGTACCTAAAAGTCTTGAAAATTACTCTGAGCAGGATTTTCAAAAAATTGAGCTAGATGCTAAGGCATTTAGTATAGTGGCCACAACACTACCCAATGACATATATGCTGGCCTGTTACACTATAACAGTGCTAAAGAGCTATGGGATGCACTTAAAGAGCAATTTGGTGGGATAGAAGAGGTTATTGAAAACAACAGAGAGGTCTTAAACCAACAATATGAAACATTCTGTCATGTTAAGGGAGAGTCATTGACCCAATAGTTTAAAAGGTTTAGCTGTCTCATTTGTGAACTAAAACTGGTTAATGTTAAATATGCTAAATCCACTTTAAATAGTAGGTTTCTTAGATCATTACCAGAAAAATGGGACACTATAGCTTTTGTGACCGGAAATTCTGTGGGGTTCAAAGAATTAAGTCTGACCCAACTTCATTATAGGCTTCTCACATATGAAAGAGAGCTGAACCAGAAAAAGAAGTTGCAGGAATCTGGAAAAGTGGCTGATGATTACTCTTTTGGAAACATAGCACTTTTGGGTCAAGAAGAGTCATCCGGTGGTAGTAAGGACCAGAGTTATGATCTTTATATTGACATAATTGCAGGTGGATCCTTCAACTCTGAGCCTTACTGTTACACCACCAAAATACCACATGCGGAAACACCGTGGGATGTGTGACGTACCAGCATCCAGCCACCAATCTAAATGAACCACAACATAGTATTAAATAAAAGTTTCTGTTTATTTCATAAAGTAATTCCAAAACACAACTTAAAACAAATATGTTCAGCGGAAGCATAATGTAAATAGTTATTCAAGTGTTTCAAAACAATGTGCAAAACCAATGAACATGTATCCAAGAGCTACGACCCATGAGCACTCCAGCACTCCCAAATAGCAAGTTCCAACCATGAATCTAACGACCTGCAAGCATGCAGACAAGTGTGTCAGACGACGCTGGTGAGTTCAAAGTTTGTTAACGCGTTTATTTACCAGTTATAAGTTTAAAACATTTCAGAGATTCGATGTTGTTAATAACTCGATTACCGCAGATGGCTCCAGATTATTTGCCCTTCCCCAATGTTCTATCAAACATTGGTCAAGTGGTTAAGGTAATTAGTTCACGACCGTCCTCCCGGGTACGGTGTGAGGGTGCCAAACCTAATAGCGCTATCAACTAATAACCCCGTCGCCTCCCCGTCAACCAATTCGGTATATGATAGGACTTAATGATAGATATGAGTGTATTAACCAACATCCCGAGTTTAACATTCCAGTCAAACCCAATAACCCAGTATTCCTCCCCGGAATACCTACCAGATGTCCCTGCCCGGGACGCATGCTTGAAAAAGAGCAGTGAACTCACCTTAGATTGCTCGGTATGTTACATTACATTACCCGTTCCAAGTTGGTCAACCAAACCCTACCGAGGTTACCAAAGATTATCAGTTTCGTAAACACATAACTAGATCACGTATTCAACAAGTCACATGTAACAACATTGTCACATAACACATAGCAAGCGTTTAGATCCCATGCACGTTTATAACACATGTTCATGTCCCAACAGTTGTTACCAATCACGCCCGTTTCATAATAATTAAGTCACGTATTTATCACAGATTGTTTTCATCACAAAGATAGTTGCACACGTAGCAAATACCCTAATCTCATACGAGTCCACATCCCATGTGAATGACACAATTACAACATATAACAGGAAAGTTTCTACTCACAGAATTCAGATTAGATTTCTCATTCTTAAACAGCTTGTTATCATGCAACAATTAACATTTAAAATCCACTATCCCATAACACATACATTTCAACTGTTACTATTACTGCTCGCTTGCACGGCGAAGAGTCCCCACGACGAAGAACTAATCTTCGTCGAGGATGACTATGACGAAGAACCTATATGGTTCATCAAGAATGTGTCGACGAAGAATCAACCTTCGTCGTCCAGAGGTTCGGCGAAGGATACTTGCGACGAAGAGTTATACTTCGTCTGGAAGTGAGTGTGGCGACGAACTGTAGTTGTTCGTCAACGGACCGGTTGACGAAGACCCATACTTCATCGGCTCGGGTTTCGTCGCTACGCAACAGGAAATCCTGATTTCCTTCTTGATTCACATGAACCCTAATTCCTTATGAAATATCAATACTAATCATAACAGCAAATCCAACAATTATCATTAGCAATACTTATCACCAAACTAATCAACCAGATATTCAATCATGCCACCCCATAATCGTACATGTACAATACACCAGATCGTCGAACGGTTCACGCATAGGTAATCAAGTGCACTTTTAAATTGATCACAACAGTTTGTTTCAATAAAGTGTTCATCAAGGATTTTACTATCATACAACCCTAAATCAATAATCAATCAACATAACAATCACTAAACTCATATTATCAAGCACACTAGGTATTGAACAACATCCCATCGAACAATCAATATCAAATCGGCCTATAAACAAACCCTAAATCATATGTTGATCCTCGCATAAACCAACCGCAAAACTAGATCACATAAATCATAGGAGGTTAATTAAATCGATGATGAATGTAAACTAACCGAATGAGTGCAGAGTATATCCCCAATTAAAACGAGCGAGAAGAGCTTCGGAACAGATGATCGAGTGGGGCACCTTCCTGTTGCCGTCGAGATGTAGAAGAGGAGGGTAGGGTTTCATAACCTATGTGAATTTTGAGAATGTATAAGCAGTACTTATGCATGTGTGCATTTTGGGCCGGGTTGAGCTCGTTTTGGGCCGAGAGCCCATTTTGGCGAAGACTCCTTCTTCTCCACATTGAGAGTTTGACGAAGGTTCACTCTTCGTCGAGGAGTTTGGTTGCGGCGAAGAGCTCAATTCTCCATCAGGTTGTGGTGTGAGGCCTAGGTTTTGAAGCATAAACATGGTAGGTCCAAACATTAAACAACCCAATATATCAACACTCTAATCGTTCATATAAAATGCTCACAACATAAACGAGTTGCGAAAATAGGATTGTGAACCAAGTGATGCGTAGAGGAAGAACCTTGAAATCTCGGGTTGTCACATTATCCCCAACTTGAAAGAAATTTCGTCTCGAAATTTGATAAGTAAACCAAAAGCAGCTTGGTGTTAGATGAGGATGACTACGGGTATGACTGGGATTTTCCGCGGGTACCACATCACCCCCAACTTGAAAGGGAATTTCGTCCCAAAATTCACCAGTTGCGTCAGAATTAGATTGAGTAGATGGAAATCTGGTCTTCATGTTCCCACGTGAACTCCGGTCCACGTCTTGAGTTCCAACGAACTCTCGCGATTGGAATTCGACTATGTTAACGAACCTTGGCTTCCTGGTCTATGTTTTCGATAGGTTCCTCGACAACTGCAACTTTTCGTTAACCTTAGGCTCTCGTAAAGGTATCACAAGTGTTTCATCGGACAACCACTGCCTTAGATTTGGGACATAATGACATCGTGTATTTGATCCAATTCATCGGGTAATTCAAGTTTGTAGGTCACGTTACCGATTCTTCCCATAATTTTGAATGACCCAACGTAACGTAAATTAAGCTTTCCATGCTTCCCAAGGTGTACCACACCCTCCCAGGGTGAGACTTTCAACATGATACGATCGCCTACAGCGAACTCCCAATGCTTCCTGAGCTTGTCAATTTTCCTGGCGGTCACGCGTTGCCGTCAAACGATTTCCGATTTAAGCAATCTTCCCAAGAGTTTCGAGTACAAGTCCTGGACCCGTGTTTAGGTTGTCATCCACCTTAGTCCAATAAGGTGGTTGGCATTATCGTCCATACAATGCCTCAAGCAGAGCTGTCTGGATACTAGAATGGTAACTGCTGTTGTAGGAGTCAACCAAGTTGAGTGTCCTTCCAATTTTACTAAAGTCAATCACACACATGCGCAACATGTCTTCGAGTGTCAATTTGGTTCATTTACTCTAACCGTTTGTCCAACGGCGATAAGCAATGCTCATGTCTAGATGTGAGCCAAGGGTGTTGTGTATTGCCTGACATAAATCAGGTATAGATCAAAATCAGAGGTAACAGGAGTTGGCACCTCGTGCCTAAAAGCCGCCTCTCCCAGAGGAATATTCACAAGCTGTGAAGACTAGTCAGTTTCCTTGATTGCAAGAAAGTGTGCTGGTTACGTGAGACAATCAACAACCACCCAGGTGATATCGTCTCTGTTTCGGGTTTTAAGTGGCTTAGTGACACAATCCATGGCAGTCTATTCTCATTTTTGTATGGGTGTTTCCGGTTGCTGACCCAAACCAGAGGGTTTCTGATATTCCACCTTGACTTTCGCACAAGTCAAACTTCGTTCAAATACACTGCTATGTGGACCTTCCTGCCCGATTGCCAGTACCAGCTTTATAGGTCCTAATATCTCCTATCAAAATCCAGACGACTAGAATAACGAGACTGGTGTGCTTTGCTCAACACAAGTTCCTTTGGATTGCTGTATAATGGGATCCATATCCGTTCCATAAAGTAGTGAACATCGTTCGTCTTGCCAAAAGTTGCTCCTTCATGCCCCACATGGACCCAACTTGAAGATTATCTTCCTTCAATGCTTCAGTTTGAACATGGCGAATCTGATTGGGTAGGCTAGAGTCGTTAGTGAGCTGCAAGTACATACGCGTTTAGGTTCCATAGTCGTAATCGCTCAAGAGTTCCATCCAGCGATGCCATCACATGTTTAGCTCTTTCGAAGCAAGGGTACACGGGAGACCCTTGTGATCGGTCTAAGTAGTGTATTTGGTACCGTCCAAGTAATGCCTCCAACTTAAATCCAAAGACCATGGCTTCCACCGCAGGTTGTGACTCGTGCAGTCCTTCTTGTGAATCCACCACGTAAACCATCACCTTCTCGTGTTGCATCGGCATGTAACTGGGACTTTGATTCGGAACATCATGGTATACCACTAGATCACCCGTACCCTTAGGTAAAGACGATGCTTAGTGTATTGCAGAGTTAGGATTTGAAAGTTGAAAAGACGTTCTCCGGTTTTGTCTCCCACGGATACACAACACCCTGCTGGCTAAAAGATTAAAGTTGCGCGATCTTCGAAAATCCCGTGATGAATCTGCGATAGTATCTAGCGAGACCAAGAAATTGTTGTATCCCCGGAGGACTCCTTGGTGCCAACCAATTCTAATGAAGTGGATCTTAGCGAGATCCACGTGTATTCCCAATTCGTTACCTATGTGACCAAGAAGGTGTGCTAGAAGTCACGCTTAACAAGATGTCACGTGGGGTGGCTCCTCCCTCAGGAGCTCTAAGATAAGATACAAGTACCACTCACGGTGTTCCTTTCTCCTGGAAATGATTTAAAACGTCATCAATAAACGTGGTTGATTCATGTGATCCATAAAGCTGCTGGTGTATTGATTAACCCAAGGGTCACGGAATACAAAGTCGCAATGGCCGCACTGCGTTCGATATGCCATTTTAAGAACACTCTCCCCTTGAACTTCCATTTGATGATAGTTCTTCGTTAGTCAATCCTTGAATGGGAGCTTGACCCTCGCAACGGGTCGACAGGTTGTCAATACGTGGTCGAGGCAAACGGTTCTTGACTGTCACCTTGTTGAGTTCTCGATAATCAGTACACATACGAAAAGACTTATCTTCACGGATATAATTGGGACTCCCCAAAGCGAAAAACAAGGTCCGACAACACCCCAGTCCGACAGTTCCTGTAGCTGATTAAACAGTTCTTGCAACCCTCCAGGTGCAAGACGGTATGGAGTACGAGTAATCAGGGCTGCCTCTGGCGTGAGATCAAACTGAGATTCTACATGACAGTTGTGGAAGTAAACCCTGAAATTTCCTCGGGTAGCACACCGAGAGGAATCACAAACAATTGGTGGATCCTCGATCCTCTTTTCCTTAGCCTTAGCATCGGTAACGGTTGCTAACGTAACAGGGTAATCCCTCCGTAGACACTTCTGGGCTTTCATAGCTGAAATGGCCCTAACCCTTGCACCACTCTGATGCTTTAGGACAGATAACGATTCTCCACTAGGGAGAGGGATACGCAAAATTTTCTTCTCACGGGATATATCTGCGTGATATCTGGATAACCCACCCACACTAACTACTGCATCGAAACTATCGGGGATAGCAGAAGGAAGGTCGATGTCAAACACTTGTCCCACAAGGTCGAGTTTGCATCCCAACAAACATATGAGACTTCAATTGACTTGCCATCAGCTGTTTCCACAACAGCTTCGGTTTCAAGAAGTATCAGGGTTGAACATAATAGAGACGAAACGATTAGTTACCAAGAATGTGCAGGCCACCATGTTGCTATATTCTTGGCGTCGCCCACGCCAATCCTAAATGCCCTTCCATGAGCACCACTACCAGTGTTGTTGCGGTTATGAGGATTCCCAGTACTGTCATTGTTCCCTTGGTTGTTGACATCTTGACTTAACAACAGTCAATCTTTGTCGAAGTCACCTGCGTTTCCATACTGTAGGCTACGATTACGAGTACCTTGATGTCACCATGACTGTTGCCTCTAATGTCGTTGCTTGCAGCGGAGCCCTGCGATCTTTCACCAACAAGGTCCATCTTCTCACATTCCGTGTCTCGTCCTAAGGCACTACTCATTGTGCTGGCAGTTACACATTCCACTCTATAGTAGATTGTCATCGTTTATGTCCCGATTGATTCGTAAGAGTTGACTCCCATAAGTCGCTGACTAGGGTTAAGGATTCGATTGAAGTCAATTTGCGGGTGCTCGTTGCCGATAATCAGGGTCGTCCTAATACTGAGGTCGGTAAGGTACTACGCTCCTCCTCTTGTCCATCGATCTTGCAAATTGATTGAGTAATACATAGTATGTTGCTAGAGGGTTGCAGAAGTGATCGCACTTCGAGATCTAAGGCGTCAATACGTTAAGTTCCAACAAACGAAGAAAAGTGAGAAAGGTATGGACCAATCATTTGACGCTGCGACATCCAACTCAGAGACATCCATACTAGCACCTGCTAGACGTTCCGATGAGTGTTCAGGTGATTCTCGATAGCATCGAGATTCGTAAGGATTTAGAGAGGAGTGAAAAGATCACGTTCAAGTAGGATACAATCAATGCTATGACTCCTATATGTTTGTTATGTTTTTCATCGATCGAATAACGGAACAGGACCCCTTTTTCACTTGTTAAGCCTCACTGGGACTCACATGCACCCCACCTTATTATTATGTGTGCACCCACAAAAATATTGTGATTTGCATGCTCATCTCAGCTCCTCCTAACTCATGTCAAATGGTTCTTCAAGCTCAGATGTCAAACAAAGGTTGTCAAAATGATAAGATCACAGCAATCCAAAGACTATGCCATACTATCAACGCATCATAATGTAAGTAAGCAATTCATGTAATCATGCTATAGTGACGAGTGTGTGTTCGCACGCTACATCATAAACAAATGTGTACTAGCCATGTAATGTATGCAGCAGGTGAAAAAGACGAACCTTGCAATCTGGAGCTGAGTGTCATGGTCGTATTCACGTTTTCAGAACTGTTCGGTTATAGTCTGGTTTTATAAAAAACATTTTTAAAACCAAGTTCACTATAACGAGTGGCTCTGATACCAAACTGTCACACCCCCAAAATACCACATGCGGAAACACCGCGGGACATGTGACGTACCAGGATCCAACCACCAATCACAATGAACCACAACATAGTATTAAATAAAAGTTTCCACTTATTTCATCAAGTAATTCCAAAACACAACTTAAAACAAATATGTTCAGCGGAAGCATAATGTAAATAGTTATTCAAGTGTTTCAAAACAATGTGCAAAACCAATGAACATGTATCCAAGAGTTATGACCTATGACCACTCTAGCACTCCCAGATAGCAAGTTCCAACTATGAATCTAACGACCTGCAAGCATGCAGACAAGTGTGTCAGACGACGCTGGTGAGTTCAAAGTTTGTTAACGCGTTTATTTACCAGTTATAAGTTTAAAACATTTCAGAGATTCGATGTTGTTAATAACTCGATTACCGCAGATGGCTCCAGATTATTTGCCCTTCCCCAATGCTCTATCAAACATTGATCAAGTGGTTAAGGTAATTAGTTCACGATTGTCCTCCCCGGTACGGTGTGAGGGTGCCAAACCTAATAGCGCTATAAACTAATAACCCCGTTGCCTCCCCGGCAACCAATTCGGTATATGATGGGACTTAATGATAGATATGAGTGTATTAACCAACATCCTGAGTTTAACATTCCAGTCAAACCCAATAACCCAGTATTCCTCCCCGGAATACCTACCAAATGTCCCTCCCCGGGACGCATGCTTGAAAAAGAGCAGTGAACTCACCTTAGATTGCTCGGTATGTTACATTACATTACCCGTTCCAAGTTCGTCAACCAAATCCTACCGAGGTTACCAAAGATGATCAGTTTCATAAAACATATCTATATTACATATTCAACAAGTCACAAGTAACAACATTGTCACATAACACATAGCAAGCATTTAGATCTCATGCACGTTTATAACACATGTTCATGTCCCAACAGTTGTTACCAATCACGCCCGTTTCATAATAATTAAGTCACGTATTTATCACACATTGTTTTCATCACAAAGATCACTCTGCACACGTAGCAAATACCCTAATCTCATACAAGTCCACATCCCATGTGAATGACACAATTACAACATATAACAGGAAAGTTTCTACTCACACAATTCAGATTAGATTTCTCATTCTTAAACAACTTGTTATCATGCAACAATTAACATTTAAAATCCACTATCCCATAACACAAACATTTCAACTGTTACTGTTCGCTTGCACGGAGAAGAGTCCCCACAACGAAGAACTAATCTTCGTCGAGGATGACCATGACGAAGAATCAACCTTCGTCGTCCAGAGGTTCGGTAAAGGATACTTGCGATGAAGAGTTATACTTCGTCTGGAAGTGAGTGTGGCGACGAACTGTAGTTGTTCATCAACAGGAAATCCTGATTTCCTTCTTGATTCACATGAACCCTAATTCCTTATGAAATATCAATACTAATCATAACAACAAATCCAACAATTATCATTAGCAATACTTATCACCAAACTAAACAACCAGATATTCAATCATGCCACCCGTAATCATACATGTACAATACACCAGATCGTCGACGGTTCACGCATAGGTAATCAAGTGCACTTTTAAATTGATCACAACAGTTTGTTTTCAACAAAGTGTTCATCAAGGATTTTACTATCATACAACCCTAAATCATTAATCAATCAACATAACAATCACTAAACTCATATTATCACGCACACTAGGTATTGAACAACATCCCATCGAACAATCAATATCAAATCGGCCTATAAACAAACCCTAAATCATTTGTCGATCCCCGCATAAACCAACCGCAAAACTAGATCACCTAAATCATAGGAGGTTAATTAAATCGATGATGAATGTAAACGAACCGAATGAGTGCAGAGTATATGCCCGATTAAAATGAGCGAGAAGAGCTTCGGAACGGATGATCGAGTGGGGCACCTTCATGTTGCCGTCGAGATGTAGAAGAGGAGGGTAGGGTTTCATAACCTATGTGGATTTTGAGAATGTATAAGCCGTACTTATTCATGTGTGCGTTTTGGGCCGGGTTGAGCTCGTTTTGGGCCGAGAGCCCTTTTTGGCGAAGACCCCTTCTTCGCCACATTGAGAGTTTGACGAAGGTTCACTCTTCGTCGAGGAGTTTGGTTGCGGCGAAGAACTCAATTCTCCATCAGGTTGTGGTGTGAGGCCTAGGTTGTGAAGCATAAACATGCTAGGTCCAAACATTAAACAACCCAATATATCAACACTCTAATCATTCATATAAAATGCTCATAACATAAAACGAGTTGCGAAAACGGGATTGTGAACCAAGTAATGCATAGAGGAAGAACCTTGAAATCTCGGGTTGTCACACTTACTCATCCAATTATGCTTTCACAGCTAATGGAGAAAACCAGATCTCTGATAACTTATCCTTTGAACTAAATGACCTTCAACATTTTGATCCCACTGATCTTGAAGAAATGGACATTTTGCATCAATTGGCCTTGTTGAGTGTAAGAACCATCAAGTTTTACAAAAGGACAGGTAGAAAGTTTCTAGGATTGCATGGGAATTTAAAGGTGGGATTGGATAAGTCAAAAATCAAGTGCTATAAGTGTAATAGGCTTGGTCATTTTTCTAGGGAATGTAGGAGTCAAAATAGTGGTCCAATCATCACTCACCCTAGTCCAAGACCTTAAAACACTCAAAGCACTGTGCACTATTCCTAATATACCCCTCCTCCTCATATGCAAAACACTGCCCATCTTGCACATCCTGTAAACACTGTTCCAGTGCAGTATGCCCAAACTACTGTTCCACAGATTCAATATGTGCAAGCCCCTGTATCTCAGGTTCAAGTGCAACCTGCACCACAACAAACTGCACAAACATCTGCCCCAGCAGAGGTCACTTAACAGAGTTTCTTTACACAGGACTTTGTTGATTGGAGCAGTATGCCTGATGATCTAACTGATGAAAATTTTGCTCTAATATCTAATCCTGATGTTTCTCCTGATGAATTTTGTTTCATGGCATTAGAGTCAATACTAGAAGGGCAAGAATCTAAGGAAGTGGATCCAGATCTGAAGAAGTGGATGAAATTGCTGAAGCAGTGGTTACTACTGTTGTTGGTGAACAGATGTTAGAGAAGAATGAAACTAAACCTCTATTGAAACCTCTTGCTGATCCATGGGATGCTAGAGTGTGTGAGGATGAATGTGACTGTACCATGATGGCTGCTGCTAAGGTATCACTTAATATATTGAAAAATTTATGTCCAGATAAATGCATTATTGCTTTTACAAACATAAAGGAGGTGAATGAAAACCTTAGAAACAATATTTTAAAAGATGAAGTCCAATTTGAAAAAAATTCTAAAGAGTTGAAAATCAAATTGTTTGACAAAGAAAATGAAATCAGCAGTCTGAAATATGAACACAACATAACCAAAGACCAACTCCAAACTATGGTAGAAAAATACCAAGTTTGTAAAAAGGAGCTTGAATCCACCCAAATCACTTGTGAAAAATGGGTGGAGTCTTGTAAAGATTATGAACTGATGTTGGAAAAGCAGATCAAGAGCAATGTAAAGTTTGGCATTGGCTTTAGAAAACATGACCAAACTGAAAACACTGCTGAAATTGATTCTGGCTTAGTTGAAGTAATCCCCACAAACATGGCTAGTCAAGAGATAAAAGTCACTGATAAAAATGGAAATAAAATCATTTTAGAAAAATCAGAAGGGTCATCAACCTTTGAAGAGATAGAAAAATATCAATTCAAACCCACCTGGTCTGATGAATGTGACATCCTTGAAAATTTTAAGCCAATGGATTTTCCACAATTGAGGGTGTCAAAGCACCCAAGGCCAAGGTCATTCCTCTGAAAGACATCCCAACAAAGGTTAAAAACTCTGTTGTAAAGGAAGTTGAAAAGAGGAAGAGAAGAGAAAAGATTAAAAACCTGTTTTGTGATTTTTGTGAGAAAAGAAACCATGCTACAAAAGACCGTTTCCTTTTGAAAGCATATGATATCAATAAAACAAGTGTCATTGAGCCTGCACCTAAGTGCACAATTTGTGGAAAAACCAACCATCTTACTCAAGAGTGTGTGTACCTCAAAACTTTTGAGGTTAAAAGAAAAGTGCGAATGCATATGTCTATCGCTTGCGCCAATCACGTAACATAGCTTTATCAGATGATACAAGACCGGTGCTGAACAGAGGAGAAGGAAAACATTGGTGTGTACTGAAGTCCATTCGGACGTATGGACACATAGTCCATTAGGACGAATGCATATCTAGTCCATCTAGAAGCCCATCCGTCCGGATTAGGTCCATCCGTCCAGATGAGGCCATTCGGTTCGTTGATCCATCTAGATGGGTCATGCCTATAAATAGGAGATTGGGTCTTTGTCATTTGTAACTTTTTGTGAATTAAGTGGGGAAACTCTATTCGTTTGATTTCTCGGTTTTGTAACTGCTATATCAGTAATTGAAATCAGTTTATAATTACATTCTTGTCTTCTGTCCACACACGTGATTGGATTCCGCACATATCACGTGGTGTTACACATTCAACAGTTAAAGAATTCATCCGATCCTGAATTCACAAGTGGTATCGGAGCAAGGTGCTTGATTGCAAGGATTAAAGACACAAAGATTCATCATCTTCATCAGATTCAGAGACAAATCTTTATCATCTTCTTCTTCTACTCATCCTCTACTTCTCTCTTTGAACTAAAAATCTCAGATTCACAAAGTTTTCACTGTTAAAATTAGCTTCACTATGTTGTTCGAAAATAAGTTTTAACAAACCCTACAAAGTTTCAGATCAAATTTTAAATAAAATCATACTCAAATCTGTCAAAATCATGAACTTCAGAACCAAGTTTACTGACATCATCATCCATCCGGACGGATATACTGTTCTTTAGTGTTGTTGTTCAAGAAATTATCCATCCGGACCATGTTCATCCGGACCAAATAGCTCATCCGGATAATAGTCCATCCGGAGCAAAAGCCCATCCGGATCAATAGTTCATCCGAACAAAACCCCATTCGGACCAGTTCTTCCGGACGAGTTCATTCGGACCTTATATCTTGTTTTGTGTGATTTTCAAGTTTGATCAAGTGTTTGTGTGTTTATAGGTGATCATGGCTGAAGAATTCTACAATATGTTTTACAATGCATATACATCAGAAACAACGACTGATCCAATCCCGGTATCAACTAAAACAGTTTCGAGTGCTATTTCCGAGAGTCTAAAGAATGATACTTTGTATGGAAATCATCAATGACCACCTAAACTAATGAACATAGAAGATTATCATTGGTGGAGTACTCATTTTGAACACTGGGTGAAGGCGTATGCCTATGAGAGTTGAATAATGATGACTTATGGATATAAAAAACCTGTAAAGGAACAAAATGAATTACGTCCAATTCCAAAATATTCAAAAATTGAAAAAGAGAAACATTCTGATGAACTAAAAATGGTAACATTATTACAACAATCTGTTAGAAAGGACATTCTGTTTTATTACAACATGGTGAAACATCCAAGTCAATGTGGGAAGCTTTAAAGCTAAAAGCTGATGGTGGCAAAGATATTAAGAAGAACAAAATATCTCTATTGAATAAGGAGTTTGATTTGTTTGGATGTATGAAGGGCGAAACTGTTCGACAGATGATTGAAAGATTTTGTTATCTCAAGATTGAGTTAGATAGACTTGGAATCAACAAAGAAAGAGAAGAGATTGTTGATAAACTTGTCGAGGCGTTACTGCAAGTTGATGACTGGAAAACATTTGTGATTATTCTGAAAAATGATGCCAAGTTTGAAGAAATGACATTGGATGGTTTGATTGAAAAGCTCGAAGGATATGATCTGGAATTACAAAAACAAAACAAAATGTCCAGTTCAAGTTATCAACAAAATGTTGATCTATACTACCAAAGAAGTTTGTTGCAAAACAGTCAATCACCAAAGATCGGTACAACATTCAGTACTGACAATGCTAGTGATTCATCAAAGAACAAGTCTTCAAGTTATGATCCAGGATATCTTTCATCGTCTGGATCATCAAAATCTAGTCTAAATCAAAACTGGAAAGATTCTCCAAATTTGAATTCTGATTTCGTAAAACAGCACATGAGTTTCTTAGCATCTGTTCTTGAGTCCTATGAAAGTTTAATTGCAGGAAAGATCGGTAATCCAAACATGACCAAAGAAGATTACGATCAAGTTGACCCGGAAGAGATGGAACTCATGGATATTCGTTGGTGCATGGAAAGCGTCATCAGGAGAGCTCAACGGATTATGAAGATCATCGGGAGAAAGTGTTTGGAAGGTCCCGATATGAAGCTGGGATTTGACAAAGCCAAAGTCATTTGTTTCAAGTGCAAACAAAAGGGACACTTCAAGAGAGAGTGCTCAAATCATCAGGCTGATGATAGTGTGAATCCTTTTCAAGATGATTACTACAAAATAAACTATCTATCATCGCAACAACGAACAACCAACAAGAAAGCAGATTGAATGAGGATCGTCTAAAGAGAAGAAACAAGCTATGTTGACGATTCAGGAGAGTTCCGGGCCTAGTATGTTACATCAAGAGGATGAAGGCTTGAGACACGCTCCACTCTTGGTTGGTGCCATAGGAGTGCTTTTGTGATCCCAATGATGTCAAAGTTGTCTCGGGTTGGTTACGTACTTATGGTACATAATGTCAGGGGGCTCGCTACCCACTGATGGATCCTTAAACTGCATAAATGCTATTAACATACCAGGATTTCATTACAAGAATACAAAGATTTCATATGATAACAATAACTACATGAACTCGCTCAACTTTTGTTGACTTTTTAAAACTACATGTATTTCAGGAAACAAGTCTTGAGCCGGTGATACACTATGGGAAACAGGAAAGTCAATGACAACGATAACCGCTTTTGGAGGGTTTGTCTTTTATATCCCAACTTCGTATGGGTATATAGGGGACTATGTTTTATGTCAAAAACTATCTTTTGTGTTGTGTACAATAACTATGTTATGGTTAAGGTTTGTGAACGTTGTGGAAACTAGAAAACTATGTTGGAAACTTGTAAACTTTGTTTGAAAACAATATATCTATGGCATCGTTGTGGTTTATTATGTTTACTCATTTGGATGTAATGATTACCTTTCTTACGTCACACACAATACGCTTCCGTTACTAGCAGCGTGTGACAGATTGGTATCAGAGCTCCGATTGTAGTGAACCGGGGAAAAACTTTTACATAGTTTGGTCTACAATCACCAAGGGCTCACATGAAAACAAAGTCAATAACATTATGAAAGTGATTTCAAAAGTATGACAAAAAATGACTAAAGGTTTTCATTGTGTCACGATAACATGAGGATCTATCATGCGGGCTCAATCATAAGTAACGGATAAGGATCAATACATGGTTAGTCTATAAGGATTAGACTCGAAACATCAGAAATTACATGTGAAACATGAGAACAAAAAAAAACCAATAGCATGAGATTTAGTGATTATATATATAATGTATTTATATATGTGTTGTACGGAATATTTTGCCAAGAACGAAAGTACCTTCGACTACGAACTCTATTATTATTACACTTAACTCACGTGATGAGAATGATGACCTCGCGTCTATTACGAAGTTTATGGAGGACGTGGTCCCCAAGCGAGACCCTAAAGCATTGATCCCGTGGAAGATGGTTGTTTACCCTCGGGTGGTATACGCCTGGCTTCGGTAGTGACGACGAGCCAGAGGTGGCGGCCTTGGACAACAACTCTACTAGTGGGACGAGGTCCCTGAGATTCATATTACTCATACTCGATTACATTCCTGTCTAGACAAGGAAGATGAAGTACTCAACTTGAAGGTGCCCCTCCAATTGTTATTATTACGAATTCTTTTATTTCTATTTCGGCTAACATTGTGCCCTCTCACGAATAATGACAACGGGTGTTAACTCGTGGACCATCACGAAGGTCCCTCCTAGGTTGGGGGTATATAGACAACAATGTACTCTCTTTGAATGATCGTCTGCTTGAACAAGGGAATGCTAGGGTGACCATTCAAGACAATTTATTATTACGGGGGCCCACGTAATAACAACTTGTAGTGTATGGGAATCCTGGTGGGCGCTGCAGGTCAAGCTAACGATCACTATCCATTCGAAATTCTTAAGTTGTTTAGGTTTCTATCTAGTAGAACACTAACCGGGATGATTACCATAACACTCTATGATATAGGAAGACCACACATATTATTCGCACCTAGCATTCGATCTATAACACGAGTTGTTTGAGAATAGGTCATCGAAAGCAAACAAAACTTGTTGGCTACTCATGGAGGATTTTCCTCAATATTCTGGGAATTCTTGTACATGGGCTGGTTCTTTGGTGCCCATGACACCTTACCTTATCTTACTTACTGGAAATGGTTACATTAAACTCAGTTGTTTGACATTTGTCTTATTCCAAGGGATGATATGGCATGAGCCATGCTACAACCCCTTCATTGCATTATTCAACTTCTATGGGAATTATAACAAATTTATAGAAGCTCGTGGAGCTCAAGGGATATCAACATATTCGTCACACGGGTTAGTGCGGTGAAGGATTTTCCTACGTGGGACGGTCGAGGTCCACAAGGTAGGAAATACATACTGTAAGGATGGAGATGACCATTTGGTTTCTCCTCCTCACCGAATTACCTCCTTTCCCACTTAGGCATATGGCCAATACATGCAAGAGGTATTACGCATTTTGGATTGCGGTTATTCATGTTATCATTGTTTCAAAACATGTACGAAAAAGGAAATCTTGAGGTTTCCATGACCAATTACATTCTTAATTCTTGGATGCATGGTAGGCTATATATGTCCAAATACAAGTCTAGATCCTTTGATACTATGTATCAAAATAACATGGCGACAAAAAGTAAATCTACGCCCAAAAGGGGCAGTTAATCAACGCCCTCCTATTAAAGTCAAACTAGAGTTTTATTGCACAACATGAGGTTGATGAGTTGACACTAGTGATGGTACTGATGGTACCGGTAGTTCAAGTGGTTCAAATTTTGATGGGACGAGAACGAGTAGCAATGCCACACTTGGAGATGCAATCACACTAGATTTTAATTCTAAGGTATCTCCAGATTACAAGCCGCGAGACCTCATCGATACGAGAGGTGCGGTAAGTTATGTCCGCTAAATAAAGACAATGAAGTCAGTTAACCGTGCTAATAAATGTACTCCTAAGTAAACGATTTGGTAAACGAATAGTCATCTGTTGAGGGAGACGATAACTTGGTGGAACCTCCAAGTGCAAACTATAGGGAGTAATACAACAGAGAGGTTATTGTGGGAAGAACTCAAGGATCTTACGCGAGAATAGTATTGCTCGCTAGTGGTAAATTCCAAGGTTGGGAACCGAACTCTAGAACTCGATTATGATTAGAGCGAACATAGTTGGTTACCCCCGACGCCTCTACGATCTCTAAAAGATTGTTGTATACTAGACAACACCCAAATCCAAACGCACGGAGCGCTACATTTGGGGTTTAGCCTGAGATACGAATCCGACATCAAGGAGTACGCTAATAACTTGCCAAAAATTCTGAGTGAGATAAGTGAAACTCTCACCATGAGGGCACTTGCAAAAGTGCCAAGAGTAACAGTGTGGTGAGACTGAGCACAAAATGGAAACTAATGAGTTAGATATACTCAAGAAAGAACCAGGAGATTTTAACGGTGACAAGGAGATCACTACAAGCATGGATGTTTAATGATGAATCAAGCAAGTGAATAAGTAAGTGTATAGATAGAACTATGAATACTCCCCAAAATCCCATTGTTGCCATGGGTACGTTCTACTCTACAACCAGTATGTATCAATTCTTTAGATACCAACGTCGGCTTAACTTAGTGTCTTTAGCTACTAAGCATATACACGAAATAGAGTCATGTAGGTTATAGATGTCTTACTCTATCAAGTTAGCTAACGGGGAATTAGCAGGGTCATGTGAAGTCATCAAGGGTTACCGATACATTTCCTATTAACCGACTCGTTGCATTCATTTTGTTCGATACCAGTGTCAGTATTAATTGCATCCCCATAGAATTCGAAATATACTTGGCCTAGAGTCAAGTAAACTAGACGTCCCCTCATTCCATAGGATTGGCCGACGATAAATTAGCTGAGTCTGGAGAAGAAATTAACGGATGTACACTAGAACTTTAAGCGTGAAAATTTAATATCGACCTTTCACTCATTCAATGGGTTGTTACAACGTAGTTTTTGACGTAGACTAGTTATCCGATAACCAAGCCGCAGCCATATGTCATGAGGAGATCGTTCGCATCCCCCTGTCTGACGAGAGAACATCTTTTAGTGCACGGGGAGAATCAAGACACGCTACTACGAATTATTAATTGCATGAAGGCTCGGAAGAGTCTGAGAAAAAGGATGCATCACCTTTCTTGCCCATGTGGTTGACAAGAAAGCCGAGAAGCGTAAGGTGGAGGACATACCTGTGGTAAGGGAATATCCCGAATTCTTTCCAGAAGACTTGTCGGGACTGCCTCCACAACTAGAAGTGGAAGTCCGTATCGATCTAGTGCTAGGAGCTGCACCGGTAGCGGAAGCTCTAAATCGACTGGCGCCCTCGGAGATGCAGGAATTATCCACTCAGCTTCAGGAATTACTTGACAAAGGATTCATTAGACCGAGTTCATCACCTTGGGGAGCTCCGGTGCTATTTGTCAAGAAGAAGGATGGAACCTTGCGGATGTGCATTGACTATAGAGAACTAAACAAGTTAACTATCAAGAATCGGTATTCTTTACCAAGGATCGACAACTTGTTCGATCAATTACAAGGTTCCAGCTCTTATTCCAAGATTGATCTAAGACCCGGATACCATTAGCTGAGAATTCAAGAGGAAATCATTCCTAAGACAGCGTTTAGGAGTCGCTATGGGCATTACAAGTTCCTTGTTATGCCTTTCGGCTTAACAAATGCTCCGGCCGTGTTCATGGATTTAATGAACCGAGTATGCAAACCATACCTCGACAAGTTCGTGAACGTATTTATTGATGACATATTAATATATTCACGGACTGAGGAAGAACATGAACAACACCTGAGAACTATACTGAAGCTGCTTAAGAAAGAACAATTGTATGCCAAGTTCTCAAATGCGAATTTTGGATTCGCGAAGTACAATTTCTTGGTCATGTGGTGAACAAGAACGAAATACATGTTGATCCAGCAAAGATAGAAGTCATAAAGAACTGGAAGACTCCAAAGACCCCAACAGAAATAAGACAATTTCTAGGCTTAGTGGGATACTATCGAAGATTCTTTGAGAAATTTTCTAAAATTTCTCAACTGCTAACCTCGCTCACTCAAAAGGATAGAAAGTTCGATTAGGGTGAAAAACAAGAAATGGCATTTCAACTACTCAAAGATAAACTATGGCAAGCGCTAATCTTATTGCTCCCTTACGGTGCCGATGACTTTGGGGTGTATTGTGATGCATCGCATCAAGGCTTGGGTTGCGTGTTAATGCAACGTGAAAAAGTCATCGCATACGCATCACGACGGTTAAAAGTTCATGAGAAAAACTATACCACTCACGACCTAGAGTTAGGCGCGGTGGTAATCGCTTTAAAGATTTGGCGTCATTATCTTTATGGTACCAAGTGTACCATATTCCCTGATCATAAAAGTCTTCAACATATATTCGATCAAAAGGAACTAAACATGCGTCAACAGCGATGGGTATAATTGTTGAATTGCTATGATCGTGAAATCAAGTACCATCCGGGCAAAGCAAACGTTGTAGCGGATGCTTTGAGCCGGAAGGAACGAGTCAAAACATTTCATGTATGAGCTTTGGAGTTGACAATTCAAACGACTTTCACCACTCGAGTGCACGATGTACAACAGAAAGCTCTAAAGCCAGAAAACATTCAAGCAGAATCCATGCGAGGATTAGAAAAACAAAGGGAAACGAGCAAAGATGACACTTTGTATTTCATGTGAAGGATCTGGATTCCATATTTAGGCGGTCTATGAGACTTGGTACTGGATAAAACACCCAAACCAAAATATTCAATACATCCAGGATCCAGATAAAATGTATCAAGGGTTAAAAGAATACTATTGGTGGCCTAATCTCAAGGGAGATATTGCGACCTATGCTGGGAAATGCCTAACTTGTGCAAAGGTCAAGGCCGAATACCAAAAGCCGCCTGGCTTATTACAGCAACCCAAGATTCCCATTTGAAAATGGGAACATATATCAATGGAATTCATCACAAAACTACAACAGACCTCTCGAGGTCATGAAATGATTTGGGTTATCGTTGATCGATTAACTAAGGCAGCTCACTTCTTACCGATTCACGAGAAAGACAGTACCAAGAAGTTAGCTGAACCTTACCTTAAAGAGATTGTGGCACGTCATGGGGTGCCTGTTTCAGTAATCTCTGACCAAAATGGTTGCATCATGTTAAGGATTTGGCAATCATTTCAAGCATCGTGTAGATCTAGGTACAACATTTCGTCCACAACCAGATGACCAAAGCGAGCGAACCATCCAAAATTTGGAGGACATGCTTCATGCTTGTGTGATGGATGTAGGTGGAAATTGGGATACTCATTTAACTTTGGTAGAGATCTCATATAACAACAGTTATCACACAAGCATTAAAGCCGCCCCCATTCAAAGCACTATTCGGACGAAAGTGCTGATCACCGCTATGTTGGGCGGAAGTCGGAGACAAACAACTCATTGGCCCCGAACTAGTCCAAGAGACTACTGATAAGATATCAAAGGTACGAGACCATATCAAAGTGGCTCGTGATAGACAAAAGAGCTACACGGACTGAGGACACAAACCATTATCCTTCGAGGTCGGAGACAAAGTTTTACTAAAAGTATCGCCCTGGAAAGGCGTAGGTAGATTCGGGAAATGTGGAAAACTAAACCCGAGTTACATTGGACCTTTTGAGATTCAAGAAAAAGTCGGTACCGTCACGTACAAGTTAAAACTAACAGAAGAACTCAATAATGTACATGACACATTTCATGTGTCGAATCTCAGGAAAGGTCCGACTAACAAGACAGTTATTATCCCAGCGGATGAAATTCATGTAGACGACACACTCCAGTTTACCAAAGAACTTGTTGAGGTTATGGACTGAAAAGTCCAAAAGACAAGGATAAGTCGTCTTAAACTAGTAAAGGTTCGCTGGAACTCACGTCATGGACCCGAGTATACCTGAGAACGTGAAGATCAGATCAAGGCAAAATATCCCCACCTGTTCGTGAAGGATCATGCAAAGGATAACTCCACGTGAATTTCGGGACAAAATTCTTTTTAACAGGGGAGAATGTGACAAATGGCAAATAACCGTTTTTAATCAACAGAATCAAGTCAAACAAAACAACCAAAGTATAAATAGATGCTTATTTGGACGCTTCATTCCATACAATCTAATCACTATCTTTATTTACATAATCTCATGCATTTAGTGTAATTTAATTACGTAACTTTTTCGTTTTTAGATAACAGTGTTAGGACAAGAAAACAATGCTAAAACATATGTTGGTTTTCGTCGTATTTCAAAACAATCAAACAATGTCCTAAAAGTGTTGGGATTGCGCGCACTATTCACGGTTACACTATTCATGCCAGCAAAACCGTGAAAATAGAACGAAACAATGAAAAACGACACACGGATAACATAACTGAGTCCATTTACATAAGAAAACACTAATATGAAAACATATCTTGCAAAAATCTAGGACTTTCCGGTACAACGCCCTAATCACTAAAACGTCTGTTTCGCTAAAAATATGACAATTTTAACTCGTCCGAATTTATAATTTAGCATTTCCGGGACTCCGGAATTATGACAAATGATAACAAACATATGAAAACAATATGAGGATATTAATGGGGTGTCCGAAACATAAGCTTTCGGCGCTGCGCTGCAACCCCCACAACTTGTCCGTTTTCGAACCGACAAGCTAATAAATAATATTTTTGATGCCAAAACAACTAAACGGAAGACTTGGCGAACTAGTTAAGCCTGTTTTGGGACTCGGAATCACTTCATGCATCGCTTGACGGTGGAATAACAACTTGCGACAAAACTTCGTCGGTACGATGCAAAAGTGTCATTAACTAGCCGACGACCAAACGGAAAGCATCTGAAGTATCGGAATACAATTTCTACTAGTTAGTGAACTAGTTAATGTCGATTTACAATCCGAATCCCTAATTACCCCTTGATGGTGTAATTAACCCCTAATCGCCATACTTTATATAATGACCAAAATATCTAAGTTTTAATCAATTTTTATAAAAATATTTTCACTTTACCCCCCTAATTTATCAAATTGGTCAAAGTGGGTCCCACCCACTAGATTTGTTTGTTGAAAATTTAGATTATATGTATGGGGTAAAGTATGGAGTGTATGGTTATTATACTTGAAAAGATTTGGGAATTATAACACATACATACCACCATCATCTATCATCTCATTTTCACCAAAGTTGAAACACCAAAAACCTTCATTTGGTCCTCCTAACTCACGGCTCAAAGAAGAACACATTAAACCCACCATAAATCACCATTAAACCCCATAAATTACTCACTTTCAAAGCACTTTAATGTCATTAATGCATGGATTAAGCATGGAGAAGCATTAGGGAGTTCTTTGGAGCCTTAATCACTTCTTAATCACCTTGTGCAAAGTTGTAAGCTTTTTCTAACCATATTTAAGCTTCTTATTATGTGTAGATTTAAGAAGAACAAGTTGATTATCTTGAAGATTAAGAAAAACATAATCAAAAACCCTAATCTCAAACTTAATAATCTACTAATCATGATTATTTGTGTGATTATTTGTGTAGATTAGTGTAGTTAGTTGATGTAATCTTGATGATTATGTTAATTTTGTAGAGATTAGTGGTTTAAAGTGCATTTATGATGATCTTGTGATTAACTTTATGTAGTATTTTAGATTAGTGTTAATATAGTCATGTTAAAATTAAAAATTTGATTTAAACATATGAATGTTTAAATCACACAAGATCATCAACTTCAAAGATTATGAGCATTTGTATGTAAACTGGATTAAGTGATTCTTGAAAGATTAAACCAAGAATAATCATGTGACAAGGCTTTTAAAAACACTAATGAACTTGATTTTTAACATAAAGCAAGTTTATGGTATTTTATTTTAGAAAGTGTAGTATAAAAAGGTCTAGAGAATTTTTACAAAAATATGGGAATTTTTAAGAGTGGAAAAACTAATAGAATCAAGTTTACATAAAAGATGAACTTGAAAAATTGTTATTTTTAAAGTCTTGGAAAATATATACAAATAATATGCTCATGAGAATTTGAAGGTGAAAGTATGTGATTTTTTTGCTTGTAAAATGATTTTTGGAGAAACTTGATGAATTAATGGTGATTTGGAAATTGATTTGGTGATTTAAACGCGTTTTGAAAATGTGGGAAACGTCGTAGTTTAGGGGAAACTATGGCGAATTTTTCTAAAAATCTAATCGCGATTAAAAATGGGGTTAAAGGGTGATTAACAAAGTTAAACGCGATTAGTGTTCTTAAACGTCATTATGGAAGCTTTGATGAAAATGGTTAAGTCTCAAATATTCAAGAGTTCTTATGAACTTGAAAATATATTTTTACAAAAATAAATGGGTAAAAATAATAACCATGTAAAAGTATAATTTTTGGCAAAAAAATTATATATTTTGAAAACTCATCAAGTATATGCATTATGTGCTATGTGTATGTACATAGATACCTTTAGGGTGATCAAAATAATACACTCATAATTACAAGAAATACTTGTATGTAACAAGTATAAAAACACACCAAAAATACATATACATGTTTCCTACATGTTCCAATGAAATGCTATTAAACGTACGAATAAACGAAATGGTCGAAACAGTAATACATAACACTCGGCGACGACAATTGGGCGTATCTACATCGTGAGGAAAATTACTGCGATGTCGAGTCTAAAAATAACACATTTTTAGACACTTTACGAACACAAATCTATGAGGCCGATAACAAGAATCCGGAAAGTCAAAAACTAAAAAAATTTCCAAGTATTTTCATATGAAAAATGAACATTTTAAAAGTTTACATACTTGGTAAATTTTTGAGTAAAATGCAAGATTATTTCTAATGGGCTCACAAAAATTAGATTTGGGCCAAGGCCCAATGACAAAACATTTTGGGCAGGCCCAAATTACTAAAATACATGGGCTAGAGCCCAATGATAAATTATTTGGGGTAGGCCCAAATTACTAAAATACATGGGCCAAGGCCCAATGACAAGAAACATGGGCTCGGCCCAATGACATAAAAGACATGGGCTCGGCCCAATAATATTAAAACATGGGTTAGGCCCAATAACATGAAAGACATGGGTTCGGCCCAATAACATTAAAACATGGGTTAGGCCCAATGACATAGATGACATGGGCTTGGCCCAATGACATGGGCTCGGCCCAATGACATGAGCAAAGGCTCAATGACATGCGTGCGCGGCACGAGGACATGTGAAGGGCGAAGCCCGTTCACACATAATTCAATACACATAGAATACATGTATACACTTATGAATTCAATATATATAACAATCGAGCGAATAAACTACCAACGCTCTAAAATTACAAAGTTGTTCCAAAGATGACAAACGAAAACACAATAAGAATTCAAGATGAACAACTTGTACGAGGTCCGATAAGACCTAGTGTCTAATAAAGTTAGTACACATGTAGGTTAATCACACGTACGGACGCTCACTACGGTATTACATATAGGAACGCAAACTTGTGAGTTCATGTCCCTCCTTTCAATGATTTCAATGTTTTATTTTAAAACAGTCGAGGGGAAATACATGTCAAAACTATGGGTATGCTAGCTATGGGTTTAGATGATAACATGATCAATGTACATAAGTAGGATGATGACATAGTAACCATTAATCACTTAGTGACCAAGGTGCAAAAGGTGTAGATCTATAGAGCTTGAGACACGCTCCACTCCTGGTTGGTGCCATAGGAGTGCTTTTGTGATCCCAATGATGTCAAAGTTGTCTTGGGTTCGTTACGTACTTATGGTACATAATGTCAGGGGGCTCGCTACCCACTGATGGATCCTTAAACTCCATAAATGCTATTAACATACCAGGATTTCATTACAAGAATACAAAGATTTCATATGATAACAATAACTACATGAACTCGCTCAACTTTTGTTGACTTTTTAAAACTACATGTATTTCAGGAAACAAGTCTTGAGCCGGTGATACACAATGGGAAACAGAAAAGTCAATGACAACGATAGCAACTTTTGGAGGGTTTGTCTTTTATATCCCAACTTCGTATGGGTATATAGAGGACAAAACCCCACTATATTTTATATCAAAAACTATCTTTTGTGTTGTGTAAAATAACTATGTTATGGTTAACGTTTGTGAACGTTGTGGAAACTAGAAAACTATGTTGGAAACTTGTAAACTTTGTTTGAAAACAATATATCTATGGCATCGTTGTGGTTTATTATGTTTATTCATTTGGATGTAATGATTACATTTCTTACGTCACATACAATACGCTTCCGCTATTAGCATGGTGTGACAAAAAGGTGGAAAAAGCTATAAGTATGGTTGACCAAATACTTGACAACATCGATGTGACTTACACAAAATCTGATGATCTTGATGATTCAGAGGTGGTAGGTAAGGTTGTTGAAAGTGTTCTCAAAGAGGAGTCTACCAACACCGATAAGTCTGAATCATCTAATGAAAATGAGGGAAGTTTTCATCAAAGTTATTTGAAAAATTCAAAATCTGAGAAAGTTATGAATGATGATTTAAAAGGATTGGTTTATACCATGATTGGATCGGACAAACTATTCTTGGATGATGAATTACCAATTAAATATGTGATTTTAGATAAAATCAGCAAAGTTTTCAAACTGTTAGAAATTGAGAAAACTGAAATTTCAAAATTTACTGGAAAGTGGAAGAAATTTTTTTATAACAAACCTAGTTACAAAAGGAAATACATGAAGGCTGGGTTGGGTTATAAAAAGAAACAAAATCAAAAGAAACGATTTGAAAAGCCAAATTATCAGAAAAAGACGAACTTTGTTCATGAAACAAGTTCAGAAGAAGAGAAAGAACTCCAATTTAGGCGACAGTCTAATGAAGAGTTCTATGCTCAAAAGAGGAAACAAGAACACTAGGTTAAAGATGTTTCCAAGAGAACATGCTTTAAGTGTGACCAAATTGGACAACTTAGTCGCAAGTGTCCTATTCTGAAACCTGTTGATGTTGGAAAGGAAAAGAAAGTTGAGACACAGAAGTCAAAGAAGTTTGAATCAAAACAAACTTGGAAACCAAAACCGACGACACCCAAAGTTGTACCACAACATATTTTGAAACAGAAAGTAAATGTTTCAGAAACAAAACAAATCTGGAAACTTAAATGATTTGCCAAAACAAAACATTCAAAATGAGTCAAAATTTTATCGAAGGAATGTTTTAAAAGGACAAGCTTGGGTGGTCAAGAAACAAACTTCTATGAGTGATAATCAAAATGAAGATGTTTTTGAGAAAAATGAACGAAACTATCCAGTTTTATATGGAAAGATTCACATTCAGCTACCTGAGTCTAAACTGGCTTGGGTTGCATTGTTCAAATGATCGAATTATTTAAATGTGCAGGTGCTCCATAAGATGGTTGAATGTTAGAAGGAACAGAAGAGCAGCCTGGCACAAGAGGAGGCTGCTGAACCCTGCATCTGAGAAACAGGGAGTTTGTTCGTTTCTGTACATAAAATAAACCATACTCCAAAAACTCTAAAAATTGAAAAATTTAAAAACCAAAAATATGTTTTTCTTTGTTAAAATTTGAAAAATGAAAAAATATGTTTGTTTTTAAATTTCTGTTAAAAATCAAAATTTTTAAAAATATTGATTGAATATGCCGAAACCCACACGGCTGAACAAACATGATTATTTCACAATTGAAAATGGTTTTAACATTGTTAAAAATCAATGTGTTGTAAATCATGGGGGTACTTTCTGCAAATCAGAGCATGTGAAGCAGAAAATGGATGGCGAGATAAAGCTATCTACATCGGTTATCAAATTTTCTTTAAGTGTTTGGGATTTTAGGGGAAGTAAAAAATTTCAGAAAATATAAAAACATTTGAAAATTTGAAAAAGCCAAAAACAATAGAAAATGAAAAAGAGTTTTGTGTAAAAAGAGGAAATGTACATCAGTAGACAATCACAGTACGCTAAAGAAATGAAAAGTCAAATGTGATAAACGGTCTCACTGATGATATGCCAGTAGGTTTTTACACGCTTAGTAGATTGATTTCGAGATATAAACCTAAATTTCAATATCTTACTTATCTCGTGGGGAAAATTTCTCGGATATATGGGTAACCCCCGAAATCTTGTTTGAGAGATTGCCTGATTCTGGATACTAGGTTTTTATACTGTTTGATATCTGGGGTATTATACCTGGTCTTCTGATATTGCGGAAGCAATGGCCTAGACCTCGTATAATACTTTATGCACTTAAAACTTACCCTCTAAATAAAAATCGAAAAATATCGAAAGATATGAATCAAATGCAGTTTTAAAGAAGATCCCTAAGTGGGACACACCTAAAGTCGAACTTTTATCTCTTTGACTGAACGGTAGTTCATACCTGAGCTCTCAAGGTCTCGCACTAACCCAGAGTATAGATATCAATATAGTATATTCACCTGTAAGACTGAATCTAGGGAAACTTGATACGGGAGTATATTCTGAGGTGGCACACGTGAATAAGTTTAAGTTCTTAAATCACTAATTCTCGTATCTCGAATCGATTGAACTTTGTGTGAAAATTTAAGTGGATCTATATACTGACAATCTAAGTGAATCATTCAGAACTTAAAGTGTTTAAGCTCAACGGTGCTAGTGATTTTTCAAAAACTGATATGATCATCTGACACGAACTCAAACAAAAATATTGTCCGTAAATATTTCTTTACTGCTTTATATTTAAAAAAAATACAAAAAGCTTATGATTCTACTTTATTTTCGACAACCGATGTCCGAAAGCTGAGTTTCAAAATCTGTGTAGCTGAACGTGTTTCTGAAAATAAACAAGTTCATTAATTTGAAACTTGAGTTTTTAAATGAAAAATCAAAAACCGTTTGTGAAATCTTCAAGGTCATTAAATTGGACATGGATGATTATGTTGAGAAAAGTTTTGGTTATTTAAACTGTCAAATATATAGTTGTTTGATAAGAGGAGAGAGCCAGGTTATCATTCCTGGAAAATTTAAAATTGTTAAATACTTGAGTGATTAAAAGCCAGGTTCTCGATTAGACAATATTTAGAGCCAGGTCATCGATTCTGGAAAACCAAAACGCTTTCTCTGTTAGATATAAAATCCAGATTTCTGTGAACAAACGATGTCCTATGATGTCACATATTTGAAATGCTCCAGCTTATCCATGATTACATATTTAGAGCTAGGTTGTTGTTTTTGAACTTTAAATTGTCAAAATCTTATAGATTGTTTGAGAATTTATAGATGTTTAAGCCAGACTACGATCCCGATAGCAGAACTTAAGGGGAGTCTAAAGACGAGCTCAAAGTAAGGGGGAGCTTGTAGAACCAGGTGACGATCCTAGCAACTGAAAGCACGGAATCTTAAAGCAAGGGGGAGCCTGAAACTGGAGTTAAACGAAAGGAGGAGCAGTTTGAAGCTGAAAGCAGATCCACAGGGATTCTAATAGAGATAAAGAGGGAGTCTGTGTTACTGAATATGTTATCATTTCTATAAAGACTCAAAGAGAGACAGAAAGCAACGAGATTGACTGCAGAAATATCCAAGGGGGGGGGGTCTGTGAATCCATATGTCTATCGCTTGAGTCAATCACGTAACGTAGCTTTATCAGATGATACAAGACCGGTGCTGAAGACAGGAAAAGGCAAACATTGGTGTGTACTGAAGTCCATTCGGACGAATGGACACATAGTCCGCCCGGAAACCCATCCGTCTGGATGAGGCCATTCGCTTCCTTGATCCATCCGGATGGGTCATGCCTATAAATAGGAGATTGGGTCTTTGTCATTTGTAACTTTTTGTGTCTTGAGTGGGGATACTCTGTCTGTTTGATTTCTCGGTTTTGTAATTGTTATATCAGTAATCAAAAATCAGTTTTTAATTACATTCTTGTCTTCTGTCCACACACGTGATTTGATTCCGCACATATCACGTGGTGTTACGCATTCAACAGTTAAAGAATTCATCCGATCCTGAATTCACAAAAAAGAGTACACATAAAAAACACTTGATAGTCCACAAAAACCTTCCACTAAGAATAACAGACCTTTGTGCCTGTCCAAACAGCTGTTACAAAACAGTTGAACAAAACCCCTGCTCGTGACAGATGCACCACCATCAAACCAGTTCCCAAGAGGACATGGTCCACCATCATACCAAAAGGTCCCACATGCTTATGAAGCCTACAAAAGGCCCTCTAAGCCCAAAGTGAATAGGCATCCTTTTGGTTTTCAACATCTGACAGGAGATTGTCCATAATAGTGGTTACAGAAAAATGTTCAAAAATCTGTTCAAATCCCTGACTTAACCACTGTTCATGCTCCTGGACATGAGGCTGACCTATCTATGACCCCATCCAAAGCCTTATTGGCTTTGCAGACCCACCTGAACTAATTGTTTACTTGATGTGCAGGGAGCTTCTGCATGCTTAGATAGTTTATGGTATGTAGATAGTGGAGGCTCCAGGCACATGACAGGATGTAGAGCCCTACTCAAAGATTTCAAAAAAAGATGGAGGGGGTGATATATCCTTTGGTAACAATTCAAAAGGAAAGGTGTTGGGGTTAGGGACTGTTCAGGCTGGGAAGCTCAAGTTTGAGAATGTCAATCTTATTGGGCAAGAATGAGTGACAAAGTCTATGGCTCATTCTTCACTAAGGATAACTGTAAGATTCTTGGGCAAGAAATGGTGAAAAAGATTGAAGAAATCATAGCCCAGGGTAAAACACAGCTTGTTGCTCAAAGGAGTGGCAATGTTTATGTAGTTGATATGTCAAAAGAGATAGTTTATGGTATGTAGATAGTGGAGGCTCCAGGCACATGACAGGATGTAGAGCCCTACTCAAAGATTTCAAAAAAAGATGGAGGGGGTGATATATCCTTTGGTAACAATTCAAAAGGAAAGGTGTTGGGGTTAGGGACTGTTCAGGCTGGGAAGCTCAAGTTTGAGAATGTCAATCTTATTGGGCAAGAATGAGTGACAAAGTCTATGGGTCATTCTTCACTAAGGATAACTGTAAGATTCTTGGGCAAGAAATGGTGAAAAAGATTGAAGAAATCATAGCCCGGGGTAAAACACAGCTTGTTGCTCAAAGGAGTGGCAATGTTTATGTAGTTGATATGTCAAAAGATAACCCAATGGCTGATGCTTGTCTGTTCTCAGCTTCCTCTAACAAAGAGACAGAATTATAGCACAGGAGACTTGGGTACACAAATCTTAAGACTATCACTACACTCTCAAAACAAGGTCGTGTATGTAACACCTGCGTCCCCAGACTTTTAGATATTTTCAATTTTAGTCCTTGATCTTTATAGACATTTATACTTTTGATACTTGGTAAATTTTATGCTATATACTAGATACTTGAAACGTCTAAATCTAAATACTTGGAATGCCTAAATCTACATACTTGAAAATGCCTAATTCTACATACTTGACACTTGGAAGACTAGATTCTTGACTCTTGATACTTTGGTGCTTGAATCTTGAGGCTCGTGAAACTTGAGACTTGGTTGAACGAGGGACTGGAGTCTTGTCACTGGAAGAAACTATGAAACTTTGAAATCTTATGTGTTATTGCTATAATCTAGTTAATCTATACCCAATAATGTGCAACGCTTAATCTAACTCGCAAATCGAATCAAAGACGGTGAAACGGAAAGATGGGATTGACCGAGTGGCAATCCGATAGGATGACCATCCGATCGGATGGCCACTCGATCGAGTCACCATCCGATCCGAGTGCACACCGCCTTCACTCCTTCTCACACTATAAGTAGGCCTGTCACATCACGATTTTCACTGATGTGACAGCGTCACTCGACCAGACGCACGCACTCCTATTTTCCTCCATTTCTCGCCGATTTCGGTACGTTTTACACTAGATTCTTGTACATCTTTGATCTACACATCATTCTCTACAAGATTCTCCTTTGAAATCTCACTTTTCACCATGAGATCTCTAAGATTTGAGCTCTTGAAGATGATGTCATCATGGCGGTTGTACCAAACTGTTGTGTGACGTCATTCTGGTCAAGATCAAGCTCAGATCTAAGAAATTTCATGCGTTTTACACTAAATCTATGGTAGATCTAAACCTTTCAAGATAAAACCTACGTTTCTCTTCATATCTTTCTTGAATTTTTGCATAAAAACGGTGAGATCCGGATCTAAACGGACTGTAGACTTGATTATTAGTCTGGAGTCGGCTTAGAAAGGGATTGTTACCAGAGAAGACAGCCGGAGTACGGATTCTGACATAAATATCATCACGAACTCACGACTGAACGGACTGGGGTGATTCCCATCCGATCAGATCTGCTGTACACTGATGTGTTTACCATTGTCTCAATACATACCATGTTGTTGCTGCTTGATCAGAAACTTAGAAATTTTACAAGATTAGGAACGGGACTAGGATAGCCCGATCGAGTGGTAATCCGATCGGATAGCCATCCGATTTAACATCCTCCCGATTAGGAGACACTTGTCTCTTAACCCTAAACACTTTGAGACTTTGATCGTCGAATGGCAACACGATCGGATAGCCATCCGATCGAACTGCCATCCGATTAAAGTAGCAATATGTTTTGAAACCTTTAACACTTAGAACCTTTTTGAAGACTTAGAACTTTGGATCGAATGGCCATCCGATCGAACAACCATCCGATCAAGGTAACCCAAACTGACACTTCACCTGACAACTGAAATCTTGACATGCGGATCGGATGACCATTCGATCGAATGGCCATCCGTCCCACTCATACCCATGCCATCTCAATCGAATGGCACTCCGATCGGATGGTCATCCGATCGGACAGCCATCCGATCAATATGACTGATCCGACACTTCGTGCAATCTCGTTATTTTGTCCAACACTTATCTGTTGTAATCTAAATCAGGCTAAACCTAGAGAGCTTCCTTTGATCCAATAACAGTTGACCTGTTAAGCAATCACTGTGAGTATACTCGATCCCTTTTTGTTTTAAACTTTGGGATGTAACATGTATTGTATTAAACTACGATACTTGAGACTTTTGCAAACTAAACTCTATCCTACGTGCATGTGAAACTTGTGATTCTTGTATTCTATTTTGTGCTATGTGGAAGTTTAATCAAGTGTGTGTAGTTCCACCTTAACAATAGTAGCGCTATAGGAGATGCACCTCCCCATTATTCTCGGGGGTATTGTTAGGAGGATTCTAGTTTTCCTTGAGACTTGGGAAAATAACAAAGCATCGGGATACTTGGGCTATCACTTGTTGGACTGCGAACACTAGCATGGTTGAAACTATTTTATTACACTTACATATGGATATGAGACTTTAATCTATTATGCTATTATTCAAACTTGTATACTCACCGGTACATTTTTGTGCTGACTATATTTTAATACATGTTGCAGGCTGATAGATGCTGGAACTATGGAATACAAGCTAGGATTGATGCTTAGAAACTCGCCTAGTTTAATTCTAGAATTTGAAATAATGATTTTGTGATTGTATTTGATATTTATGGTTAAATGGATGTTTTAGACAATTTTGTATGAAACTTATTTAATCTATATTGAAATCAATAGTGTTATGGAATCTCATGAGCAATCTGAACGCTTAGTGCTCGCACCCTGATGTTTCCGCCATCGGTTGGGGTGTGACAGATTGGTATCAGAGCCATAACTATAGGGAATTAGGATAAGTAGGAATACTTGCCCTAGTCTATAGTTCTAGGAATCTTGATTCTTATATGTTGTTTAAGACTTATGCATTCTACTGTATCTGCTTCCTAGCAGCATATTTCCCTGTTAAACTTACATACCTTTCCTAAGGCTGATACAATATACACTTGATACCTTGAAAACACTCTTAACCAGTGTCTGTGTTTTGCACGAGATATGCCCTCAAGTCAGGAGTGACATCCGAACCTTGATGGAAAACCTCCAAATTATTCTAGTAGGTCTTGTCTGCGGATAAGTACCAACGCTATTAGGGTACGATGTTGTCAAGTTAGAGGTGACACTCGAACCTTGATAACTAGTCCCGCTCCTTGAAGTTTTTATGTCTCGCCAAAGTCTCGAAACTTCCATTCAATTAGGAACGTGAAATGACCAAAAGGGCGAATATCGTAGGCCTAACATCGATGACGTATTTGTCTTAGTAAGTCAAGACACGTTTCCTTAATTCGAAAGGGGTTCAAATCACTTTGGTTGGTCACCGTTCCTCTACCTGGAACAATCCTATGTTTTATGAGCCTATCTTTTTATGTTAACTCGATTTTATGTGTGGTTTTAAACTTGATTCTTCGTTTATCTTGATTCTTTGTTTATTTTGAAGCTCTTTATATGAATCACACGTATGTTCGCAATCTAAAGCCTAAATTCTAATCTCTTAGGATCAAACTAAATTTAAGAAGTTTATCTACGGTGTTAATCTATCTAATCAATCTATGTGATATGGTGGTTGTAAGGTACTAGATGTAACATGGAATGGAATACGAGGGAAAAGTGACGTGTTAGAAACATGGTGGATACGCCGCTGGTACTTCCTATATATAAGTGTTTCTGACATGTTACCAACTTTCGTACCAAGTGCCATGCGAAACTTAGTGCCTGCGGATCGACAATGATGTTGTTGAATTCTAAGACTATGGAAGAACTATTTAAAACTATGTGTAATCTAGTGTGTACTCTAGTGAAATCTATGTGCAATCTATGTATGTGCTATTTTGAGAAACAAAATACGAAACGTAGCCTAGCGCCGAAGACGAGGCGGAAGTGGCATGTCCGAAGCATGGTGGATACGCTGCTGGTACTTCCTATATATAAGTGTTTCTGGCATGTTACCGAACCTTCGTACCACACGCTAAGTGAAGTTCGTCGTTTTGTAGGCTCGGGTTGAAGTTGTGAAATCTATTTGGGCTAATCTATGTTGTTGAAACTATTTGGCCAATCTATGTGGAGATCTTGTGGTGAATTCTAATGATGTGGCAAACGAAGCATGACACCGATGACGAGACGGGCGTGGCATGATTGAAGCATGGTGGATACGCCGCTGGTACTTCCAATATATAAGTGCTTCCGTCATGTTGCCAAACTTTCGTAGCACGTGCCATGCGGGATTTCGTTGTTTGCGGATTGTTAACACTAGTCTATGTGAATCTATTGAAGTCTATGGAAACCTATTGAATTTATGTAAATCTATTAAAGTCTATGGAAGTCTAGTGAAGTCTATCGAATCTATTGAAGTTATTGAAGACTATTTGGAATCTAACGTAATCTATTGAAATCTATGTGAATCTATGATAACGATGATGAGTGTGTTTTGCGACACGTAACATGACACCGAGTACGAGGCAGAAGCGATTGTGCCCAAATAGTGGTGGATACGCCGCTGGTACTTCCTATATATAAGAGTTTCTGCCATGATTGCCAAACTTCGTACAACGTGCCATGCGAAGGTCGTGGTTTGCAGTATCTATGTGAATCTTGAGTCTTAGTCTATCGTGTGTGAATCTATATTAATCTAGACTTATACGATCCTTTTATCGGATCTTTAGATGTCTTCTCGAAAGCTATCTGACACTCTCAAGAGATCTAGGGAAAAGTCGCAGAAAAAGATGATGTCATTTATGGCCGACCAGATTGCTCGAGTCGTGCCAAAGATCGTCTCTGAGATCCAAGGATCAAACACTCCTCCATCCTCTGTGGACTCAAAGGCTAAAAAGCAAAAGCCTACTAAGTTTAGCTACAAGCATTTCATCTCTTGCAATCCTAAGCCTTTCACGGGCAATGATGGGGTGACCGCTATGCTCGAGTGGTTTGACAGCATCAAGGTTACCTTTATCAACAGCGAGTGCCCAGATCATCTAAAGACTAGGAGTGCGACTGGAATGTTTTAAGGCAAAGCATTGGAGTGGTGGTCAAATGAGAGAAACATACGTTCGAACGAAGAAGCTTATGCCCTTCCCTGGACCGAGGTGTGTGAACTAATGATGCTTGATTTCTGCCCTCCCCATGAACAATTGAAGCTTGAAGAAGAGTTCTGGCACTTGAAGTAGATAGGTGATGATAATCTGGCTTATACTACCCGATTCAAGCAGTTCAGCTTGATCGTTCCTCACTTGGTTTCTACCCCTAGGCGCATGATAACCAAGTACATCAATGGTCCACCTCCTGCTATGCGTGATTCTATTGAAGCAGCTCAACTCGAAACTATTGAGGAAGTCTATCGTCTTGCAGCTAGTCTCAACAACAACCGCGTTCATGATAAGCAGTTTGCTAACTCTGTGCCCTCCAAGTCTACACATCAAGTTACCCAGCAGCCAAGTGGTAGCAAGAATAAGAGGAGAAAGTCTCAGGGTTCAGGATGCAATGCTATTGTTCCTACAGCAAACCCTGCTTCTAAACGTGCTCCTACTGCTGCTGCTGCTCCAATTATTGCTGCACCTGAAGTCAAGAAGCGGTACTCTGGGTCTTACCCCAAGTGTACGACTTGCAACTTTCATCACCCTACTACCTCAGCATGCCATTTGTGTACCAACTGCAACCCCTATGGTCACACGACCCCTTACTGTCGTCAAGCTAATCCTACTCAACCAGCCCAGCAAGCCCCAGCTCAGGCAGCCCTACCAGCTCTTCCAGCTCCTCAACAGAACCCGAGGCCAGTCAATGCTGTTCGTGCATGCTACAAGTGTGGAGACACTACTCATCTTTGTAACCAGTGTCCCCAGCTGAACCAGGACCAGCAACTATCCGCTCGTGGACGAGCATTCAACCTTAATGCTAATCAGGCTCGTAATGACAATGATGTTGTCAATGGTACGTTTCTTGTGAATAACCTTTACGCTTCGATTCTTTTTGATACTGATGCCAATAGAAGTTTTTTGTCCGTGGAATTCGAATCTTTGCTAAACTGTGCACGCTCTAAGTTACCTAAGTCGTTTACGGTAGAGATTGCCGATGGGAATTCTATTCTAATCGATTCTATTCTTTGTGGTTGTTCTTTGATTCTTAACGACCACGTGTTTACTATTGCTCTAATACCCATGCAATTGGGTAGTTTTGATGTCATTATCGGTATGGATTGGTTGCGTAAGAATCATGCCGAGATTTCTTGTCACGAGAAGTCTGTTCATTTACCTCTTCCGTCCGGTGATATTTTGCATATCTATGGAGGCCGACCTTCGAAAGGACTAAGGCTGATGCATGCACACATGTGAATAGATGCTTACGTAAACAGAACTTTGCATTCTTGGCCCACATAGTGGAACAAAAGGTCAAAGGGAAGAACATAAGCGATGTTCCAGTGGTGTGTGATTTCCCTGATGTCTTTCCTGAAGATCTACCCGGTCTTCCTCCTCCTAGATCTGTTGATTTCCGTATTGATCTCGTACCTGGTGCGACTCCTGTCGCCAAGGCTCCTTATCATCTTGCACCTTCCGAGATGCAAGAATTATCCAGTCAACTACAGGAACTGCTCGACAAGGGTTTTATTCGTCCGAGTACCTCTCCGTGGGGTGCTCCTGTTTAATTTGTCAAGAAGAAGGATGGTTCTTTTCGTATGTGTATCCACTACCGTGAACTTAATAAGCTTACCGTTAACAATCGTTACCCTCTACCTCGTATTGATGACATATTTGACCAACTACTAGGCGCCTCATGCTTCTCGAAAATCGACCTTCGTGTACTCGAGGATGATGTACCCAAAACCGCTTTTCTTACTCGTTATGGACACTAAGAGTTCGTGGTCATGCCTTTTGGATTGACCAACGCTCCCGCTGTGTTCATAGACCTTATGAATCGTGTTTGTAAACCCTATTTTGTTCGTTTTGTGATAGTCCTTATTGATGATATTCTCATTTATTCTAAGTCTAAAGCTGATCATGCTCGTCATTTATGCTTAATGCTTGAACTCTTGCGTGGCGAACGTTTGTATGCTAAATTCTCTAAGTGTGAGTTTTGGATTGATGAAGTGCAATTTCTTGGTCATGTCGTTAGTCAACAAGGTATTCATGTTGATCCGTCTAAAATCGAAGCAGTAAAGAATTGGAGTACGCCTAAATCCGCATCTGAGATTCGTTCTTTTCTAGGATTGGCTGGTTATTACCGCTGAGTTATCTCGGACTTTTCTAAGATCGCTGTTCCTCTCACTTCATTGACTCAAAAAGAGAAACCTTTTGCTTGGGGTCCCGAGCAAGAGGAATCTTTTCAGACTCTCAAGACCCTTTTGTGTAACGCTCCTGTTCTAACTCTACCCGATGGGAATGACGATTTCGTGGTATATTGTGATGCCTCGAACCGTGAATTGGACTGCGTGCTCATGCAGCGGGACAAGGTTATTGCTTATGCCTCTCGTCAACTCAAAGTACATGAGAGAAACTACACTACTCAAGATTTGGAGCTTGGTGCAGTTGTATTTGTGTTAAAGATCTGGCGACACTACCTGTATGGTACAAAGTGTGTGGTTTTCACCGACCGTAAGAGCCTTCAACATATCTTTGACCAAAAGGAACTGAACATGCGACAGAGACCTTGGGTGGAATTACTTAACGACTACGACTGTGAAATTCGCTATCATCCTGGCAAGGCGAATGTAGTGGCCGATGCCGTTAGTCGTAAAACCCATTTTAAGGCTATTCGTATCTCTAGTGATCTGCATGCTGGTATTCGTGAAGCTCAGTAATCGTCAGCTAATGAAGGAAGTCTATCTGTTGAAGTTCTTGGCGCTAACGTGAATCAACTCGAAACTAAATCTGATGGTCTTCAGTACTATCTTAATCGCATCTGGGTACCAGATCGCGATAACCTCCATGAGCTCATTATGAATGAGGCTGACAAATCTCATTACTCTATTCATCCAGGTGCCGATAAGCTGTACCAGGATCTGCGTATGACTTATTGGTGGCCCGGTTTGAAGAAGGACATTGCTGTATATGTTTCTAAATGCCTTACTTGCTCGAAGGTAAAGGCTGAAAATCAGCGTCCTTCTGGACTCTTGGAACAACCTGAAATCCCAGTTTGGAAATGGGATAGCATTGCTATGGACTTTATTACCAAACTACCCCGTATACCTTTTGATCACGATAGCATCTGGGTGATTGTTGATCGTTTGACCAAATCAGCCCACTTTCTTCCTATTCGCGAAGATTATAAAGTGGAGAAAATCTATATCGATGAGATTATATGCCGGCATGGCATACCTCTCGACATAATCTCAGACCGAGATGGTTGCTTTACTTCACGCCTTTGGCAAACTTTTCAATTCGCTATGGGTTCTCATTTAAATCTTAGCACGACCTTTCATCCTCAAACGGATGGACGGACTGAGCGTACTATTCAGACCCTAGAGGATATGCTCCATTCCTGCGTTATCGACTTTGGTGGTAACTGGGATGTACATTTACCCTTGATTGAGTTCTCGTACAACAACAGCTATCATTCCAGTATTCAGATGGCTCCTTTTGAAGCTTTGTATGGCCGCAAGTGCCGATCTCCTCTCAGCTGGCATGAGATTGGTGACAAGCAGTTTACTGGCCCTGAAATCATTCAAGAGACAACGGATAGGATTCACCAGATCCGTGATAACTTGACCAAGGCTAGGAGCAGACAAAAGAGCTATGCTGATAATAGGCGCAAGACTCTGGAATTTGATGTTGGTGACCGAGTTCTTCTTAAGGTATCTCCCTGGAAGGGAGTAGTTCGTTTTGGTAAGAAGGGAAAGCTCGCTCCTCGCTATGAAGGTCTTTTCAAGATACACAAAAGGATTGGCAAGGTAGCGTACAGACTCGACCTGCCACAAGAACTAGCCAACGTGCATCTAGTGTTCCTCGTATCGAATCTACGTAAATGCCTAGCCGACGAGGAACTACAGGTTCCCCTTGAAGACTTGCAAATAAACAAGGTTGTACACTATATGGAGAAACCGGTCGAAATCATGGATCAGGGCGTCAAGCGATTGAGGTGCATCAAAATTCCTATCGTCAAGGTTCGTTGGGAAGGAAAGCGTGGCGCCGAATTCACTTGGGAACTGATAAGTGAGATGAAGATCAAGTATCCGCAGCTCTTCGAGCAGTCTTCTTCCTAGATTTCGGGGACAAAATCTCCTAAAGGAGGGGATATTGTAACACCTGTGTCCCCCAGACTTTTAGATGTTGTCAATTTTAGTCCCTGGTCTATGTAGACATTTATACTTTTGATACTTGGTAAATTTTATGCTATATACTAGATACTTGAAACGTCTAAATCTAAATACTTGGAATGCCTACATCTACATACTTGGAAATGCCTAATTCTAGATACTTGACACTTGGAAGACTAGATTCTTGACTCTTGATACTTTGGTGCTTGACTCTTGAGGCTCGTGAAACTTGAGACTTGGTTGAACGAGGGACTGGAGTCTTGTCACTGGCGGAAACTATGAAACTTTGAAATCTTTTGTGTTATTGCTATAATCTAGTTAATCTATACCCAATAATGCACAACGCTTAATCTAACTCGCAAATCGAATCAAAGATGGTGGAACGGAAAGATGGGATTGACCGAGTGGCAATCCGATCGGATGACCGTCCGATCGGATAGCCATCCGATCGGATGACCAACCGATTGGATGGCCACTCGATCGAGTCACCATCCGATCTGAGTCCACACCACCTTCACTCTTTCTCACACTATAAATAGGCCTGTCACATCACCATTTTCACTGATGTGATAGCCTCACTCGACCAGACGCATGCACTCCTATTTTCCTCCATTTCTCGGCGATTTCGTTATGTTTTACACTAGATTCTTGTACATATTTGATCTACACATCATTCTCTACAAGATTCTCCTTTGAAATCTCACTTTTCACCATGAATCTCTAAAATTTGAGCTCTTGAACATGATGTCATCATGGCGGTTGTACCAAACTGTTGTGTGACGTCATTCTGGTCAAGATCTAGCTCAGATCAAAGAAATTTCATGCGTTTTACACTAAATCTATGGTAGATCTAAACCTTTCAAGCTAAAACATATGTTTCTGTTCATCTCTTTCTTGAATTTTTGCATAAAAACGGTGAGATCCGGATCTAAACGGACTGTAGACTTGATTATTAGTCTGGAGTCGGCTTGGAAAGGGATTGTTACCGGAGAAGACAACCGGAGTATGGATTCTGACATAAATATCTTCACGAACTGACGACTGAACGGACTGGGGTGATTCCCATCCGATCAGATTGGCTGTACACTGATGTGTTTACCATTGTCTCAATACGTACCATTTCGTTGCTGCTTGATCAGAAAATTTGAAATTTTACAAGTTTAGGAACGGGACTAGGACAGCCCGATCGAGTGGCAATCTGATCGGATAGCCATCCGATCGAACAGCCACCCGATCAGGAGACACTTGTCTCTTAACCCTAAACACTTTGAGACTTTGAAACTTTGATCGTCGAATGGCAACCCGATCGGATAACCATCCGATCGAACTGCCATCCGATTAAAGTAGCAATATGTTTTGAAACCTTTAACACTTAGAACCTTTTTGAAGACATAGAACTTTGGATCGAATGGCAATCCGATCGGATGGCCATCCGATCGAACAACCATCTGATCAAGGTAACCCGAGTTGACACTTCACCTGACAACTGAAATCTTGACACGTGGATCGGATGACCATTCGATCGAATGGCCATCCGTCCCACTCACACCCATGCCATCTCAATCGAATGGTAATCTGATCGGATGGCCATCCGATCGGACAACCATCCGAACAAGATGACTAATCCGACAGTTCGTGCAATCTCGTTGTTTTGTCCGACACTTATCTGTTGTAATCTAAATCAGGCTAAACCTAGAGAGCTCCCTTTTTGTTTTAAACTTTGGGATGCAACATGTATTCTATTAAACTACGATACTGGAGACTTTTGCAAACTAAACTCTATCCTATGTGTATGTGAAACTTGTGATTCTTGTATTCTATTTTGTGCTATGTGGACGTTTAATCAAGGGTGTGTAGTTCCACCTTAACAATAGTAGCGCTATAGGAGATGCACCTCCCCATTATTCTCGGGGGTATTGTTAGGAGGATTCTAGTTTTCCTTGAGACTTGGGAAAACAACAAAGCATCGGGATACTTGGGCTATCACTTGTTGGACTCCGAACACTAGCATGGCTGAAACTATTTTGTTACACTTACATATGGATATGAGACTTTAATCTATTATGCTATTATTCAAACTTGTATACTCGCCGGTACATTTTTGTGCTGACTCTATTTTAATACATGTTGCAGGCTGATAGATGCTGGAACTATGGAATACAAGCTAGGATTGATGCTTAGAAACTCGCCTAGTTTAATTCTAGAATTTGAAACAATGATTTTGTGATTTTATTTGATATTTATGGTTAAGTGGATGTTTTAGACAATTTTGCATGAAACTTATTTAATCTATATTGAAATCAATAGTGTTATGGAATCTCATGAGCAATCTGAACGCTTAGTGCTCGCACCCTGATGTTTCCGCCATCGGTTGGGGTGTGACAGTGTAAGAGGTCTTCCACAAATACTTTTTACTTGTTCTAAGCATTGTGTTTCCTATCTAAAAGGTAAACAACATAAAAGCTCATACAAGTCCATTGAAGAGTCCAAAATAACCAAGTGTTTGCAAATGCTACACATGGATTTGTTTGGCCCAGTAAAAATCATGAGTTTGAAAAAGAAAAGATATTGTTTGGTCATTGTAGATGTTTTTTCTAGGTTTACATTGTCACACCCCAACCGATGGCGGAAACATCGGAGTGAGACGAAATAGATTGCAAGATACTTCATAACGCTATTTGTGACAAGTATTTAAATAATAAATTTTCATTTCATTTCTAAAGAGTCAATTACAAGGATTGGAAACAATTACAACATGAATAATGAAATACCATACACTAAAAATACAAATTTAAAGTGTGTATCTAAGCATCCTACTAGATTCCATGCATCACCAACATCATCGCTAAACCTGTAACATGTTTTAAAAGCGTAGTTCAATACAAAAGTATTGGCGAGTATACAAGTTTGGTGCATAGTACATAAGTATAAAAATGATAAGGAACAATCCACATGGGAAAGCTAGTTATCAAGATTAACGTATAAACTGGCATGCGATTTATAAGTCAACCCTCTGTTTACGCAAGTATGAATGAATAAACCTAACATGACCTCTCGTTCACGGGTGGTGCGTTACTCCTATAGCGCTATATATGTCAAGGATAGGCTCGTACGAAGTTAATGATACGTCTAACACAAAACGTATAACCCCAAGTTTAATGTATCAAGTAATCAAGTATGCAAGCATGTATAAGGAATGTTTGTGCATTTACAAATAAAGTTTAAGTGTAAGTTCCATAGATAAATGTGTTACACCCCAAAAGGTGGTAAACGAAAAGGGGGTTCAAGTATACTCACAAAATTGCATATGCTTTCCAATTATCTAAGTATTGATGAGTGTATGAGATTGGGAGGACGAATGTATAAGGGTTAAATTTCAAGGTAAGTTTAGAGTCGAGATTCGGAATTTAAAAGGAATATGGAAAATACATATGCAAAAGTAATCATCTTTAACACATAATGTTTTAGATGATGTAATCAAACACCTTGACAAATGAACACAAATTCGTCATCAAAGGTTCGATTATTTGGAATATACATATAAGTAGTATGTAGTGTATATATTATATCATATAGGTCAAGTAGGAGGTAGGAGGATAAATCCACCATTTAGGAACCTCTTTGTATCATGGAAGTCATGTAGGAGGTAGGAAGAACAAGTCTTCCATTTAGGTACCTCTAGATGTTCACCACTACACTTGACGTTATGAACATTCAAGGAGGGTCATGAACTTACAAGTAATAATGGAATAAGAACAACTAATCTAAGAGAAAACATCAAGCAATGTGTGGATTTTCAAGTAGGATAGCCCAAGCTAATCCTAGATCACACATTCATCAAGCTTAAGGCTTGAACATCACTTGTGGGTTAAACCCTTGATCAAAACAGAAAGTTTGTGAGGTTTGCACCTCTAATTTTACATGTCTCAACCTTTTTTTTAAGCATAACTAACCATAGATGTGTTTATAAGCATAAGGACATAGGTTTGAGATGAGTTTCCTCAAGTTTATCAAAGTTTGAATCAAGAACAGAAAAATCCGTCAACTTTGGAGCCCTTTTGGCGACGTTCCAGGGCTTGGTTCTCCATGGAAAACCAATGGAAATGTAGCTAAGGTCAATACAAATAAGTAGGAAAAAGAATCGAGTGAATCGGATAAGAAATGAGTGAGTTATGCTCACTTTTGTGAATGTTGGTATTTCTACTCGAACTTATGGAATCAGCTGCGATTTGGAGAGAGTTTGAGAGTGTTTTAGTGTTGCAAAAGTGGTAGGGAGGCTGTTTATAAGTGGTATTTATAGGGGGAAGGATTAGGGTTAAGTTGGGTTGGCATTTAATACAAGTAGGTGAGAGTTTAAGCAATAAAATAGAGAAATAATTCAGCAATATATGGCTGAATTGCAAGGGCTGTTTGGCAGCTTATATATTTTTTTTGGTTGTTTAAATGTTGTAAAATGTATAAATAAGATGTATTTTATATATGGTTAACATGTCCTACAATGTCTAGTATGTATTGAACATGTATCAAGGCCAAAAGGTATATTAAACATGAATTAAAGTAAGAGTAAAAAAATATATATTGTGTATAAGTAAATATAACAAGTATGTACGACATGTGACTTGAGGTATTAAATAAGCGTAAAGAACATGAATTTGCATCTTGCAAAATGTGACCAAATGTTTGTTTAAGAATCACGAACACATGGTAGTTGTTTGCGTGTTAATCTTCGTAAATATGCATTAAGTATAAACAACATGAATTTCATATAAAAGATAAATTTTTTTACTACAACCGAAGTCTCGGATTTACAATGGCTTGAAATGAATTACGATTACAAAGGAGACAGATTTCCAAAAGTAGAAATATACGACAAGTTTTCTAATCAGGGAAAGTGCGAAAAAGCAGGGCGTTACACACATGGACTTACTTTTTACACTCTAAGGATGAGACTGCAGGTATCTTGCAAGACTTTGTCAAACAGGTTGAAAAGCAATTTGACTTGTAAGTAAAAATCTTTAGAAGTGACAATCGAACAAAGTTTAGAAACAAGGAGTTGGATGAGTTTTGTGTGGCAAAAGGGATTGTAAGGCAGTACAACATCCCAAGAACACCAGAACTAAATGGGATGGTTGAAAGGAAAAACAGAACCTTGATTAAAGCTACCAGAACAATGCTTGCAGACACAGGTTTACCCTTAACTTTTTGGGCAGAGGCTGTAAACACTACTTGTTATGTGTAGAACATACTTTTGATCAACCCCAGGCATCAAAAGACTGCCTATGAAACTCTGTTCAAAATCAAACCACTGATCTCATATTTCAAAATCTTTAGCTGCCCATGTTTTATCTTAAACCTAAAAGATTCAATTTCAAAATTTGCAGCAAAGTAGATTGTGGTTACCATCTGGGATACTCAACCACTGCCAAGGCCTAGAAAGTGTTTAACACAAGGACTATGTGTGTGGAAGGGACTTTGAATGTGAAGTTCAATGAACTTTCATCACTAAAAATCCCAGCAAACCCTGCTGAACTGCTTGACCTTTTAAATTTACATTTGAAGATGTGTCTGTCAAGACTAACCCTGCAGGTACCCCACAATCTGTCTCACAAGACTATGGATGTGACATTATGATCCCACAATACAAAGTCACTACCACCACAAGAGCAGCAGATGTTCAAAACAGCTGTCAAAACTCATCCACTACCGAATCAACAGTTGTTGATAAAACCTCTGCCACCACATCATCTCCAACCTCTGTTGATAAAAATCAACACTGTGCCACACCCATTCCTCCACCTCCATTTCAAAAAGATGTTGGTTCTTCAAATTTACCAATAGATGTTAGCTCAGATGATTCACGTCTACAACCCTCACCTCTCAATGCAATTGTTCTATACAAGGGGGATCTAATCTTCCTTAAATCTCATCCACCTGATTAAGTGATTGGCAACATCAATGAAGGGGTTCTCACAAGAAGTCAATCCCAAAACATTTGTCTTTTTGCAGACTTTATATCACTCCATCAACCAGTCAAGTACCTAGAGGCACTGAAAGATAATAGTTGGGTAGAAGCCATGTAAGAAGAGCTCCAATAGTTCAAAAGACAACAAGTATGGGAACTTGTACCACTATGAAAGGATGTAAGTCCAATTGGCACAAAGTGGGTCTTCAAGAACACAACAAATGAAAGGGGCATTGTTGTCAAGAACAAAGCCAGGCTTGTAGTTCAAGGTTACAAACAAGAAGAAGGCATAGACTATGATGAGACATTTGCTCCTGTAGCAAGACTTGAAGCCATCAGACTGTTCTTAGCCTTTGCTGTCAACCACAACATCAAGGTGTGTTAAATGGATATCAAGTGTGCCTTCCTTTATGGCAAAATTCAGGAAGAGGTATATGTTTGCCAACCTCCTGGTTTTGAAGATCCTTTTTATCCAGATCATGTCTACAAGCTTAATAAAGCTTTGTATGGCTTGAAACAAGCACCAAGGACCTGGTATGAAACGCTTTCCACTTTTCTCATCTCTATAGGCTTCACAAGAGGTAAAATTGACAAAACACTGCTTTTAAAATGGAGAGGAAAAGATTTGATGATTGTCCAAATTTATGTTGATTACATCATCTTTGGAGGCACATGCAATTCCATGTGTGAAGAGTTTAGGCAACTCATGACAGCAGAGTTTGAAATGAGTGCAATGGGAGAACTCCAATGCTTTCTTGGTCTCCAAGTTAAGCTGTTGCAAAATGGTACTTTCATTCATCAAAGCAAATATATAAAAGATCTTTTAAACAAATTTGACATGAATGATTGTAAACCATGAAGTACACCCATGGCAACCACAAAGCTTGTCACGTCTGATGAAAAAGATGACTTGGTGGATCAGACTTTATATAGAAGCATGATTGGGTCTTTATTGTACCTAACTTCATTGATGTGTGCAAAATGTAACATATAAATTACATCAAATGAGGCATAAAACTAACCCTGTTTTAGTACTAATGTTGGAAAAAGCGTGTTTTTGTCTTCCTTTTGAATTTACAGGACCAAATGAGCAAAAACGAACAAAAGGAACAAATATACAGGCAAAACCAACTTAAATACAGAGGAAAGGAATAAACGTGACATGCCCGACCCCTCGGTAGCATCCCCAAAACAAAAACAAGACAACAGAAGACTGACCACGGGGTCGTGCCCAGCCAGACACGGGAGCGTGGTCAGGAGCCTGCAGAAAAGACAAACCTGTAGAATCTTCTACGCCCACCACGGGGGCGTGCCCAGCTCAACACGGGGCGTGGTCAACGCAAAGATACGTAGAATCTTTCAAATCTTGATAGTACAGATACGATGCTGACCACGGGGCCGTGCCCACTGGACACGGGGCCGTGTGGGACCCTCTACTGACACTTGCATTTAATAAAGGAAGAGAAAAGGCTGGCCACGGGGGCGTGCCCACTGGACATGGGGCTGTGGCTAGATCTCTATGCAGGTTATAAATAGAGGTGCTTGGTTGACTTCAAAGGCATCCCTTGGCAAACCACTACTCTTCCACTTTGCCACCACCCCACCACCACTACAACACCAACACCCACCACCATCATCCATCATCCATCTTTAGAGAGTGTAGTAGTCTCGGGATCCTAGATTGATCATAAGGGTTCTTACCAATCAAAATCCATGTTTGGTTAAGCCTCTTACATCACTTGGTGAAGACAAGTCTTTTATGTATTAATTTTGATTTTAAATCTTTCGGCACTTTTTATTTGGTTTTGTATTAATGACTTTAATAACTAGTTTCTTATGTTGAAGGTGAATTTTCTTTATCATTTGTTCGTGGTGTCTTGGCGTTACTTTACTGTCTATATAAAGTAAAAGATTGCATCATTCATGTCTCTACGGTCTATATAGAGGAATGTTGGCTACCTGGCCAGGGGTTAAGAGAATGGTTTAGTAAGGTTCTTTCCTTGTTCAGTGTATAGATCCTGCAAGGACCTGGTTCAAGCTTACTAGGACCTCCTTCAATACCCACTGTTATCGGATGGCGGGGGTGCGAATAGCTTGAACGCCTCATATGTAAACTACTATTAATACATTAAACCGACTACTTGGGATTGTATCCCTGCTGACTCAAATCACTTGGCCGAGGGTAACGTCACCTTCAAAAGAGGGGCCTACCACTTTTTGCATTAATAACTTAATTAATTATCTTTCAATATTCCGACCCCTTGGGATTGTATCATTGCTGACTCAAACCACTAGGTTGAGGGTAATGTTACCTTCAAAAGAGGGGCCTAGAACTATAACTAATATAATCTCTTAAAAAGTGCGAAAATCATCAGAGGGTACATTAAAGGCGAGTCGGATCCAAGTGATTCATCTTGTCTATCTGTTTTTATTTTATTTTATTTTCTGCATTTTTTGTTTATTTCATGTTTCAAACCCTTTCTAAAAAAAAATAGATTGATTAGACGTTGAGGATAAACCGGTACTAAAAGCTCTTGTGTCCTTGGACGACCTCAGTATCTTACCAACGCTATACTACGCTCACGATGGATGCACTTGCCCAAGTGTGTGTTTAGTGTTAGTAGAATATTGTGTTTTATAAATTTAAAACTTGACTAATGTGTAAAATGGGCTCAAAATATTAATAAAATAATATCACGCTTCGCACACACCAAGTTTTTGGCGCCGTTGCTAGGGACACAAGGATTTTAAGAAAGTTTGGAATCAACGGCCTATGTATTATTACTTATATTTCTATTTTTTTTAGGATTTTTCTTAATTTTTCAGTTTCCGCAGACTTCAGCACGGGCCGTGCTCAGCCAGAAACGGGGTCGTGTCCATCTTTGTTACTGGCAATCCTGTTTTAAATCAGGCAGTAGCTGACCACGGGGCCGTGCCCACTGAACATGCCCCCGTGTCCACTTTTCAGTTACTGAAAACAGAACCGTACGATCACGATGGTTGGTAATTTCTGACAAAAATATGAGTGATATTGATTATTTTTACTTTCGCTCCTCTTACGGTGAATGGTGTCAAATATGTGGTGGATTTCATAAAGATTTAGAATGTTACTTTCTAAATTACACTCCGTACTATTTAGACCTATCGTTTTCCTGTAACCTTAAGATGGGCGAAAGTAAAAACGATCCCTATCTCTCTACCTGAATGCCCTCAACCATTTCTTTTAGATGACATAACTTCCGAAGAAATATGTCAGCTCGAAGAAATATTTCTCCAATGTAACACCTCGTAAAATCACGTCCAGTGATGTGATGACACATGTACTAAACTCTAATGAAGTCAAACGTGGACTATTAGGGACTAATTTTGCGAAAAAATGAAAACTTTGAATGTAGAAGGACTAAAAGTGTCAACATGCTTAAAATAAGCCTCTGAATGAACTTACACAGTATTCATAATTGCAATATAGCCACTTGTTGGTTGAGAGGAGTCGTTTGCGTAATTATTTGAAAGTTTGCGCGTTGAAGGGTTAAAAGCGTCAGCATGTTTAATTATACCTCTGAGTGACCTTTTAACGAACCCGAAGCATCGTGATGTTCGGTCATACTCTCGGGAATGCTTAATTGGGCCATGAAAGGCTTTGATATCGTTAAACGATATTACGCACAACTTTGTGCGTTAAAAAGGACTAAAAGCATCAACCTACGAAACTACGCCTTTGAGTGACCTTTTTAAACAAACCGGGAACTCCGTAATGCTCGGTCGTACTCCCGGGTGTGCCTAAGATTGGCCACTAGAGATGTTCGTACTTATTACTAGCATAACATATTAGATATGAAAATAATGTGCCATTTATGTCATTTGTGAAAGTTAAAAAATGAACTAAAAAGATTAAGGGGTCAGTTCTGCCAATCAGCTAAAGCTGAATTCCGGACCAGCATCGCTCGCGGGCCGCGAAGAATTGGGCCTGATGTCTTCGCGGGCCGCCAGAGCTCGAAACAGCAACAACATTGATCTTGTTGATGGTTTTGTTACTTGCAGCCCAATTCAAAGCATTTTAAACAATTTAAACGAATCAATGGGCTTGCTAACTGATTTTTATAGCTGGTAAGACACTTGTAATCATCCAAAGATGTTCCTAAAACACTTTGGCAAGATCCAATCTAGTCTCAAAAACTATAAATAAAAGTGATCTTCAACCATTTTCACTTGCATCTATCCTTCTTTCTTCCTACCTTCTCATATTGGGAGTTCCTGAGCATATTGGGAGCACCCTTTGAGTTCTTTTCAGTCCTTTCGTGACTAGTTCATTTTATTTGGCTTAAAAAGCCGAAAAGTCAAGCGTTTACGATAAACGCTTTGACTTTTAGTTAGACCGTAAACGGTCAAGCCATTGTTCACAACGAACATGGCTACGTGATCGTAATTAGGTAGGTGTTAATCCCTCAAAAGGGCACCTCCTAAGAATCACGTTTGCTTGGTCAATTGACGAGTCAACCTAATATTGTTTTAAAAAGTCAACAGGGCAGTTTTTGAAAGAATTGCGATATGTGTTTAGAAGTATTCTAAAATTCGTTTTATCATTTAAACAACTTGGTAATAATTATTAGGGCATGTGTAAACATGTTTGGCTCGTCAATTCCAGTTTTAGGGTAGGTTCGCAACCGAAAGTCGCAAAGTTTGACTTCTGCGTTGACTTTCGATTATGAACTGAATTAGATTAGTTTGCTACTGATTTTAGGTTCCGTTATGATCGTAATATAATGTATCATAACCCTATAAGGTTATATTACACGATCATACTAGAAATCAGAGTTTTTTCACATGTTCCGGTAATATGTCGTACTTTGACTAATATGCCCTTTTTAGCAAAAATAAGGTTTTAGACACCAATAAGCTTTCAAACAACTTAGGTACTGATATGTTAACATGTTTAGCATATATCAATGTTACGAACCTGATTATAAATTGAGTTGCGTGTAATATCGTAATTTATGCTTTAAATTGACCAAAATGGCCTTTAGACGCATAGATCGTTTTTAACCATAATTTTCCATAAAAAACTCCTTTCCTACTGATGTAATATCATAATTAGGATAATTTGGGATGTCTATAAATGACGATAATGCCCTTTTTGCACCTAAAACGATTTAAAAACATAATTTTCATGCAAAACCTTTTTATTACTGATATGTTATATTAATTAACATATTTTAGTCATATAGACCTGGTCATAACATCAATTTTCCTTAAACATCGCACATATCGTCATTTAACGATTTTAACGCCTTTTCGGCACGTAGTATGGTTTTAAACCATAACTACCAATCAAGACTTGTTACCTACTGAATTTATAAATCATTTTAAATGTTTTTACAGTATGTATATGGTATGAACTCAGGTTCCCAAATTAGCCTTCAAAACTATGTGTGAAATTACCAAAATGCCCCTACGGAGCATAGTTTGGTTTTAAACTATAAAACACACATATGTTTGATATCATATTGATATTATATCATAAATAAGGTGTTTTTACAGAATGTTTATGGTCGTAACATCAGTTTGTACACAAGCTTCTTTTATACCGTAAAATGACCAAAACACCCTTATGAGGCATATTTTGATTTTAAAACCTTAACGGGCATACCAGTTGATATCCTACGGATATTATAATTTGTTTGAAGTATATTGGCATATGGAACTTGTTCATGTCTTATCCGGTTACTCATTATTGCTTATACGCGTACGGTTAGACTTACCTAACTAGTTTACGTAAGTTTACCGGAACAAGTTAAACCTTATCATTTTTACTTCAAAATCCATAAGGTATTTAGTTTACCCATGTTATACAAGTCTTCATACTTGTTGGGTCTAAATTACATTTTATTCCGATCATCGCTTAATCTAGCGTATCATATCGTTTCTAAAACTTTAAGTTAGCTGGTCTAAGTCTATGACCTAAATAAGACCCGTTAGCATTCTAAATTGGTTATATATTACCATCATTTCAGACTAGAGCCTCCCGATAAAAGCTATCTGCATTTCGTTAGATTGGATACGGCTGAGTTATATAAATTTTGTTGTGAATCGAGTAGTAGCTCAGCCAAAATACTTTTAACTTATTTTCCCTTATACGGGCTTGGGATACGGTAAATTATTACCGCTTGGTCGGGTATGGGATCACTTGGTCGGATTCTGACTGACAAATCCACATAACCCGTTTTAAACTGTATTGTTTATTACATAAACATTTGGGAGTTAATGCGACTGTGTCCTGGATATCCTCGACTCATTTAATTGCAAATCGCCACGGCTTAAGCACGGGGTGTAGGCATACACCTGACAGATGCCAAAAATGCAAATTACCCACGAGTTGGGGATAACTCCTCTGTGGGTTTTATTAGTGGTGTGTCGAAAAATTATGTCTCGGCTTCTATCCCAGGCCCTAAATGTCACACCCCGACCACGTAAAACAACAAAACGTGGCGAAAACGTCGGGTAGTGTTGTAACAGAATCATTGTTTCACAACCATGGATTAAACAGTTTCGTTTTATTTAATTAAATGTATTACATTACATTGGAATTAGAAACAAAACAGGAACAAATAAACTTTCATTGTTATTAAGTCACTAAGGCCTGGTCCATTCCTATGTGAGCGTTCACAAATATCATCATCAAACATCATCAACTATGGCACCTGAAACACATGTGAAAATACGTCAGCATAAAAATGCCGGCGAGTACATAGGTTTTATGTGAGTGTCAGATTCATGGCTCGTTTTACATGTTGCAATTCTTATTTAAAAACCTTATTTTGAAAAGTATAGTATTGCGACATAATTAACCAACTCAAATCAAGTTGGATATGATTTATAAAATCTCGTAGCCATGATTCTTAACTCCAAAACATTTGTTTTATGAAATCAAATTGTAAAACATATCGTAGAAATTCATTAACAAAACTCGTATGGTTTATATTATTCAGAAAACATCATTGTGTGACATCGTTTCAAAATCGTTTATCCAAGTCATCTAGATAACGCAACGATATATAATGTGTTAAAAGCACTTATATATAGGAAGTACCAGCGGCGTATCCACCATGCTTTTAACACATTACACCCGCCCCGTTACCTAATCACTTCCCTAACCCAATGGTTCAAATAGTTACAAATGGTTCATATATATCAAATGGTTACAAATGGTTCACATATATCCAACGATTTCAAATGGTTCACATACATCAAATGATTACAAATGGTTCACATACATCCAATGATTACAAATGGCTCACATACATCAAATGGTTACAAATGGTTCAAAACGTAAAACAATTGCGCTAGCATGTTAAGTGAACATACATAGCAAAACATAATGAAATCATGTACTAATAGTGTACTAATGAACATAGCAAGTATATGATATGAAAACATGAAAAGCATGAAAGTAACAAGTAGGCACATGTGTTTCACCCCAAAACGTTTGGAAAACAGTAAAAGAGGGGTCTATGTACTCACTTGAGGGTGCTTAGAAGTCTTGAACAACAACCAAGCAAAGCTAGAGGGATCACAGAATCAAACGGCGCCTAATATAGGTAACTATGTTAATAAACGGACCTAATCGGAGGATCGGGTCGCATGAGGGTTCGTAAACCAAATAAGTGTAAGAACTGATGCAATATGGTTTAACAAAGCCTATATACTAAAACGAAACCTATGCTAAGTGCTTACGACCCACTACGACCCATTTAGGTAGCTTACGCTACTTTAAAGCGTCGTTCGCGTGAAACGCGTTCGAAACGCCTAACTAGTCCTATAACAAGTATTATATGCATTAACATGTCTAATAATGTTACCTAATCAGTTTAGATGTCAAAATTTAGGTTACATATGCTTAAAATGAATTTATGCGCAAAAAGGGCATTTTGGTAATTTTCCTAAGGCATATAAATTACCTATCATACCACTAACTAAACGAAGTGACCATAAGGTATAACCTCGGAAGGTTATTCCCTATACAACTATGGTCACTAAACATGTTTGGTTGGATCCTAATGATCGACCAAACGGGTCTAGTTCAAAAGTCTAAGCGGTTGTTTAGACCGCTTGACTTACGACTCTACATAAGCACTAAACCTAAAGTGACGAGCTAAACATGTTAAAACATGTTTAACGAAGTTAGAAAACAGGTTTGGTATCAAAACAAACGGTTTTGATACCTAAAAGTAGTTTGGTTACAAAATACGCAAGAATACGCATTTTGGCCGAAACTACGACTCGCCACTATGCCTAGATAACGTGGTAATCAGTAGGTATGGTCATAAGAGACTAAAACCATCGTGATTATGCTCACGTTATGAAGTTCAAACGAACTTCGTATTGACCATAAAGTGGTCAATGCAGAAAGTCAAACAAAGTTTGACTTTCACGCTAAAAATGCATAAAAAACGAAAGAGGACTTACAAAAGGTCCAAGGAGGTTTGATTCAATTTATTCTCAGGTATGAAGTGCAAGACTTCAACTTAGAGAATGAAAATCAGATCAAATGTGAGTTTGAGAGCAAAGGGGGGGGGGGTTTATATAGTTTTTGCACAACCGTTAAGATCGTTCATCGTAAAATGAGCTTCGATCTCATCCGTACACATGTGCCCATGGTTTTGTAAAACCATGGGAGCCCCTAGTTTCATTAAAACCATGTGCAAATGAGGGGAATAGCTGGGACAAGGTGGAATTTATATTTTTCATTTTGGTCCCTTCCTATGATAACTATGGCAGAATGTCAATTTTGGTCCCTGAATGTGCAAAACATGGTTTTTGATGCATTTTTGACACGTTTAAGCCCCGTTAATCCCATTTCAAGGCTCTAAAATGAAGTTAAAGTATAGGGAACATGAAACATGCTCAAAAATATCTTGGATGTCGGTTCGTTTGGTCGTACGGTTGCGTTGTTCGGTTAATTACGAAGAAACACGAACGAATGCGAAAAACGATCCAAATTACGCGACGAATGGAAATTTTATCATGCCAATCACTAAAATAAAATATTTTAATGATTACATAAATTTTTGGATGTCCGGATGTATTCAGAACGTAAGATATGCGCGAAAATGCAAACTTATGCACTTTTTGACACTTTTAGTCCCTGAATGACCAAAAAGTTTATTTTAGCACACCGAACCCCTAAAAGCCTATTTCTAAGCTATGTAAAGGATATTTAGGGAATGTTTAACTTATGGTCGTGTTCCGGAATGTTCGTTACAGTACAAATCAGCATACTTTCGCAGTTCGTCGAAATTAGTCCCTGTAAGCGAATAAACTTGATTTCGCCACACCAAATCCTCCAAAACTTATTTCTAAGTTATGTAAAAGTTATTTAAGGTATCTTAAGCCTATTTAACTATTCCGGAGTGTTTGTTGCATTAAACTGGTTATATTTGCGCATCAGTGCGCGTATAACCTTCTAGAAAGCGATTTAAAGCTTGAAATCGAACAAGAATTGATACGTGCAAAAGATACACATATTTATACAAATCCCAAGTATGAAATACAATATTTCATTGGTTTGGTATTTGTTTGATGGTCGCTGAGGCACAGGTGTCACAGTCTTCCCTACTTTAGGAAATTTCGTCCCGAAATTTATTCGTAGGAGTCTGTTTGTGACGCTGTGTTAAATATTTGTCTTGCATGGAATCTAGGGTGTTTATCTATTTGCATAGAATAACCCATCAAAGATATGCAAGGCATAATCCTGTTATTTCTCTCAACGGACATTCTTCAGAAACGAAAATGAACGGGATGAGTCATTTTCCTCAATGGGTATTCTTCAGAAATGGAAATGAAGGAAGAAAAATCAAGGATATTCATTTCCCTCTATGGATATTCTTCAGAAACGAGAATGAACAGAATGTGTCATTTTCCTCAATGGGTATTCTTCAGAAACGAAAATGCATGGAATGAGTCATTTTTCTCAATGGGTATTCTTCAGAAATGGAAATAAAGGATTAAACAAAAGGATATTCATTTCCCTCGATGGGTATTCTTCAGAAATGAAAATGAACGGAATGAGTAATTTCCTCAATGGGTATTCTTCAGAAATGGAAATGAAGGATTAAACAAAAGGATATTTATTTCCCTCGATGGGTATTCTTCAGAAACGAAAATGCACGGAATGAGTCATTTTCCCCAATGGGTATTCTTCAGAAACGGAAATGAAGGATTAAACAAAAGGATATTCATTTCCCTCGATGGGTATTCTTCAGAAACGAAAATGCACGGAATGAGTCATTTTCCTCAATGGGTATTCTTCAGAAACGGAAATGAAGGAATAAACAAAAGGATATTCATTTCCCTCGATGGGTATTCTTCAGAAACGAAAATGCACGGAATGAGTCATTTTCCTCAATGGGTATTCTTCAGAAACGGAAATGAAGGAATAAACAAAAGGATATTCATTTCCCTCGATGGGTATTCTTCAGAAACGAAAATGCACGGAATGAGTCATTTTCCTCAATGGGTATTCTTTAGAAACGGAAATGAAGGAAAAAGAAAAATCTGGGATATTCATTTCCCTCGATGGATATTCTTCAGAAATGAAAATGAACGGAATGAGTCATTTTCCTCAATGGGTATTCTTCAGAAACGGAAATGAACTGAGTCAACTCTAGACATATGACAAAACTTGCTGTGGTTTCTGTGCACTGAATTCCATAATTATGTATGCATCCATAATTACGTAATTCCTTGCACAGTCTGCACAGTTTGTGTGACACTCTAGGTTTTCCCGAGCAAATATCTTGTATTAGCATTATGTGTATATACGTTATTAAATGTTAGTGCGTGTTATCTCGATGATTTTATGTGATCCTTGTGCTAAGTGTGATGAATGTATGTATATTATATATATGTATGTGTGTTATATGAGTGGGCCGAGACCCCAAAGGACCCGACTCGAGACCACCCTCGGTCTCGAGTGAACAGTAAACACTCGGGCCGGTTGGGCCATGCAACCTAGAAGCCCACCCGGAAACCCCTAACCCACTCGAGATATATAACCGGCCAACCCTCACAACTTTTACCATTTTGCAACATCATTCTCACACTCTCTCATCACACACACACTCTCCCTCTCTCTCTCTAAAAACCCCAAAACCCTAAGGTTCTAACATCACCCTCTCCTCCTCTCCTTCTCGGATCCAACCGGCAACAAGAGCACCCTTGGATTGGCTCGGAATCATCACTCAAAGGCTTCAATCCGTCACCTACTTGAACACCCTTGTGTCACTCTTGAATCGGTTAGTGCTTTATGTTCTAGGTGTCACGATACTTGGTTTGTAAAGGCTTTGTTTTGTGATGAGTATTTGATGAATGTTACACATGTATAGTCTAAATGTCTCCTTGCATGATTTTGGTTTGATAAACATGATAAAAGGATGAATGTTGATGGATAACCTTGTGTAAACATGCTGTTTCGGATTGTGTATGCTAGATTTAGGACTTGAAAGTTCATAATTATGATGAACATATGAAGAACAAGTTTGAAGGTGATATGAATATTCAAATATGCTTGTTTTGATATGATTTTGTTATGATTTAGACAATAAAACATGTTAGTGCAATGTTATTGGTTAGTACAAAATTACATGAAATCAAAATGCTATTGGCTAGTACGTAGGACAGGTTCTAGAAGGATTCAGGTGCACGTAACAGTGGTTGCGAGTCGGAACCCTTGGTTGCGACTCGAGACCAAAACGTGATTCTTCGAGATCTCCTGGTTGCGACTCGCAAGCAGCACACTCGAGACCAAAGCATGATGAACCGAGACCGAGGTTGCGAGTCGGAACCCTTGGTTGCGACTCGAGACCAAAGCATGATGAACCAAGACCGAGGTTGCGAGTCGGAACCCTTGGTTGCGACTCGAGACCGTGTACTCTCGAGTCGAAACCGCCCTTGTCTCGACTGGGCTGCCTAAGTGTTATTGGGCCAAAAGCTTGTTAGACTATCTGTTGACTGGACTGCATGTGTATCTGTACTGTTTGTTTGTGAAATGTTAGGGCAGGCCCAATAACCCAAGTGTTTGTATGAATGCATGCTATGTGTGTCTGTACGTGTTTGCTATACGTGTTTACTTGTACCCCAACGTGACCCATATTCGGTAACCATGCTAGGACGTGGTGACCAACGTGATCGACCGGGTAATTAATCTACCGAGCAACCCAAGGTGAGTTCACAACCTAAAGCATGTATTCCCGGTGGTTTGGGAAACGGAACTAAAAACAACACTATCCCCTTATGAGGGATACAACTTACTTTTCTTCCCTTGTTATTGGGAACCTTTTAGTTAATTACTGTTTATACGGATTGCAACAAACGGCACTAAACGAAACTCTATCACTTAAAGTCCCTACTACATAATACCGATTAGTCGCCGGGGCCAGGCGAACGGGTTATTAGTTGATAGCGCTATTTAGGTCTTACCAACCTCACACCGTGCCAAGGTATGGGATCGGTCGTGAACTAATGTACTCAGGCATCCGTCAATGATGATAGAACATTGACATCGGGGCACTCTGCGGATACGCAACGGTCACCTAGTGTTCGGTATTGGAAAAACAGTTTAGTCGCTAACTTTTGGGGTAGCTCCCCATGGCATGTATAAACGGATAAATTAACTGGTGAAACAAGTTTTTGGTAATTAAAACTGGACAACTAGTGAACTCACTCAACATTATTGTTGACCCCCCCCCCCCTTACTGCATGCTTTGCAGGTAACCAGTGACTGAGGAGCTGCTGCTTGGGGGATGTGTAGTGTTCGTCTACCCCTGTGTTGGGTGTTAAATAAACATGAATTATGAACCATGTTTAAGACTGTTTTTACTTATGCTTCCGCTACTTACTACTATTTGAGCTTAAAACTTTAAACTCTGAACTTGATATTTGCTAATCGTATGGTTAGTAAGTATTACTTTGGTTATTAATTCAATTATTCAGTATAATTGGTGGCTGGATCCTGGTCGGTCACGCCCTCAAGCGGACGGTACTCCGCAGGTGGAATTTGGGGGTGTGACAGATTGGTATCAGAGCCATTGGTTATAGTGAACTTGGTTTTAAAAAGGAAAGTCTTTTTGAGAAAAACCAGACTATAACCCGTGACTCGTGACGACACTACACTCCAAGGGCAAGACTCGACATACTAGACCTCGTAGCTCGGACTTGTGTTTACTTGCTTGTTTATCTTATATTGACTACTCTACTATACATACTAGTGTGCCTAATTAGATAGATACACATTTCTCTTCTACCTCATTCTCGCTACGTTACAACATTACACTCATACTGTGTTTTCTGGCTATGAAGACAATGAGTGGACGCGGAAGAGGAAACGTTAACATGACTCAGGCTCAATTCGCTAACTTGCTCAACACGGTGGCTGCAGCTTTCGCAGCTCACCCTGGAGGTAAACTCGTTGCTATAGGATGTTTAGATCCTACCCCCACATCGTCTTTTCACCTCTAAAAACCTATTCGCTCCATTTCTCACAACAGGTCAGCCTGCGCCTGCGCAACCACGTGTTTGTACTTTCAAAACCTTCATGGATGGCAAGCCTCTCCCTTTCAACGGCACTGAGGGTGCCATAGGCCTTCTGCATTGGATTGAAAAGGCCGAAGCTGTCTTTGCCGTCTGCGAGTGTCCCCTTGCTAACTGGGTTAAGTACGCAACTGGTACGCTTGAAGGGAACGCGCTTTCATGGTGGAAAGCACATATTCAGATGCTTGGTCTGGAAACTGCTAATGCTACGGCATGGGAAGATTTCAAGGACATCATCAAAGAGGAGTACTGTCACAGGGATGACATCCACAAACTCGAGAACGAGTACTATGCGCTCAAGATGGTCGGATCAGAGATTGAGACCTACACTAAGCAGTCCAACGACTATGCTGCACTTTGCCCAAACATGTCCCAACCTATGTATCGAAGGGTCGAATTGTACATCAAAGGCTTGGTCCCAGAAATCCGGAGCCATGTGACCTCGGCCAACCTCAACACCATACAGCCCGTGGTTCGTCTTGCTCACAAACTCACCAATCAGGCTGTGGAAGAGGGCAAGCTGCCCAAGAGGATCGGTGCTACTGCTGGAACTTCTGGCGATAACAAGCGAAAGTGGGATGGAAGTCAGGGAAAGGATGCTAACCCCACTCAGGCCCCAGTTCAACAAAGGAAGACTGAAAGCAACAAGGGCCCTCAGCAACAGGGTGGCTATCGAGGAAACCACCCTAAGTGTAATAAATGTAACCGACATCACAGTGGGCCATGTGGAAAAGGTCAGTGTCAGCGATGCAACAAGATGGGGCACGAAGCCAAAGACTGCCGAAGCCAGTTCCCAGCTAGGCAGAATCAGCAACAACCACAGCAACAGCAGCAACAAGGAAACAACCGTGGATGCTTCAAGTGTGGAGCAACGGGGCACATGCGAAAGGATTGCCCTGAACTGAATCAAAACAACAACAATCAGGGTGCTGGGAACAATAACAACAATACTGGAAATGGTGCTAGAGGAAAAGCTTTTGTGATTGGAGCTGGGGAAGCAAGGAATGACCCCAACGTTGTAGCGGGTAAGTTCCTACTTAATGATCGTTATGTTTCCATGCTATTTGATTCCGGAGCAGATGCTAGTTATGTATCCCTACGTATTAGTAAGAAACTTAAGCTCACTCTTACGCCGCTAAGCTCTAAGCACACCGTTGAAATAGCTAATGGTAGAAACCTCGAGGCCTCACACATAAATCATAACTGCAAATTAGAGTTGTCTGGTCAGACCTTCTGTATCGATCTCTTCCCCATCATTCTTGGAAGCTTCGACGTCATCATTGGTATGGATTGGTTATCCAAACATCGAGCTGAAATCCTCTGCCAAGAGAAAGCTATTCGTATTCCCCGTCCCCCTGGCAAACCTCTTATAGTTCAAGGCGACAAGAGCGGAGAAGTCACGGGCATCATTTCATTCTTGAAGGCCCAGAAGTGTCTACGAAAAGGGCACACCGCTATCTTAGCACTCGTTGCCGACACACAGAAAATGGAAAACAGGATTGAAGATTTTCCAGTTGTACGTGACTATCCCGAGGTATTCCCGGAAGAACTACCTGGACTCCCTCCTCACCGTCAGGTCGAATTTCAAATCGAGCTAGCTCCCGGAGCAGCGCCTATAGCTCGTGCACCTTATCGATTAGCCCCCGCGGAGCTCAAGGAGCTTTCTACTCAACTACAAGAACTTTTGGACAAAGGTTTTATCCGTCCTAGTTCATCACCCTGGGGAGCCCCAGTGCTCTTCGTCAAAAAGAAAGATGGCTCATACCGAATGTGCATTGACTACCGCGAACTTAACAAGGTTACCATCAAGAATCGTTATCCACTTCCCCGTATCGACGACCTGTTCGACCAGCTGCAAGGGTCAAGCTATTATTCCAAGATCGATCTGCGATCGGGTTATCACCAGCTGAGAGTCCGCGATGAGGACATCTCTAAGACTGCTTTCAGAACCCGCTATGGTCACTACGAATTCCTTGTTATGCCTTTCGGAATGACCAACGCACCTGCAATCTTCATGGATCTCATGAACCGAGTATGCAAACCCTACCTCGATAAGTTCGTAATTGTGTTTATCGACGACATCCTAATCTACTCGAAGAGCCAAGAGGAGCATGAACAACACCTACGTCTTATTCTCGAACTCCTTCGCAATGAACAACTGTACGCCAAATTCTCGAAATGTGATTTCTGGCTTAGAGAAGTCCATTTCCTTGGACACATCGTCAATCAGGAAGGGATTCATGTTGACCCTGCTAAGATTGAGTCCATTAAGAATTGGCCTGTGCCTAAGACTCCGACCGAAGTTCGCCAATTCTTGGGATTGGCGGGATACTATCGAAGATTTATCAAGGGATTCTCTAAGATCGCTCAACCACTTACGACACTCACTCAGAAGGGTGTTGCTTACAAATGGAGTGATGCTCAGGAATCTGCCTTCCAGGAACTAAAGAAGAACCTTTGTAGTGCTCCTATCCTCTCCTTACCCGAAGGTACCGACGACTTCGTCGTTTACTGCGACGCTTGTATTCAAGGACTTGGCTGCGTATTGATGCAACGCGAGAAAGTTATCGCTTACGCCTCGCGACAACTCAAGGTCCACGAACGGAACTATACGACGCATGACTTAGAATTTGGAGCTGTGGTCTTCGCGCTCAAGCTTTGGAGACACTACTTGTACGGCACCAAGTGCACGATTTACACTGATCACAAGAGTCTCCAGCACATAATGGGACAAAAGGAATTGAATATGCGGCAACGCCGATGGGTCGAACTCCTAAATGACTACGAGTGTGCAATCAAATATCACCCAGGCAAGGCTAATGTGGTAGCCGATGCCCTCAGCAGAAAGGAGACCAAACCCAAGCGTGTTCGTGCCTTACAGCTCACTATCCACTCGAACCTCCCTAACCAAATTCGAAATGCTCAGGTTGAAGCATTGAAAGCCGAGAACATCAGGGCCGAGTCCCTACGAGGATCGAGACAACGATTGGAACAAAAAGAAGACGGTGCTTACTACGTGGCCGGACGCATATGGGTTCCGCTTTATGGGAATTTACGTGACCTGGTGATGGATGAAGCCCACAAGTCCCGTTACTCAGTACATCCGGGTTCAGATAAGATGTACCACGACTTGAGGGCTACCTATTGGTGGCCTGGCATGAAAGCCCACATAGCAACCTATGTCAGGAAATGTCTGACTTGTGCAAGGGTCAAGGCTGAGTATCAGAAACCATCAGGCCTACTCCAACAGCCAGAGATTCCGCAATGGAAATGGGAGCAGATTTCCATGGATTTTGTTACTGGCCTGCCTAGGTCTCAGCGCGGAAATGACACCATTTGGGTGATAGTGGATCGCTTAACTAAGTCTGCACACTTCTTGGCTATTAAAGAAACAGACAAGTTCTCTACCCTAGCAGAGGTATACTTAAAAGAAGTGGTCTCGAAGCACGGAGTGCCTACCTCTATTATTTCTGATCGAGACGCGCGTTTTACTTCTGAGTTGTGGCAAGCCATGCACAAATCTTTTGGCTCACGTTTAGACATGAGCACCGCTTATCACCCGCAAACGGATGGGCAGTCTGAACGCACCATCCAAACCCTCGAAGACATGCTTAGGGCATGTGTGATCGATTTTGGCAAGAATTGGGAGAAGCACCTACCGTTGGTGGAATTCTCCTACAACAACAGCTACCACACCAGCATTCAGGCAGCACCCTTTGAGGCATTGTACGGCCGTAAATGTCGATCGCCTCTCTGCTGGGCTGAGGTTGGTGACAGCCAGATCACAGGCCCGGAACATGTAGTCGACACCACAGAAAAGATTGCCCAGATTAGGCAACGCATGGCGGCAGCTCGTGACCGTCAAAAGTACTACGCTGATAAAGATAGGAAACCGCAAGAGTTCCAGGTTGGTGAACGGGCTCTACTTAAGGTCTCACCCTGGAAGGGTGTGGTTCGTTTTGGAAAACGGGGCAAGCTTAATCCAAGATATGTCGGACCCTTTGAAGTTACCGAAAAGATCGGCACGGCCGCTTACAGATTGAATCTGCCTGAAGAACTGAGTGCTGTGCACAACGTCTTCCACGTATCTAATCTGAAGAAGTGTCTATCAGACGAAACACTCGTCATTCCTTAAAAGGAACTTACTATTGACGAACGGCTACACTTTACTGAGGAACCGGTTGAGATCACGGATCGTGAGATCAAAACCCTCAAACGTAGCCAGATACCTCTCGTGCGAGTTCGTTGGAACTCACGCCGTGGCCCAGAATTTACCTGGGAGCGGGAAGACCAGATGAAGCGCAAATATCCCCAGTTGTTCCCTAATGAAACTCCCAGCACTGAAGCTACAACCGAATTTCGGGACGAAATTCCAAATTAACGGGGGGATGATGTGACACCCCGTTGAAACGTTCTCACTTACACTAGCTTGACAGTGACTGCCTTAACTTTCGGGACGAAAGTTCCTAAAACTTGGGGATAATGTGACACTCTAGGTTTTCCCGAGCAAATATCTTGTATTAGCATTATGTGTATATACGTTATTAAATGTTAGTGCGTGTTATCTCGATGATTTTATGTGATCCTTGTGCTAAGTGTGATGAATGTATGTATATTATATATATGTATGTGTGTTATATGAGTGGGCCGAGACCCCAAAGGACCCGACTCGAGACCACCCTCGGTCTCGAGTGAACAGTAAACACTCGGGCCGGTTGGGCCATGCAACCTAGAAGCCCACCCGGAAACCCCTAACCCACTCGAGATATATAACCGGCCAACCCTCACAACTTTTACCATTTTGCAACATCATTCTCACACTCTCTCATCACACACACACTCTCCCTCTCTCTCTCTAAAAACCCCAAAACCCTAAGGTTCTAACATCACCCTCTCCTCCTCTCATTCTCGGATCCAACCGGCAACAAGAGCACCCTTGGATTGGCTCGGAATCATCACTCAAAGGCTTCAATCCGTCACCTACTTGAACACCCTTGTGTCACTCTTGAATCGGTTAGTGCTTTATGTTCTAGGTGTCACGATACTTGGTTTGTAAAGGCTTTGTTTTGTGATGAGTATTTGATGAATGTTACACATGTATAGTCTAAATGTCTCCTTGCATGATTTTGGTTTGATAAACATGATAAAAGGATGAATGTTGATGGATAACCTTGTGTAAACATGCTGTTTCGGATTGTGTATGCTAGATTTAGGACTTGAAAGTTCATAATTATGATGAACATATGAAGAACAAGTTTGAAGGTGATATGAATATTCAAATATGCTTGTTTTGATCTGATTTTGTTATGATTTAGACAATAAAACATGTTAGTGCAATGTTATTGGTTAGTACAAAATTACATGAAATCAAAATGCTATTGGCTAGTACGTAGGACAGGTTCTAGAAGGATTCAGGTGCACGTAACAGTGGTTGCGAGTCGGAACCCTTGGTTGCGACTCGAGACCAAAACGTGATTCTTCGAGATCTCCCGGTTGCGACTCGCAAGCAGCACACTCGAGACCAAAGCATGATGAACCGAGACCGAGGTTGCGAGTCGGAACCCTTGGTTGCGACTCGAGACCAAAGCATGATGAACCAAGACCGAGGTTGCGAGTCGGAACCCTTGGTTGCGACTCGAGACCGTGTACTCTCGAGTCGAAACCGCCCTTGTCTCGACTGGGCTGCCTAAGTGTTATTGGGCCAAAAGCTTGTTAGACTATCTGTTGACTGGACTGCATGTGTATCTGTACTGTTTGTTTGTGAAATGTTAGGGCAGGCCCAATAACCCAAGTGTTTGTATGAATGCATGCTATGTGTGTCTGTACGTGTTTACTATACGTGTTTACTTGTACCCCAACGTGACCCATATTCGGTAACCATGCTAGGACGTGGTGACCAACGTGATCGACCGGGTAATTAATCTACCGAGCAACCCAAGGTGAGTTCACAACCTAAAGCATGTATTCCCGGTGGTTTGGGAAACGGAACTAAAAACAACACTATCCCCTTATGAGGGATACAACTTACTTTTCTTCCCTTGTTATTGGGAACCTTTTAGTTAATTACTGTTTATACGGATTGCAACAAACGGCACTAAACGAAACTCTATCACTTAAAGTCCCTACTACATAATACCGATTAGTCGCCGGGGCCAGGCGAACGGGTTATTAGTTGATAGCGCTATTTAGGTCTTACCAACCTCACACCGTGCCAAGGTATGGGATCGGTCGTGAACTAATGTACTCAGGCATCCGTCAATGATGATAGAACATTGACATCGGGGCACTCTGCGGATACGCAACGGTCACCTAGTGTTCGGTATTGGAAAAACAGTTTAGTCGCTAACTTTTGGGGTAGCTCCCCATGGCATGTATAAACGGATAAATTAACTGGTGAAACAAGTTTTTGGTAATTAAAACTGGACAACTAGTGAACTCACTCAGCATTATTGTTGACCCCCCCCCCCCTTACTGCATGCTTTGCAGGTAACCAGTGACTGAGGAGCTGCTGCTTGGGGGATGTGTAGTGTTCGTCTACCCCTGTGTTGGGTGTTAAATAAACATGAATTATGAACCATGTTTAAGACTGTTTTTACTTATGCTTCCGCTACTTACTACTATTTGAGCTTAAAACTTTAAACTCCGAACTTGATATTTGCTAATCGTATGGTTAGTAAGTATTACTTTGGTTATTAATTCAATTATTCAGTATAATTGGTGGCTGGATCCTGGTCGGTCACGCCCTCAAGCGGACGGTACTCCGCAGGTGGAATTTGGGGGTGTGACAGTTTGTTTTGTAATGTGAAGGGGAAGAAAATCAAACCTGTGATAAGTGTGACTAGACTATCATAGGGTCCTTTTAATTAGATCGACAAATGATCTCTTTAATTAGACCACCAAGGAGTCTTTTCAGCTATATCATCACATAATATTCCTAACCAGATTTTTGGATCAATCTGTTTAACTAGACCACTCAAGGGGTCTAATTATGGAATAGTACATTATAATCCAAGGGTCTTTACTATTACGTAGAAGCCCATTAAGGATTTAAGGTAGTACCTTTGGATATCCTACTATGAATCCCTTATACGAAGATATGGAAGATTCTACGAGGATTTGGATAGCAAAAACGTGGATCACACAAAAACATAAAAGGGAACACATAAGCACATAATCACATAATTGTTTAATTCGACCTTTAATTTGTTATCTTTGGACACGGATATTTAAAGCACACCAGGAATCCAATTCGTGGATTTCATTAGGCACTTTAATCATTTTCAAGAATCTATCTATGAAGATAGGAATATCTTAATAGGAATTCGGCTTTTTCCTTATTGAATCGTAATGTACGTATTGAATCATACAAAGATTCAATTAAGGGCTCCGATGAACGATATCCATCCACAAGAATCTTAATTATGAGGATAGAGAGATCTTGTACGGATTTTGGAATTTGTGTAACGAGAGGTGTTTCGACACCTTGCGCTAGGCGTGCTTAAGTCGATACACAAGGTAGGAAGTTCATGAGGTTGAGGTGCTAGATATGTCAAGGCGACATATGAAGCAGAATTTGGAGGTTGAGCAGCAGTAGGATTTGTAACAGCTTTGCTTTGGATTGCCAAGCGGCACATGTTAACCAAATGTCCCCATCGTCCACTGTGGGTACATTTGAAACATGGTATTTGATTCGGATGATGACGGTGGCATTGATTGCACCAAGCAGCAGTTCCCTTATACGGCTTCATCCCTGAGGCAAGTCATGGTGATAGCTAAATCAGTGGTCCTCTAGAGTACGACGCCTATTCGCTGGGTAATTGCAGCACCTGGTTCGGACATTTGAGTGTTGTTACGATGAAGAGGCATCTTGAAGATAATGGAAGGCATAGGAGGAAACAAGTGAAAGATAGTCAAAAAAGGATGACAACGCATGAAGATTGTGACCATTTGTTTGTTACTCAAGGCAAACAAATGAGACGGTGACTAATCAAAGTGAATGGGTCAATAAAATGTATTGTGAAGACATACTCACCTATAAGTGGACACTCACCCCAAGAGTTCCCATGTAAGAGTGACTGGTCTGATACTGCGGATTTGTACGAACACTCTAGCCTTGGACAGAAGACCCGGGGTACAGGCACCCACCCTTCCAGTTTGCACGTGTTCACATTATTTAGACCAAACTTTGACGAGATTTTGAAAACTTAGAGGGTTCAAAACCTAGTAATCAATCATCCTAGAACAAATGATTGGTTTTCAAGCCGGATTCGGAATTTATATTCTTGTTGTGGTTGTCACCTAAGGATAAGTGACGGTAATGTTTTAAGTTCTAAACACAAGAATCTTGTGTTAGGGTCCTCGGAAGGTTATAGACTAGGTCAAAGCATTACTAATAACCTAATTCCCTATAACCATTGGCTCTGATACTAACTTTTCTGTCACACCCCGACCACGTAAAACAACAAAACATGGCGGAAACGTCGCGGAGTGTTGTAACAGAATCATTGTTTCACAACCATGGATTAAACAGTTTCGTTTTATTTAATTAAATGTATTACATTACATTGGAATTAGAAACAAAACAGGAACAAATAAACTTTCATTGTTATTAAGTCACTAAGGCCTCGTCCATTCCTATGTGAGCGTTCACAAATATCATCATCAAACATCATCAACTATGGCACCTGAAACACATGTGAAAATACGTCAGCATAAAAATGCCGGCGAGTACATAGGTTTTATGTGAGTGTCAGATTCATGGCTCGTTTTACATGTTGCAATACTTATTTAAAAACCTTATTTTGAAAAGTATAGTATTGCGACATAATTAACCAACTCAAATCAAGTTGGATATGATTTATAAAATCTCGTAGTCATGATTCTTAACTCCAAAACATTTGTTTTATGAAATCAAATTGTAAAACATATCGTAGAAATTCGTTAACAAAACTCGTATGGTTTATATTATTCAGAAAACATCATTGTGTGACATCGTTTCAAAATCGTTTATCCAAGTCATCTAGATAACGCAACGATTTATAATGTGTTAAAAGCACTTATATATAGGAAGTACCAGCGGCGTATCCACCATGCTTTTAACACATTACACCCGCCCCGTTACCTAATCACTTCCCTAACCCAATGGTTCAAACAGTTACAAATGGTTCACATATATCAAATGGTTCACATATATCCAACGATTTCTAATGGTTCACATACATCAAATGATTACAAATGGTTCACATACATCCAATGATTACAAATGGTTCACATACATCAAATGGTTACAAATGGTTCAAAATGTAAAACAATTGCGGTAGCATGTTAAGTGAACATACATAGCAAAACATAATGAAATCATGTACTAATAGTGTACTAATGAACATAGCAAGTATATGATATGAAAACATGAAAAACATGAAAGTAACAAGTAGGCACATGTGTTTCACCCCAAAACGTTTGGAAAACAGTAAAAGAGGGGTCTATGTACTCACTTGAGGGTGCTTAGAAGTCTTGAACAACAACCAAGCAAAGCTAGAGGGATCACAGAATCAAACGACGCCTAATATAGGTAACTATGTTAATAAACGGACCTAATCGGAGGATCGGGTAGCATGTGGGTTCGTAAACCAAATGAGTGTAAGAACTGATGCAATATGGTTTAACAAAGCCTATATACTAAAACGAAACCTATGCTAAGTGCTTACGACCCATTACGACCCATTTAGGTAGCTTACGCTACTTTAATGCGTCGTTCGCGTGAAACGCGTTCGAAACGCCTAACTAGTCCTATGACAAGTATTATATGCCTTAACATGTCTAATAATGTTACCTAATCAGTTTAGATGTTAAAATTTAGGTTACATATGCTTAAAATGAATTTATGCGCAAAAAGGGCATTTTGGTAATTTTCCTAAGGCATATAAATTACCTATCATACCACTAACTAAACGAAGTGACCATAAGGTATAACCTTGGAAGGTTATTCCCTATACAACTATGGTCACTAAACATGTTTGGTTGGATCCTAATGATCGACCAAACGGGTCTAGTTCGAAAGTCTAAGCGGTTGTTTAGACCGCTTGACTTACGACTCTACATAAGCACTAAACCTAAAGTGACGAGCTAAACATGTTAAAACTTATGTTTAACGAAGTTAGAAAACAGGTTTGGTATCAAAACAAACGGTTTTGATACCTAAAAGTAGTTTGGTTACAAAATACGCAAGAATACGCATTTTGGCCGAAACTACGACTCGCCACTATGCCTAGATAACGTGTTAATCAGTAGGTATGGTCATAAGAGACTAAAACCATCGTGACTACGCTCACGTTATGAAGTTCAAACGAACTTCGTATTGACCATAAAGTGGTCAATGCAGAAAGTCAAACAAAGTTTGACTTTCACGCTAAAAATGCATAAAAGAACGAAAGAGGACTTACAAAAGGTCCAAGGAGGTTTGATCCAATTTATTCTCAGGTATGAAGTGCAAGACTTCAACTTAGAGAATGAAAATCAGATCAAATGTGAGTTTGAGAGCAAAGGGGGTGGGGTTTATATAGTTTTTGCACAACCGTTAAGATCGTTCATCGTAAAACGAGCTTCGATCTCATCCGTACACTTGTGCCCATGGTTTTGTGAAACCATGGGAGCCCCTAGTTTCATTAAAACCATGTGCAAATGAGGGGAATAGCTGGAACAAGGTGGAATTTAGATTTTTCATTTTGGTCCCTTCCTAAGATAACTATGGCAGAATGTCAATTTTGGTCCCTGAATGTGCAAAACATGGTTTTTGATACATTTTTGACACGTTTAAGCCCCGTTAATCCCATTTCAGGGCTCTAAAATGAATTTAAAGTATAGGGAACATGAAACATGCTCAAAAATATCTTGGATGTCGGTTCGTTTGGTCGTACGGTTGCGTTGTTCGGTTAATTACGACGAAACACGAACGAATGCGAAAAACGATCCAAATTACGCGACGAATGGAAATTTTATCATGCCAATCACTAAAATAAAATATTTTAATGATTACATAAAGTTTTGGATGTCCGTATGTATTCAGAACGTAAGATATGCGCGAAAATGCAAACTTATGCACTTTTTGACACTTTTAGTCCCTAAATGACCAAAAAGTTTATTTTAGCACACCGAACCCCTAAAAGCCTATTTCTAAGCTATGCAAAGGATATTTAGGGTATTTTTAACTTATGGTCATGTTCTGGAATGTTCGTTACAGTACAAATCGGTATACTTTCGCAGTTTGTCGAAATTAGTCCCTGTAAGAGAATAAACTTGATTTCGCCACACCAAACCCTCCAAAACTTATTTCTAAGTTATGTAAAGGTTATTTAAGGTATCTTAAGCCTATTTCACTATTCCGGAGTGTTCGTTGCATTAAACTGGTTATATTTGCGCATCAGTGCGCGTATAACCTTCTAGGAAGCGATTTAAAGCTTGAAATCGAACAAGAATTGATACGTGCAAAAGATACACATATTTATACAAATCCCAAGTATGAAATATAATATTTAATTGGTTTGGTATTTGTTTGATGGTCGCAGAGGTACAGGTGTCACACTAAATGTACGACAAACAAGTAAATCTGTATACAAGATTATAAACGTAACTATCCCAAGTTATAAAAGAATTCCCGTGCCTTGTGCACTTAAACCAAATTTTCATAAACATTTTCAAATGATTCGGTTAATTGTATTTACCAGTGTAAACTGACGTATTTTCAAAAGACTAAGTGACAGGTACTATACGCAAATAGGCTTGGAGCTGCTTGGTGTCTATAAAGGATCTTGCAAATCCTTAGGATGCCCTAAAGTCTGCTAAACTTCATTTTGTACATTTTATAATGATCCGCCTGTGGATTTAATATTGCAAGCGCGTATGTAATTATCCTTTTGGTATTTTCAGACAATTGGGTTTGTAATAATATTTTATATTCTAAGACTTCCGTTATGCTATTCTGTGTATGTTTGACTATGATGATACCAATTTTACGTCATGATACTCCCCACCGGGCCCAGCGGGCTGAGCTGTAAATATCGGGGTGTGACATCCAAAAATTAAAAGAGCTTGAGATGAAAACAAGTTATTCATCACAAGACGACAATCAAGGAGAATTATTGGGGTCGCATTCGGATTCTAACAACATCGACGATACCGAAAGCACTTCTAACTCTTGTGAGGAAATGAGCGATAGTCGTACCTGTGCCGATTTTGCCGTGAAGGACTCTCCATCGGTCTCTACCGATGCACTCATAGACATGAGTGATTCGACATATACCTTCTTTAACGAGAGCCCAGATAAGGGGAATAAAAGTCAGTTTCGCCCACCGGTATTTAGTTTAGGTTTTACCCTTTCCGATAACCTCTTGCGTTCTAGTTTAAATAAGGAGCAATTAAGGTACCTTAGGCACTTCGGTGTTGTTCCCTCCAGTAAGGAACCGCCCGATCCGGATAAAATCCTTAAAATAAGACGAAACTTCATAAAACACTCTAGCCACGGGGCCGTGTATAACAACCCTCCAAAATATTTCAGACACCATAATATATTTAAAAATATCTCAATATGTCTTAAAATACTCCCTGCATGCGAAAACCGAGCCCAAAGTACCTTGCATACTAAAAAATAAAATAAAAATCAAATTTTAAGTACGCTCGCGGGCCGCGAAGGATTGACCTTCGAGCTACGCGGGGCGCGACAGTCCGTCACCAGGGTTGCACCCTTAGCTGCCACATGTCATGCAATGTGTCGAGTCTAGTTTGATGACCGGTCAAGGCTAAAGCCTATAACACCTATGTCGTGGGCCGCGTAAGACCTTGGTATGGTCTTCGTGGGGCGCGACAAACCCTCTGAGCAGCCCTATAAGTAGCAACCTTCGGCAGTTTAGTTTAATTCGCTCACGATCTTTCCCTCTCTCGAATTTCTACATAGTTGAAGTAATATTTGGGTAGTATACCCTCGCTAATTAACGAAGTTCTACCCCGTTGTAAGTATCATAACTCCGGTTACGTATTAGATACGCTGCCCGATTGATCCAGGGTTCCGTAACAGCTGTCGTGGTTCTGCCCGACGTAGTTGTTGGAATGCCGTCTCGGGGAGGGTATTACTAATGTAAATATTGGGTTATTATACTAACGCGTGTGCATTTGTGTAATTAATAGATAATCACCAGGAAATCCTTAAGTAAAACCCTAAGACAGCAATGTGAGTAATCTCCTTTTGCAAACTATTTTTACAAAACCTCATATAATTATCATTATATTAAACAATGATTGAGTATTTGTATTCTACAATTATCATCGGTATGTTGGGGTTTTGTATACAAAATTTGTTACTACCTTGCGAGGAGTAACATGACCACAAGTCGGGTTGACAGTACCGTGGGTGGTAATTAAAGTAGATGAAAACAAATGTAATTGCGTGACCGCCCTCAATACTGTACAATGGTTTTACTTAACTTGATTAAACTGGGATTCACTCACCAGTATTTCCCACTGACAAAATGTTTTTAAACGCGTTTCAGGTAATAAAAGGCTTGGAAAAGTGGTTATAAAGTTACCTAAAATAAAGGGATGTTTTTATTAAATAAAATAGGGTATATCCCTATTAAAATGTGTGTAATTAAAACTTGGGATTATTCCCACGTTTTTAATATTAGGAAAAGTGTGGTATTTTACTCTGATAAAATATTTCCTAACTACGATCCTGGTGTGATTTCCTCTGCCAAAATGATAAACACCTGGATACCACTGAAACTGGCCACGGCCGCCCGTTCCCGGGTAGTATAGGGGACGGGGGTTGCGACACCGTGTCCAGGTCAACACCCCCCGTGCCCACCTCAAAATTGACCACGGGGTCGTGTCCAGGCCAACACGCCCCGTTTTCAGAATACGAACAAAATGTGTCAGAATCTTGTCTAACCACGGGGGCGTGTCCAGCCGACACGGGGCCGTAGTCAGCGTGCTGTCATTTTCTATAAAGTCAGCATGATTCCTTTTAAAACCTCGCAAAATCATGTCCAATATAATAAAGACACGTGTCATGAACTCTAAACGTATAATGAATTGATTTCAAGGGATTAAAGTTGACAAACAAAGAAAGTATGGACGTAAAAGGATCCAAAGTGTCAACATTTGAAAACCACGCTTTTCAACGACCCTACATGATGCTTATACTCTTTAACGAATAAATTGTGAAATATATGAAGCCGTTTGTGAAAGAAAGTGGAAGTTTACAAGACGCGAGGGTTAAACGTGTCAGCATGTTAAATTACTACCTCTGGGTGACCTTTTAATGAACCCGAGACTTTGTAACAATTAATTATACTCTCAAGAACAAGTGACGAAGAATTCACGAGGTTTCGCTATCGTTTGATATAAGTACGTTAACTTTCGTAAATAAAGGGTTAAAAGTGTCAACGAGGCAAAAATTGTGTTTTCGGTTATCGTTTAACGAAACCGGACCTAACGATGTTTAGTCATATCCTAAGGATCATCAAAATATAAACTTTATGGGTTAAAAGTGCTTAAAATTGAAGTTATGAGGTTTTAAAGGTCTAGGGGTTGAATCTGCCAAGTTTGAAACTTGAATGACTAGTCCCCCTAGGGGTGGCGCTGCGCCACAATAAACCCCCCACTGCCGTCGCGTGACACGATGACCTAAAATTGGCAGAAACAATGCACAGGTGCAGGTTCTGCTTTCATCACCATTGCATGCTTGTATTCGAAACTAGGGACTGTTTGATGGTATATAAAACCACTTGGGACATATGTTAGCATCTGGATACAACGTATAACACCTGGATTGATCAGAAGATGCCTTGAAGTAGTATAAATAGAGGCTTTGGGGCAGTTCCATTCACTTGCACTTCATATTTTCTTACTCTCACAATTTCTAAAGCTCTCAAACACTTCTCTGGAGCATCCTGGTTATCTAGGAAGCTTTCTCAAGTCTAATCTTCATGCTAAGGACCATTGTAAGTGTTCTTAGCTTCTATAGTTAAGGTTTTATTAGCTTAATGATCTAAAGTCAAAGATATCGTAATTAAACTTTGACTTGGTGATTAATCACTAACGGTTCAGCCATTATTCGAATTGAAAGTGGCTATGTGTTGGTAATTAAGTAGGTGATAAACCCTTAAAAGGGCACCTTCTAATTATCACGTTATCTCAGTCAATTGTCGGGTCAAAGTACTTAACAGAAAAGTCAAACGAGTCAGTTTTTATAAAATAATTCATAACTGATAATGTAAAAGCTATAAAATACATTTTACCACTTAAATAACTTGGTAAATAATATAAGAACATGTTTAGGCATGTTCAACCCGACAATTCTGAGTATTAGGCTCAGTTCGCAACCGAAAGTCACAAAAGTAGACTTTTGTTTGACTTTCAGTTCTGACCAAAATTAGCTTAGTTTAGTTATGCATTAGGGTTCCTTTGTAACCATATTATATGTAAGTATAACCCTCTGAGGTTATACAACATGGTTCCAAAGAAATCTGAATCATTTGCATGGTTCCGTTAAATGCTTAAAAAAATTGACCATTATGCCCTTATGTTATAAAAACTAGATTTTTGAAAATGTGAGAGGACAAAAAGCTTTATTACTGATATATAAGTATGTCATAAAAGTTTGACATCAGTTTCTGGTCTCAAATAAAAGTTATGCAAGATATCGTAAAACAAAACTTTTTGTTAATTAAATGGCATTTTTAGCATAAATCATATTTAAACCCAATTTTTGGCACCAAACTTGCTACCCACTGTTATGATATAATATTTAGGGATTTTTGGAAATTTTTGTCAAATTTTATACTGACCATAACATAGAGTTATAGCATGAATTCGATAATTGACGATAATGCCCTTTTCATTAATAAAATGAGATTTACATATCTTTTATATGCCAAACCTTTTCCTACTGATATCAAATGTTAAATAAAATATTTCTAACATTTAAGACTGATCAAAACTTGAAAATTTTATAAACATCTCAAATATTGTCAAATACCGACATTTACGCTAATTAGGCGCATAGTATGGTTTAAAACCATATTTAACGCCTAAGACTTGTTACCTACTGATCTTATAAATAAATTATTATACTTTAAAAGTAAGTATAAGTCTTGAACTCAGATTTCCAAATTTGACCTTAAAAGCATATGTGAAATGACCAAAATGCCCCTACGGTGCATAGTTTGGCCATAAAAGATAAACCTCACATATGTATGATATCTTACTGATGTAACTTGATAAAATAAATATTTTTACTGAATATTTTAGACCAGAATCTCAGTTTGCTATTAAACCTCTTTTATAAACTTTAAAATGACCAAATTACCCTTTTCAGGACTTAAATTGGTTTAAATTCGTTTTGGGCATAATTAGTGATATCCTACTGATATCATATCATATTTAAAGCATATTAACTTGTGAAACTTGTATATGACTCATCCGGTTACCCGTTATGCATATACGCGTTCGGTACTGTTTTTGTAACTAGTTTGCATAAATTAACCAAAACGGGTCAAACCTTATCACTTTTACTTCAAAATCCAGAATGTATTTAGTTTACCCATTTTATACAAGTCTTCATACTTGTTGGGTCTAAATCACATTCTAATCCGGTCTTCGCTTAATCTTGCGTTTTGAACCGTAAACTTTTCTTAAAAACAAACCGGTCTAAGTTATAACTTAAATAAGACCCGTTAGGAATCTAATAGGTTATTAAAAACCTTCGTTCCAGATTAGGAGCCCAGTAAAAGCTACTTGCACTTGCTGATTAGAATATACGGCTGAGAATAAATTACATTTTAGCTCAGGTAAATACTTTTAACTTATTTTCCCTTATACGGGCTTGGGATACGGTAAATTATTACCGCTTGGTCGGGTATTGAATATTTAATCGATTAGTGGTTAAATCATTGAGATAACCCGTTTTAATCTGTTTTGTTTGATAAAAAACATTTGGGGGTTAATATGACTGTGTCCTGGATATCCTCGGCTCATTCATTTGAAATGGCCACGACTTAAGCACGGGGTGTAGGCATACACCTGACAGTTGGGTAGGTAAAACGGTATCTTACTCGTGAGGAAACTTCTTGTGGGCTTATACTAGTTGTGTGTTTATTAATCTTGTCCCGGCTCTTCTATTCTGGGCCTCGAACGTATGACAAACATGTAAAACTGTATACAGGATTATTTTAAATAATTGTCCCAAGTTATAAAAGATTTTATGCCTTGTGCATCCAAACCAATTTTATAAACACTTTTCAAAAGAGTCAGTTAATTGTATTTACCAGTGTAAACTGACGTATTTTTCACAAAGATTAAGTGCAGGTACTACGCGAAATGGGCTGGAAGCTCCTAAGTGTTAAATAAAGAGTCTTGCAAGCTCTTAATACTTAAAGTCTGTTGAACAATATTTTCTTTATGTTTTATATCCGCCTGTGGATCCACATACAACCACTTGTATAATATTTAATTATACTTTGTGTTTCGGTTTGTATTATTATTTTCATTCTAGACTTCCACTGTGCATTAAACTGTGATTATTTGACTATGATGATATCAACTACGTCACGATACTCCCCACCGGGCCCACCAGTAATACGTGGAAATATTGGGGTGTGAGACTCCTTCACATTTGGACCTATTCCAAAGACCAAGATCTGCTGGGATCTTCACACATACCTCAAAAGGTATATTCCAAAGAAGGTTCTGAACCACCATCTTGTCTTTGCCACTTTTATCTCTTACCTTCTTCTCCAAAAAACTTCTCAAACCTCCATTAAAGCTTGAAACTTCCATGGCTTCAAGCTTTATTGTGATATTTGCTAGGTTTTTAACCAAGGAATCTTATTAAACATAAGTTTCACAACACTGTTTTAAGTTATTTATGCTCAGAAATGTCTCAAATTTCAGAACAATAATTTAAAACAATAAGATTCCTTGATTCAAAAATCTGCAGAAAGGTGGCCACGGGGCCGTGCCCAGCGGACACGGGGCCGTGGCCAGAGTTACAGTTTCATTATTTTGAACTTTTCGACTTGTTTTCTTAGAATGTCGAGCCAGAACAACGTAACATCTTCAGATCACTCAAGAAACAATCGAAGGGGAAGAAGAACATCGGTGGAAGACTCCTTGGTCAACTATCTGTAGGCCTTACGAGAAGCCATTGATGAGATGGCATCAGTGGAAGAAGCCTTAATTGACTGTATTAATCATTTGTCGGTGGGGTTAGAGGGTTGCCTCCAAGAAGTCAACCTTTTGCAACAAAGGTTGAATATTCTTGCTTCACCTCCCATGGTGCCAATCGTCACACAAGGAGGGTGGAATGTCATGCCGGAAATCATTATTCCAGCAAGGTGGAATGTCATGCCTCAGGAACCTCCTCTAGACATACTACACGGGGTTCCGGTAGCCGTTGCGCCTCCCCCACAAGACATTGTGGAGAATGAGCCCCCCTTCTTTCTCCCTAGGGAGATAGAGGAATGGCTCAATGACATTTGAGGGACATCCTCCGGTTTCGAGTTCTAAAAAGCCCTTAAGCACCGGGAAGTCATTCCATTGGTTTTTATCATTCTTATAATGTAAAACATCTAGGGTAGAACTCCTTAGTGATTTAGAATTCCTGCATTTTATGACCTATCTATCTTAGGACCTTTGTAGTTTTTCATTTTTAGCACCTTTATTTTTAATTTTTAGGATCTATGTACTTGGCACTTTTAAATGAATGATGGTTTAAATTATTGAATGGTGTTTGGATGATGTTATATTGGTTAAACACACTCGAAAAGGTGGAGGTTACTGTTATGGGTGAAATTCTGAGCCCATATCCTGACACTATATCTTGATTTTATGATAGCTGGTTATGATCAGGATACCGGACCTTCATATTGGTAACATCCTGAGGCAGTATCCTGGTAGTTACTAACAATTTGCTTGTAAACATTGGTTACAAGGGACTAACGTTTATGAGGACCAAGTCACCCAGAAGACTCGCTCAAATTGGTTAGGATAAGGATGTTGATGGCGGAAGAATGGGTCTTGTAACGATCAGCATTGAAGAAAGGCATATTCTACGAGAATTTCAGATGCTAATTAATGATATTGATGTTATAACGGCTATGTGAGCTGAAGATCCGGATTTATAGTTAATATGCACGTGGAAAACAAGTTGAAACATCCCCCAAACGTTCAGAGGGGAATATTCCAAGTATCCCGGATTTTTAGCATAGTTAGTTAATTCTTGTAACTATAAATAAGGAAGGCCAGATCATAGGAAACACACACAATTCGAGCTCTCTAACTCTCACACTCTTCTTTCCAGCAACAATCACACATTAACACTTATCACTTGCAATCATTGTAACACTTAGCATAGATCTGAGCCATATCCTTCACTGTATCCAGAATTTTGAAGTAATAAGAAGAACAAGGCAGCCGATGATTGTCAGCTCCCGAGGTTTTATGCCGGAGATCTAGATTGGTCAAGGGCTTTCCTCGTTTATCTCGTGTCAACCTTTACATTTTTGCTCATTGTTTGATTGTTGATATAGCTTGGTATCCTGAGCTATATCCTGAAAACCGTTTTTGCAAACAACCAAATCAGCATATTTTTCACGAACACTGCTAGCACACTACCTCACAAAACTAATTTGATCACTAAATTGCTTCGGTAATTTTTGACCAAAACAGTTACCAAGGGAACGTTAAAACCACACCCCATGCACGAAAACTGGGCCTCCCGACAACTTTTCCAGCCTTACAACAAGTTTAGCACGGGGCCGTGCTCAGCCCAACACGCCTCGTGCCCAAGCTCTGCAGATATTAGCCCAGTTCAGGTAACTGGCCACGGGGCCGTATTCGCTGAACACGCCCCATGGCCATCCTTCTGTTAAATTATGTTACTGGCAATCTGACCACGGGGCCGTGCCCAGACCAACACGGGGTCGTGGCCAGACGCCCAGTAACATGAAAATTTGTTTTTCAACACCCTTTTACACATTCAATCAACCTAAAAACTTATTTTTGGGACACATTGAGGACAATGTGTAATTTAAGTGTGGGGGGATGCCAAAACTCTATTGGAAACTCTAATCACCCCAAATTTTTTTCAAGAATTTTCATTTATTACTTGTCTTGGTTTAATTTGGGAATAACAAGTTCCAAAAAGGTTATATTTTTACAAATTTACAAACTGATAGCGTCATGATAAAAAGAACCCAATAAGAAAATTATGAAAAGGCATGACAAATCTAATTAAAATTTGATTATATATACTTGATCACAATATAAACCCATTCCCACGACAAGTGAGTTTTGAGCCTTTATTGAGCATACAGGCATATATCTTTAAACTAAATGCTCATGTTTTGTTTCTTGTGTGAATAGCCGCTTGGTTCTTACAACTCTAAAACTTGCCACGACGATACATTCCCGGTCCTTACCAACTTGAACCCAAGTAAGTAAATGATTGAGGCATTAGGACTAACCCATTTTTCTTTCAACACCATTATTTTTTATTTTTTTTATCACCTACCCAAAATCCCCCTAGTTAACCCCTTTGAGCCTAAACCTTTTCATTTCAAAACCCACAAAACAAACACCCTTTACCCACCAAAACCCTTTTTCTTTTCAACCCCTTGTTTTAGTAAAAAACTCGGTTATCTTGGGAAATCTCCTATTAAAAAAAATGAAAGTCTTGCAATAAACAAACAAGTTCCTCAAGGAAACTTTGTTTGAATATGCTTAGTTTGAATAAAAGTCACAAAAAAAAAGTTTTACGACGACCAATGCTTTTTACGCTTTTCGCCAGTTTTACTAACCACTAACCAAAACTACCTACCCTTAGCCCAAGCCTAACCCTTTCCCAAAGTCCTCTTAATATTTACAAAGGTTTATAGTTAAAAAGGAGGAGGTTTGATTGCTTGGCAAGCATATGGTAGAAGTAAGTTCCATGCCGGTCTTGAGTGTTTCACAAAAATACATCTTCGGCCGAGTGTTGAGTGATCTCCCATGAGGTATGTGAACTTGTATATAAATGGAATTTTAAAGAGGTATGTTATGCCCAAATAAGTAATTTTTCTTATAAATTGTTCTAAATAAATCATGATGAATAGGATTGTAAATAAAATAAAAACAAAACCCAATAAAGATCTTGGATTCCCGACACTCAAGACAAGCCCAAAACTTCTCTTCTACCTCTTCCATTTGGGTGTGTAAAGCCACATATTAAGGAGTTTTGCTTGAGGACAAGCAAAGATTCAAGTGTGAGGGTATTTGATGTGTGCAAAATGTAACATATAAATTGTTAGACTCTGTATGCCCAAGACACATATTAAATTGATGTGGCTAGTACGTTATGATCCAAGTCGAGTCATACCCAAATACAAGCTAGACAAACACTTATACTATTTATTTGTGATATGATCAAACAAATAAATATTAACACTCACAATATTTAGAAATTGGTGTTCTAAATAATTACACTTGAGAAACCAATAAATTATATGGATAATTTATTTTGAGAGAATATTTTATATTTTATTTTATTATTTAATGGGTTAAATAACATTTTAAAAGGTTGTATAAAGTCTTGCATTTATGTAGTGTTATATTTATAAAAGTTATAAATATATATATATATATATATATATGAACCAAGACTTAAATTTTATAAAAGAATTTTTTTTTATAAAGAAGTGGGCCCCCCCCCCCTCCCTTTTTTGTCTTACCAAGATAAGATCTTGGTCCAATCACAATTCATGCTTTTGCATGTGTTAGAGAGGATTTGATTGGATGGTCTTTCCAAGACCATTTTGGTCCAATGAACTTTCATGCACTTGCATGTGGAAGAAGCTTGGTGATTGGCCCAAAAAGAGGTGCACATCTCTCATGGTTATAAAAGGAATTGGATGACCAAATGAATAAAGGGTACTTGTAATTTTACTCTAAAAAATTTCGGCCACCATAGGGCATTTTCTCAAGTGTTCGGGTCTTGACCATTAGTGTTAAAATCCTAGCTAATCTCGTGGTGTTTGTTAGAAGCTTGGGGTAAACAAGCTTGAGGTCTTCTACTCTTGAGGACAACCATTTCAAGAATCATCATCCGTTTCATCATCCTATTACTCCAAGAAGGTAGTATTCTAAACACCCTATGGTTGTGTTTGATAGTATGCATGTTCATATATGGATCTGGGGTTTTGGGATTTTGAATATAAATGAAATTTATATCTTAAAAGTAACATGTTTTAAATATTATTTCCGTTGCGTTTTTATTTCATATGGATGAAATTGCTTTGATAAACATGTTAAAATCCCATCAATGGCATCTAGAGCCGCTTATATGAGTGCATGCTTCAATAGATTAAAAATTTCAGGTTTCGGGTTTGAATAAAACCCTATGGACGAAAATTTTAACATGGTTATCCCTTGGTTTTTCAAGATTATTTTCTTACATGCATAAGAGAATCTTGAAAAATTATGTCATATGGATGATTTGTTTGTTTGGACAAAACTTACCTTTTCGGTTTTTTGGACATAGCCGAAAATGGTTAGTAAAAGGGAACCATTGTTGGAATTGAACCCTACAGAGGAACAGATGATGTAAAGCCAAAACCGGATCACAACAGTGGATTCATCATAAGCAGCGGTCTACATTAAGCTTTCCCCTTGACAGTGAATCCAACATCTGATATGCTCTAAGTACTGCCCTTATCAACAACTGCTGATCCTATAAACCACTGCTAAGCTAAAGCACTGATGAAGTTTAAAGGCTGAAGCTCAATCTACTGCTGGAATCCAAGCACTGCTGAAGAGTTAAAGCACTGCCCATTCAAGGCTTGATCACCCTTTGAGGAAAGCACTGTTGCTCATACAACAGTGGTTGATTACGTCAGTGGAATGAAGAGTCAGTGTTTATATATCAGTGGTTGGAATGTAATCAATGTCTGTATAGTCAGTAGTTGTAGAACAGTAGATAGAGTTTGTTAGTTTGTTAGATGTCACTTTCATGGTGACGTCAGCTGAGATGCCTCAGTGGTTTGGCTTTGTCTATAAATGGAGCAGTACTCTGTACTGTTACATTTGATTCGTTTTGAGTGAGTTCTTCTCCTCGATTCAATCCTTTCATCTTGTGCAAACCAACCATGGGGTATCAAGCTGAGGGGGAGCTTAGTTTGTAAGCATGCTTGTAATCTTTTGAATTACTTTGTAATCTTTTGACTGATGAAAAGCATTTGTTTATCTAAACTATTTTCTTCCTTGATTGTGTTTACAAAGTTTGTTGTTTATTTCCGCTGCACTTAAAACTGCTCATATCTATTTGATTTGTTCAAATCTCACAAACAAGCACAATCAATGAGAGCCTCAGATCCTAACAATTGGTATCAGAGCCTGGACAGTCAAATTCGATCTAACAATCAATTTGACATAACAGTTCAGCTCAAATTTCATTGATACTAAGGTTGGTCGTATTTGTTGAAAAACAGAGTAACGAGTAATAACGTTCAAAGTTGTTTATTCAAAAACTCTGTAAAACAACCAAGATGTCATAAGACACAAAATTCACATAACAAGTGATGTCATGCATAAATCACCAATAGTTTCAGATCTGGAAACTTGTCTGGTGACTTTGGTGTGATTATTCTCTTTACAAAATTGATTTCAAATGTTATTATGAAGTTTGTGTTGTTTTCATCATAACTGCAGCTAAGGTGTTTCACCTCATGGTTGACAAAAGCCTATGTGCGGATAAAAGCACTAGTGTCTTTGTTAACATAAAAAGAGGGAAATCAAAACATTAGTGATTTGAATCTTATGTATTGAAAAACAGGTTGAGTGTCCTCTAAAAGGACCAAAATCAATTGTGTTAAGAATGCATTAAGAAAATTAGCAGTCAAAATATCCAGATCATGAGTAATGTGAAATTTGGCATAAGCATGTGCAAAAATGACCAAATCTCTCAAAACATTGCTGAAAATGATTTTGGATTGAGTATTTTTTTTCCTTGAAAACGTTCCAGTAAAAGTTTCAATACTTTTCTATGGAAAGGGTAAAAAGGGAAAGAAGAAAAATTACAAAAACTCAAAAGTGTGTTTATCTCAAAACTTTTGAAATCAAAAGAAAAGAGTATAAACATAAAACACTTAAGAGTCCAAAATTGGGTGAATAATGGTCATCAAGCAACTATGTGCATTCATTGATTCAGGGAAATTCAGGTAACAAAAGTATCACTAGTGATTAAACTTACAAAGAGGACTAGACAAAATTTTTCACATGGTAACAAAGTCTATAACAGGACTTTCAAAACTTATGTGTACATGTCTCCTCATTTTAGCAATCAATTGACGAAGAAATGGTCTCAAACAGTGGTTGTTCAAATCATTGACCATTTTCATAAGACTTGAGAATGATATGACTATGAGCTTTATGTAAAAATGTACCAGATCCTTTTTTATGTCATTTTCATAATAACCTTTAATTTAAAAAAAAAAAAGGTTTTTCTCATTAAAACAAGATATATTATTCTCCATTTTTTATGAGAATGATATATTTTGAACTTCTACTTGTTTTGTTTTTAGTAAAAGTTTCAATTCCTGTCAGGATGTAGATCCCTTATATTTTTTTTTTCTTAGGGTGATATTGTCCTTGAAAATAGATCAAAAGGAGATGGTGAAATAAGTTAAAGTCATTTCAAACTCAAGTTTTCATCACAGATCAAAGATTGATTGCTAACAGACCTTAAAATTCTTGACTACTCATGTTTTACTCTAAGGATTAGAACACAAAATGTGTAGTCAAAGTGAAAAGGTTGCCATCATCTGGGATACTCAACTACTGTTAAAATTTATCAAATGTTTAAAACAGGAAATAGATAAGTAGTAAAACCTTGAATACAAATCCCTGTAAAAATCTGCTAATGTGTTAATCTTGATAATATGCATCTAAAATGTGTTTTGTCAAGGATATTACTTTGCAGATGTCTCATTATCACCATCAAAAGATGTTGGACATGATACTGTGTTATCACATGACAAAATCATTTCCTTCATCTGAGCAGCAGATGTATAAAACAGCTGGTAAAGCTCACCCACTGATCCACCAACAGTTGCTGATAGAAGTCTATCAAAAATGGATAGAAATCACATGACTGCTACCTCAACAATTGCTTGACCAAAGTAGCCCTTCACCTCTATTTCCATGTCCACAACCACTGTTGATAAAAATCTACTAACAGTGGATAAAAATCGACACTGGTTATCACCAATTCCTTTTATTCCTCCACTTTCACCTTCAAACAGTTGTTGGATCATTAAAGTCACCAACAGTTGTTAGCTCAGATGACTCACATCTGCTGCCTCACCTTTTAAACCTCAATCTTTTTTTAATCACATCCATTTTACCATACACTTGACAACATCAATTGGAAGGGATTCTTATAAAAAGTTTATCCCAAAACCTTTGTCTTCTTCTTGACTTTCTACCAGTCCATCAACAAGTCATGTGCCGTATAGCACTAAAAGACAGAAAGTTGGGAAGTGTCATTTAAGAGGAGCTTCAGCAGTTCAGTGACAACAAGTTTGAAAATCTTGTGCCACAGCCAAAGGATGAGAATCTATTTGGCAAAAAGTGGGTCCTAAAAGAACATTGCATATGTTGAAGCATGGTTGTCAAGTTTTATCAAACTCAAAACAAGTACAAACATCAAGGTGTTATTGACTGTGCACATGCAGCAGATATTTCCAACCACTGATTGAAGAATATTATGATGCTGATGTTGTTGCTGAAAAGTCCAACTGTTTGTAACTTCAAAATATGTTATTGAATTTTGGTATAGTTGCTCAAAAGATTGTTTTTATGCAGGGCAGTCAAGTAGATGAAATATATCATCAAAAAGTTCAATATCTCATTAATTCACCATCATTCATTATCAGACATCACTTTGTGAGGGATTGCTATAAAAAGGTTTGATTTCATCTTTAACATGTCCATCCTAAAGATCAGGTGGTAGATGTACAAACTTAAAAATTGGTTTCATCTACTGTTAAAAACTTGATCCCTATGATTGGAGTGCTAAACATGGATTAAAGCAAGCTTTCTTGTGTTCCATGTGTAAATAGCATAACAATGTTTTTAGAAAAATAAAAAATAACCTTAAAAATAGTTTAAAATTGAATTTTTCAATAAATCCTCAAAGTCTGTTCAAAGCACTGATGGCATTAAAACTCTGTTGAATAGTAAAATCTATCCACTGTCAAAGTGTATCCTCTGCTTGTGCAAAACACTGATTTATAACAGAGGTTACACGTGGACATATGTTATTCAACAGTTGTGTGCATCAGATGCCATCATCAATTTTTCAAATAAATGGCCTTACACCTGAAAACATTTACAAGGCTATCAAAAATTTCTAAAACAAAAGTAGAGGTACCTGAGCATATTTTAGCAGCTACCACTGCTCCTCAGATATCTGCTGCTGAGCCCACTGCTCAAGGTGATCACAGTAGTAACACAACTATTGTGAAACCCACACCTAAAACCACCAAAAAGACCAAAAAGAAATCAACCAAAAAAACCCACCAAACCTACAATAAAGGAAACTCTGGAAGATGAGATCCCAGAGCAACTGCCAGTGACAACACAAAAGTCACTAGAAACCACTGCTGCTACTTCCTCACATCAGATGGTAGAAAGATCTCAACCCATGCCTAAAACTCCTCCTGCTTCTTCACAAAAAGAACAGGCTGTAAGCACAGGGACGCCATTTTATGAAGCAATGGATTCACTTGAATCTAACTTCCACAGCCCTCCTCCTGGGGTAAATTCTCTTTCATCCCATATCCTCATTTCACAAATACCACCATCAATAATAACCTTGTTGCATGCTTTGGATATAACTCAGACATAAATCAGTTCCTCTCAACCACCTATCACTGAGAGTACACTCCAACAAGTGACTGAGTCTGATGCTTATACCTCTGCTATCCCAGCAACAACTGAGGAGGTTACACCCCTTGAGTTACAAGTAACTCTTGGTGGTAGTTCAAGTGAAGCAGCTACTACAAGTGCTGAACCCACTGGTTTGGACTTGGACAGTAGTTTCATCAATAAGACTTCCTTGAAGGCAATTTCTTCACTAGGAACTCTTGTGTATCCAGTCTTCACTGGTTCACTAAAAAAAGTGTTTCTCATTATGAAGAAAGAAGTCCCCAGTACCAAGACAAAGGGGCAACAGTGGATGATTTTTGGGATACATTTCCTCAATCAACCACTGTTACAACCACTGCTAGTGGGAAATCAGATGACCCCATTAAGTTGGGTGATGATTTAATGTACCAAGAATTGACGGCTAGAATTGATAAACTGAATACATCTGTTGCAGAAATCAAAGACATGCTGCAACAGTTGTTGAAAGCACAAATGGTACCATCCACTGCTGCACCATCTCCAACAGCTACTCCATCATCTGCTCCTACTCCAGATGAGCTGTGGAATTTATTTCAACCCCTGCACTATCTTCGAAAGAGTTGATGATGCCAAAAAGGGGGAGAAAAATGACTCTGAGGAAAATCTCTCAGTAACTTCTGCTGAAACATTTGTCAAAGAAAAGGAAAAGGGAGGTGATGAAACCCTGAAAATTCAAGCAGATGATGAAGATACACAAATGAGGATCGTTCAAAGTCGAGTCAATTCAGCTGGTCTCAAAACCACTGCTGATATTAAAAGGGTAAGGGATGAGAGCAGAGCTTTGGTTGAGAAAAAGTTAGTTCTGCAAAAAGGAAAAAGAAGAGGTTGGTACTTCATTAAAGAAGAGTCCTGTTAGAAAAACAAGGCAATCAACCACCACAGCTTCTAAAACTAAGCCAGTTACTACTTCAACCACAACTTCTGTTCCTACAAAATCACTTACACCTCCACCATTAACAACATCTATCACTCAAACAACTGCCACCAATACCACATCAACACACACCACACCACAACCACTATCATCCCCACTAAATCTACCACCACAACCACCACCAGCTGCCATCCTTCATCAAAGAAGGAAACAAAGCAGATGGATGCAGAAATATCAAAAGAAGAACAAGCTTGAGAAGAATATATCATGAAGATGGTTCTTCAGACACTTAGAGCAGAACTAACAAGAAACAGCAAAATCTCAAGACACTGCTCAAAGTTGTCATCACCAGGCCTCAATCTCCAAACTCATCTTTAAATAAATCTCTCCCAAGAAACCCATTGGATTCAAAAATACTAAAGTGGATGTCTGATCAAAAGACCCACGTATTGACTTTGCTCAGATCCGATGGTGAAGTGAAGCATATATCAAGGGAAACAACACTTGGCCTGGGTGTTGAAGATTTGCAAGATCTCCTTGAGCTTACACTGTGCAGGGATGAGGATGATACAAGCCCCATTGGCTTTGAATTACAATTCAAAGGACAAGTTAGGGAACTTGTGATGAGTAAATAAAAATCCAGAATAATGAAGGGTTTTGGCATCATCTGTTCCAGGGGGAGATTGTTGGAATTGAACCCTACAGAGGAACAGATGATGTAAAGCCAAAACCGGATCACAACAGTGGATTCATCATAAGCAGCGGTCTACATTAAGCTTTCCCCTTGACAGTGGATCCAACATCTGATATGCTCTAAGTACTGCCCTTATCAACAACTGCTGATCCTATAAACCACTGCTAAGCTAAAGCACTGATGAAGTTTAAAGGCTGAAGCTCAATCTACTGCTGGAATCCAAGCACTGCTGAAGAGTTAAAGCACTGTCCATTCAAGGCTTGATCACCCTTTGAGGAAAGCACTGTTGCTCATACAACAGTGGTTGATTACGTCAGTGGAATGAAGAGTCAGTGTTTATATATCAGTGGTTGGAATGTAATCAATGTCTGTATGGTCAGTAGTTGTAGAACAGTAGATAGAGTTTGTTAGTTTGTTAGATGTCACTTTCATGGTGACGTCAGCTGAGATGCCTCAGTGGTTTGGCTTTGTCTATAAATGGAGCAGTACTCTGTACTGTTACATTTGATTCGTTTTGAGTGAGTTCTTCTCCTCGATTCAATCCTTTCATCTTGTGCAAACCAACCATGGGGTATCAAGCTGAGGGGGAGCTTAGTTTGTAAGCATGCTTGTAATCTTTTGAATTACTTTGTAATCTTTTGACTGATGAAAAGCATTTGTTTATCTAAACTATTTTCTTCCTTGATTGTGTTTACAAAGTTTGTTGTTTATTTCCGCTGCACTTAAAACTGCTCATATCTATTTGATTTGTTCAAATCTCACAAACAAGCACAATCAATGAGAGCCTTAGATCCTAACAACCATTTTATGCTTCTTGAAATTAATATACATGTATATATTTGGATATATATATATTTTGGTGCATATGACCTAGCCATGACCTTGTGTTGAATGATTGTGTTGTGATTTATTTTATTTATTATTTCAATGGGTTGTAATAATTATTATTTTGTTCTTCCATTAGAAGATATGTAATTTATTTATTTTCATTTGGTATGTAAAATAAATAGATTAGGTGCATTTTATTTTACTAGAAAAAATGTATTAGGATATATTTTGTAAAAGACGATGCACAAAAAAATGCGGTTTTGGTTTGGACCATAATATTCGGTCCAAAGAACTTCATCGTTCTCAACGGGATTTTAACCCGATAACCAAAACACATTTTTTGAAGTCCAAAGGAGTTTGGAGCTGAAAATAAAATACTTTTGGAAGCTCAAAGAAAGTAGAGAAATCACAACACAAGAAGGAGACTTGAAGCATTTGGATGCGGGATCAAGTGGGAGTTAATCGACACATTACTTGTGTCATTTTTCACCCCTTAGGAAGGACCTTTTGGCACACTTGTTTCGGCTAACAAGTGTTGTCAAAATAGTTGGCTAAGGTTATGCACCTATTGTTATGTATGATATGCTTGTTTGGTTGCTTATTTTGTTGTTTTAGATGATATGACGATATGCATGACTTAACAAACTAATAATCAACAACAAGCGTAAAATTGGTTCTTAACAAAATCATTAAAATGGTTAATAAAGGTTTTATTAAAAATTAATGATTTTATAATAAAATGGGTTTTATTAAAAAGAACCTTGAAAATTAGTTTTCACTAAAGTACCATTGATTTGAATGCATGCAAATGTATGGTACATAATATTTTCTAAACTAGAATTTTGAAATATTAAAAACCCTTTTATAACAAGTCAAACACCATCCTTTTATACAACACTCGAAACACTTGGGAACCCTTATTGTGGGATAAAGGTCACCTAACCACATTTTAGGGAACTTGTATGTTCGAGGTGGGTTTACCATGTTTGTGGGATAAAGGTCACCTAACCACTTATGTGCATAAACTCACACGTGTGTGTAAGTTGGACGACTTGATTTGGAAACCATGAACTTAGGGTCACCGAAGCATGGGGAACAAAGGTGTTGATGGGATTAAACATGCCAACTAAACATAAAGATGTTTAACCGATCCCATATGGCTAGAAGTTGCAAAGAGTTGCAGTCGTCAAACGTTGACTACCTTGTTAATTTAAATAGAGGGATAAAGGTCACCTAACCAAAATTTAAATGTAACGTTGGATTCTAGATTTTAATTATTAATTGTCTTTAAGACACAAAAGGGTATTAATGATTAAAATATAATAATATCGAAAATACTAAAATTGAACTTGTTAAATTTTGTAGATGGCCGCTAACAATGCAAACCCGATTAACCAAACCGTCCGAAACCTATCACTAAGAACCATCCTTGAAAAGGATCGTCTCAACCATAACAACTTCATGGATTGGTTTCGAAACTTGAGAATCGTTCTCAAGCAAGAGAAGATATCCTATGTGTTGGACGATCCTATTCCCGATGAACCTAACGTAGAAGATGTGGAAGCCTACAACGATTGGGTTAAGTATACCGAGGACTCCATGCAAGCCTCATGCCTCATGTTGGGAACTATGATTCCTGAAATTCAAAAGGATTTTGAACATCACGGGACATACGACATGGTTACCCAGTTAAAGGAAATGCCCCTACAACAAGCAAGGGTAGAACGCTTCGAAACTGTCTGGGCGCTTCATGCATGTCGAATGGAGGAAACCCAATCGGTATCATCTTATGTCCTTAAGATGAAAAGCCACATTGATCGCCTCGAAAGGCTAAATTTTTCCATCTCGAAAGAGTTGGCTACGGATTTGATCCTCAACTCTTTAACAAAGAAATTCGAGAGCTTTGTAATGAATTACAACATGAATGGATGGGACAAGAGCATTGGTGAACTTCATGCAATGCTTAAAACGGCCAAAGCAGGAATGGGCAAAAAGGCTTTACCCGTCCTAGCGATCAATGAAGGAGGTAACAAGAAGAGGCCCCACCCCGACTCTAAAGCAAACTATGCTAAAAGAAAGGGACACGTCAAGGGAAAGGGAAAGGGAAAAGCTAAAGCAGAACCCGCCAAACCAAAAGAGAAAAAGCAAAAGGTTGCTACGAATGACCCATCTTTTGAATGTGGTGAGATAGGACATTGGAAGAGAAATTGTCCGACCTATCTCAAAGAGTTGAAAAACAAGAGGTATGCAGGGCAAACCTCAGGTACTATCTTTATGATACATGTTGAGCTTAATGTTATTTCTTCTAACACATGGGTACTAGATACCAGATGTGGAACTCATATTTGCAATTCATTGCAGGGGTTCAAAAGAAATAGACATTACAAGAAGGGAGACGCTAGTCTCTTCATGGGCAACGGAGCAAAGGTTAATGTCGAAGCTCAAGGAGACTATGTTTTAGAGCTTCCAATTGGTTTGGAAGTTATTTTGAAGAATGTTTTATATGCTCCTAGTTTGACTAGGAACATAATTTCTATTTCCCTTTTGAGACAATGTGGTTTTAAATTTGAATTTGTTAACCAAGACATTTATGTTTCTATGAATGATGTGGTTTATTTTAAAGCTATGTCTTTAAATGGTATTTATGAATTAGATCATGATAACGCATCATACGATAGCTCAATGTACCAAGTATCCAACAAGAAACTCAAAAAGGATTTGAGTGATTCCTACTTTTGGCATTGTCGCCTTGGACATATAAGCAAGAATCGCATGTATACACTTCAGAAAAATGGTCTTTTGAATACAAATGAAGATAATTCATTTGATGTATGCGAATCTTGCTTACAAGGCAAAATGACCAAGACACCCTTTAGTGGAACTTTTGAAAGGGCTAAAGACTTACTAGGTATCATACATTCAGATGTATGTGGTCCTTTTAAGCCGATGACTAGGAATGGTCAAAGATACTTCATTACCTTTACCGATGACTATAGTCGTTATGGTTATGTATATTTACTAAAACACAAGGATGAAGCATTTGAAATGTTCAAAGACTTCAAAAGTGAAGTAGAAAATCAACTCAAGAAAACAATCAAAGTCCTTCGTACCGATAGAGGAGGAGAATACCTAAGTGGTGCTTTTCAAGATCATCTTAGGAGTTGTGGGATTATCTCACAACTTACTCCACCTGGAACACCACAACACAATGGTGTGTCCGAAAGGAGAAATCGAACTCTATTAGATATGGTTCGATCTATGATGGCTAGAAGCACATTACCTCTATCGTTTTGGGGTTACGTTTTACTCTCCGCGGTTCGCATACTAAATATGGCCCCAACCAAGAAAGTGGAAAAGACACCTTTTGAAATATGGCATGGAAACCCTCCATCATTATCATTCTTAAGGGTTTGGGGTTGTGAAGCTTATGTTAAGCAATACACTCCAAATAAATTGGAAGTCCGATCTACTAAGTGTATCTTTGTAGGATATCCTAAAGATGATATAGGATATTATTTCTACGACCCAACCGAGCAAAAGGTATTTGTTGCTCGAAAGGGTAAGTTCTTAGAAGCTAAGTTCCTTATGGAAGGAACTAGTGGTAGAACATTGGAACTTGAGGAGGATCAAGAACCACAAGACAATACACATTTGGTTGATACTAGCACTCAACAAGAGGTTGTTGAAAACGATTAAGAGGTTGATCAGAACACACAAAATGTTCGCAGATCTGGTAGAATTAGTAATCCACCTGAAAGATATGGATTTTTCATGGATGGATGCTACATGGTAGATTCAGATGAACCAACCACATACCATGATGCAATTTCAAAATCCGATTGTGACAAATGGCTTGAAGCCATGAACATAGAGATGCAATCCATGTATGACAACCAAGTTTGGGAATTGGTTGTGCCACCACTCAACTCCAAAGTAGTTGGAAGTAAGTGGGTTTTCAAGAAGAAAACAGATATGCATGGAAACTTGGATACTTACAAAGCAAGACTTGTAGCAAAAGGTTTCACTCAAACTCAAGGGATTGATTATGATGAGACCTTCTCGCCTGTGGCGATGCTAAAGTCAATCAGGATATTATTTGCCATAGCTGCATATTATGACTATGAGATCTGGCAATTGGATGTCAAAACGGCCTTTCTTAATGGATATCTTGATGAAGATGTCTATATGGTTCAGCCTAAAGGTTTTGTCGGTCCAAAACATCCTGACACAGTATGCAAGTTAAAGAAATCAATCTATGGATTGAAACAAGCATCAAGAAGTTGGAATCACCGTTTTGATGAAGAAATTAAGAATTTTGGATTCATCAAAAACGGTGATGAAGCTTGTGTGTATAAGAAAGCTAGTGGGAGCATCATCACTTTCTTAGTACTGTATGTCGATGACATTCTACTATTTGGGAATGACATTCCAACCATGGAATGTGTAAAAGCTTGGCTTGGAAGTTGTTTTTCCATTAAGGATCTTGGTGAAGTAGCCTATATTTTGGGAATAAAGGTCTATAGGGATAGATCAAGGCGCTTGATAGGTTTAAACCAAAGTGCATACATTGACAAAGTCTTGAATAGGTTCCAAACGAAGAACTCTAAGAGAGGTTTTGTACCTATTCAAAAGGGGACAATATTGAATACATCTCAATGTCCAAGCTCAAAGGACGAGCAAGAGAAAATGAAAAGAATCCCATATGCGTCAGCTATAGGATCCATCATGTATGCAATGATATGCACTAGACCGGACGTGTCATGCGCCTTGAGCATGACGAGTAGATACCAGCAAAATCCAGGTAACAGTCATTGGATGGCTGTTAAAAGCATATTGAAATATCTTAGGAGGACTAAGGATATGTTCTTAATATATGGATCTGGTGAGGAGGAACTCGTTGTAAAGGGTTACACGGACGCGAGTTTCCAAAACGATCGAAGTGATTCTCGATCACAATCGGGGTATGTCTTCATTTTAAATGGTGGAGCAGTCTCTTGGAAGAGCTCAAAACAAGACGTGGTAGCATTGTCCACTACAGAATCAGAATACATCGCCGCTTCATTGGCAGCCCAGGAAGCTGCATGGTTGAAGAAATTCATAGCCGACCTAGGGGTGGTCCCTACCATTCAAGACCCCCTAGAGATCTTTTGTGATAATGAGGGTGCGATTGCTCAAATCAAGGAACCTCGTGCGCACCAAAAGACTAGACATATCGAGCGGAGATTCAACTACATAAGAGATGAAGTTGAAAATGGAAAGATATGTATCCGCCAAGTTCACACCGATCAAAACATTGCGGATCCACTCACGAAGCTCCTCGACAGGGCAAAACATGAGGGTCATACATGTGCCTTAGGACTTCGATATTCTAGTGATTGGATTTGATCTATTTTGTATTTGGATATTGAAACAATTATTATTTTAACTCTTTTATGGTATTTTGAGTTATGTTTCATATTAGCATGTTTAAATCCGTGAATAAGTTAATTATTCTAAATGTTCGTAGTCGATCATAATTGTGGGAACAAATATGAATGTAAGACTATTGTGAACTTGGATTGGTGGATATTCATTTAGAATGAATATAGAGCAAAGTGTTGCTGCCAAAGTTCGTAGATATTTGTGGGATACAAATATTGGACTGACTCACTCTCAAATATTACTGCATGGAATCATTTGTGATTGATCATAAGTAAATTTGAGTAAAGGCGAATATCATAGTATCCTCTGACCTGAGATACATATTGGGTCTTGATATTCACCAAGTATTATACCTTGACCTAGTTCTTAGCTGTCTGTAATAAGGCAGTACACAAGGCTAAACTCAGGTGTGGTACAAGGTGATTGTGAGAGACGTATGTAGTTAAGAAGGGCTTTGTTCCTCTTATTCGTTGAGAGTAAGATGTCTAAGGCCTGATAAAGTTAAATCAAAGAAGAGTGATCACTCTATGTGTCTGGATTTAACAAGACATCTGTAACGAAAGGATAAATGATAGATTCACCTAAATCATGTTCAAGTAAGGGACTTGAAAGGGATGATGTTATTGAATGGAAAATATAGTCATACGTATTGAGGGTAGTAAACCGTAGTTAGGCATCATTTACTGCTTGCATCAATCTTCTATGTATCTTGTGCAAGTGGGAGATTGTTGGACTCTGTATGCCCAAGACACATATTAAATTGATGTGGCTAGTACGTTATGATCCAAGTCGAGTCATACCCAAAGACAAGCTAGACAAACACTTATACTATTTATTTGTGATATGATCAAACAAATAAATATTAACACTTACAATATTTAGAAATTGGTGTTCTAAATAATTACACTTGAGAAACCAATAAATTATATGGATAATTTATTTTGAGAGAATATTTTATTTTGTTATTTAATGGGTTAAATAACATTTTAAAAGGTTGTATAAAGTCTTGCATTTATGTAGTGTTATATTTATAAAAGTTATAAATATATATATATATATGAACCAAGACTTAAATTTTATAAAAGAAATTTTTTTTTATAAAGAAGTGCCCTCCCCCCCCCCCCCCTTTTTGTCTTACCAAGATAAGATCTTGGTCCAATCACAATTTATGCTTTTGCATGTGTTAGAGAGGATTTGATTGGATGGTCTTTCCAAGACCATTTTGGTCCAATGAACTCTCATGCACTTGCATGTGGAAGAAGCTTGGTGATTGGCCCAAAAAGAGGTGCACATCTCTCATGGTTATAAAAGGAATTGGATGACCAAATGAATAAAGGGTACTAGTAATTTTACTCTAAAAAATTCCAGCCACCATAGGGCATTTTCTCAAGTGTTCGGGTCTTGACCATTAGTGTTAAAATCCTAGCTAATCTCGTGGTGTTTGTTGGAAGCTTGGGGTATACAAGCTTGAGGTCTTCTACTCTTGAGGACAACCATTTCAAGAATCATCATCCGTTTCATCATCCTATTACTCCAAGAAGGTAGTATTCTAAACACCCTATGGTTGTGTTTGATAGTATGCATGTTCATATATGGATCCGGGGTTTTGGGATTTTGAATATAAATGAAATTTATATCTTAAAAGTAACATGTTTTAAATATTATTTCCGCTGCGTTTTTATTTCATATGGATGAAATTGCTTTGATAAACATGTTAAAATCCCATCATAAATTACATTAAACGAGGCATAAAACTAACACTTTTTTAGTACTAATGTTGGAAAAAGTGTGTTTTTGTCTTCCTTTTGAATTTACAGGACCAAATGAGCTTAAACGAACAAAAAGAACAAATATACAGGCAAAACCAACATAAATACAAAGGAAAGGAATAAACGTGACATACCCGACCCCACGGCAGCATCCCCAAAACAAAAACAAGACAACAGAAGACTGACCACGGGGCTGTGCCCAGCCGGACACGGGGGCGTGGTTAGGAGCCTACAGAAAAGACAAACCTGTAGAAGCTTCTACGCCCACCACGGGGGCGTGCCCAGCTCAACACGGGGAGAGGTCAACGCAAAGATACGCAGAATCTTGCAAAATACTTATAGTATAGATACGATGCTGACCACGGGGCCGTGCCCACTGGACACGGGGCCGTGTGGGACCCTGACACTCGCATTTAATAAAGGAAGAGAAAAGGCTGGCCACGGGGGCGTGCCCACTGGACACGGGGCCGTGGCCAGAGCTCCGTGCAGGCTATAAATAGACGTGCTTGGTTCAAAGGCATCCCTTGGCAAACCACTACTCTCCCACTTTGCCACTACTCCACCACCACTACAACTACAACACCAACACCCACCACCATCATCCATCATCCATCTTTAGAGTGTGTAGTAGTCTCGGGATCCAAGGTTGATCTTAAGGGTTCTTACCAATCAAAGGCCATGTTTGGTTAAGCCTCTTACATCACTTGGTGAAGACAAGACTTTTATGTATTACTTTTGATTTTTAATCTTTCAGCACTTTTTATTTGGTTTGTAATAATGACTTTAATAACTAGTTTCTTATGTTGAAGGTGAATTTTCTTTATCATTTGTCCGTGGTGTCTTGGCATTACTTTAATGTCTATATAAAGTAAAAGATTGCATCATTCATGTCTCTACGGTCTATATAGAGGCATGTTGGCTACCTAGCCGGGGGTTAAGGGAATGGTTTAGTAAGGTTCTTGCCTTGTTCAGTGTATAGATCCTGCAAGGACCTGGTTCAAGCTTACTAGGACCTCCTTCAATACCCACTAGTATTGGATGGAGGGGGTGCGAATAGCTTGAACCCCTCATATGTAAACTACTATTAATACATTAAACCGACTACTTGGGAAATTTTCCCTGCTGACTCAAACCACTTAGCCGAGGGTAACGTCACCTTCAAAAGAGGGGCCTACCACTTTTCGTATTAATAACTTAATTAATTATCTTTCAATATTCTGACCCTCTGGGATTGTATCCTTGCTGACTCAAACCACTAGGCTGAGGGTAACGTCACCTTCAAAAGAGGGGCCTACTATTATAACTAAGATAATCTCTTAAAAAGTCCGAAAGTGCAAAAATCATCAAAGGGTAGATTAAAGGCGGGTCGTATCCATGTGATTCATCTTGTCTATCTATTTTTATTTTATTTTCTGCATTTTTAGTTTATTTTCATGTTTCAAATCTTTTCTCAAAAAATTTAGATTGATTAGACGTTGAGGATAAACTGGTACTAAAAGCTCTTGTGTCCTTGGACGATCTCGATATCTTACCAACGATATACTATACTCACGATGGGTACACTTGCCCAAGTGTGTGTTTAGTGTTAGTAGAATATCGTGTTTTATAAATTTAAAATTTGACTAATGCGTAAAATGGGCTCAAAATATTAAGAAAATCATATCACGCTTCGTACACACCAGCATCAAGGCCAGATATCATGTTTACAACATGTGTTTGTGCGAGATCTTAGCCAGCACCTAGGAAGTCTAATCTCATTGCTATAAAAAGAATATTCAGATACATAAAAGGTGCTCCCACACTTGGTATCTGGTATCCTGCTAACGGGAATGTTAAGCTTTCAGGTTTTTCAGACAATGACTTTGCTGGATGCAACTCCACTAGGAAGTCTACATAGGAGGGTGTTAATTCCTAGGAAATTGCTTAGTGTCTTGGCAAAGCAAAAAGCAAGCAGCTGTTTCCACATCCACTGTTGAGGCAAAATACATTGCTGCTACCAGCTGTACAGCCCAACTGTTGTGGCTTCAAAATCAGTTACTGGATTTTGGTATAACTGCTCTAAAGACTCCTCTCATGCTGGACAGTCAAGCAGCTGAAAATATCATCAAAAATCCAGTATCCCATTCAACCACCAAACACATTGACATCAGACATCACTTTGTGAGGGATTGCTATGAAAAAAGGTTTGATTTTTTTGCATCATGTTCCAACAAAAGATCAACTGGCAGATGTGCCAACAAAAGCATTAGATACATCAACCTTTGAAAGTTTGATCTTAAGAATTGGCATGCTTAACTTGGATTAGAAGGCAAAACCTTCTTATCGTTGGATAAAAAGCATTAAAATGTTTTCAGAAAATCAAAAATCCATCCTTAAAAATTGTTAAATTGAAATTTTTTCATAAATTCTTAAAAGTCTTTCCATATCCACTGCTTGTTTTAAACCTTTGATGGTTGAAAATTCACCCTCTGTTGAAAGACAACCTCTATTTCTCTATTCCTTTGTTGACCACTGTTGACTAAACATTAGTTGATTCAACCTCTGATGTCTATCCAGTGATAGATAAAAATCAGCCACTGATATTTCATACACTGTTCCCAACCACTATTGTTGCCCAACAGTGGTTTCCAAGCAATTATCATCCACCTTTTCATCAGAGGTTGCCATTTGGGCAGATGTTAACCGTCAGATCTTTGAAACCGCTGCCAGGTCAGCATTCACTTTTTCCTTTTATAAAACCCTGATTAACTCCTAAACAGAGCTTTCACTGCCGTATCGAATTCAAAAATTCTCCAAAGCGGTTTCCATTTTCTTTTTCATCTCTAATTCAACCATTCGCATTTCTACTTCCGATCATGGCTCTGATCATCAAACACCCCCATAACTACCTCTGTACGTTTGAGAAAACAGAAAAAAAAAATACAGAGTTCCACTCAATAATTGACACTTTGTCATCTTCAAAATACAAAACTTTACTCACATGTGATGCACCCATATATCAAGACACCCTACGTGATTTCTGGGCAAATGCCGAAGTACAAGAACAAGACAAAAAATCGTGGGGAATCACCTCAAAAGTAGGAGGTGTCTTGGTAGCAATAACCCCCAAAACCATTTCAGAAGAATTTTCAGATGAATGATATTGCAGGTAAAACTTCTTTTCCAAAAAGTGAGTATCAATTAGACTTGATTGAAAGGGGTTATGATGGACAATTAACTAAAGCAACAATGTTCAAACCAAATTTTCCACCACTCATGAAATTTTTGTTCCATACCCTGCTCACTTGTTTATTAAACAAAACAACTGCTTTCAATGAAATTCCTTTAAAAATTCAGTACTTGGGGTATGCAATTATGTCAAAAACAAATTTTAACTACTCCAAAGCACTCTTTACTAATTTGGTCAGTAATGTGAAATACATTAAAGATGGGAAGAATTTTTCTTTTATTTTGTTCCCTAGGTTCTTGAGCTATTATTTACAAAAGAAAATTCCACAAAAAGCTTTTGAACAAGGAACACCTTTTAAAATAAACAGTCTTTCTTCTAAAACCTTTACTCGCCTAAAGGCAAAAGAGTCAAACGTTTCCAAAACAAAAGCAACGGGGTATGAGCAAACTTTAGATGAGTCCACATTTGCTTCTCAAACCTCTGTTGCTGAGCCCACTGCTCATGGTGATCACAGCACCACAACCACTGCTGTGAAACCCCCACCATCCAAACCCAAAAAGACCAAAACAAAAACCAAAAAGCCCACCAAACCCACAAATAAGGGTCCTCTAGAAAATGAGATCTCAGAGGTTAACCCTGTGACAACACAAATGTCACTAGAAACCACTGTTGCTATTTCCTCACAAGAGATGGAGAGATCTCAACCTGAAACCTTAACCCCTCATGATTCCTCACAAAAGGAACATGTTGTAACCATAGGGACACCACAATATGACACATTACCCTCACTTGAGAGTATGTTTAAAAGCCCCTCTCCCGGGGCAATGTCTCTTTCAACACCACTCCCTTCATCTCTTATTCCACCTACCATTATACCACTGTTTGAGGCCATTGATATTTCGACATAAAACAGCCCCTCTCACCAACACATTCCTGAGAGTACAGCTTCAACATTGGATGTGTCTGAACCTATTCAATTAGCTAACCCATAAACAGATGAGGAGGTTACACCACTTGAATTTCCTGAAATTCTTATTGGTAGTTCAAGTGGAGCAACTACTACAAATCTTGGATCCACTGATCTACATTTGGACATTAGTTTCATCAGTCAGACTCCCTTGAAGGCAATCACTGCTGTGTTTACCAAGGTAACCACTGGTGTATTTAAGTTAACCACTGGTGTGCTTTCTAAGGTAACCACTGATGTAGAGGGAAGTCCCCAGAACCAAGAACAAGGGGCATCTGCTAATGAGAATTTGGAGACTTCTCCAATCTCAAAAGCAGATACAACCACCTCGGGTGGGAATTTAGATGATCCTATTAAGTTAGGTGATGAATTAAAATACAAGGATTTGACGGAGAGGAAGTCCAACATTGAAATAACTGTTGGTGAAATGAAAGATCTAATGAAGCAGTTGGTGGATGCTTCCAAAATTCAACCTACTCCTCAGCAATTATCCCAAGAGCTCTGGATTTCTGTGCAACCAATCTTAGTAGCTCAAAGGGATTTGTCTGAAATCAACCACAACTCACACATGGAGTTGATTAGAGTTATGGTTAATGCAAGATACAAAGACACACAGGCTGATATCAAGGGCATCAAAGAATCCCTTGCAAAGTTAACTGGCACTACCCCTGCACCAAACTTTGAAAAAGATGATGAAGATGATGCCAAAATGGGGGAGAAGGATTCCATGAAAAACTTTGGCAAGCCAACACCAAGGAATCAACCAAAACAAAAGCCAGAGCCTAACAAAGACTCTTCTGCTAAATCCTCTGGAAAATCTGAAGTTGGAAAGAAAAGGGGAGTTGATGAAACCCTGAACATCCAAACAGATGAAGAGATTACTGAAAAGCAGAAGAGAAAGGATACAAGAGAAAGTAAAGCAGATGTTTTGAGGCAGGAATTGGAGAAAAAGAGGAAAAGAGAAAACAAAATTCTAAACTTTGGCACTACAACCAGAAGAAAATCATTCAAACACAACAAACCTCCAATTGCTACATTTCTTAAACCTAAACCATCACCATAAAAGCCAACCACTGCTGCTACCAAACCTAAAACCACTGCTGGCTCTAAAAATCCAAACACTAATACATCCAAACCTAAACCTTCACCACAAAAACCACCTCATAAAAAGCAGAAAACAAATTCCTCATCACCACCACCATCTTCCATAGCAACAGATGTTGATGCACCAAAAGCATCATCAAATGTTAAGATAACAACTGTTGAGACACCAGTGGTTTCAACAGTTTTTAGTTAAACCCACCCATTTTGTTTCTCCACCATCAACAAAACCACCAACACCTCAAAGATTCCCATCACAATCAACCTTTTCACCCAAACCAATTTCTCCCTCAAAAACTCCTCCTCCTCCTCCAAAATTTGTCTATAAAAGAAAAAGAAAGTTCATGGTGCATGAAGAAGAAAAAGAAATACCAGCACCAATTCCTATATCATCTACTCCATTCATTCCACCCTCATCACCAAAAACTAACCAAATCAAACAACCACCCACTACTAACATCCCAAAAAACATTCCATTGGCAGTTCAATATCCTCTGGAACTGCTTGTAGTTCAAAATAATATGAGTTAATTTTACAAAGAGGATGACCCATCAAAAAGAACTCTCCCATCACTACAAGGCTTCAGTAAACCTCAGAACATTGATGAATATTTGAAGATGAAATCTAAAGAAGCTGAGTTGATAGCTAAACATGTGAATAAAGGGAAAGGTGACAAGAATTACCTAGGCACTTATCAACATGAGCTTAGTAAGGTCAGGAAATTTGAAGAATTTGCTAGAGTCCTGAGTAAGTCTATGTTAGAACTGCCACCAAATGCTGAACTTCAAAAGGAATTGAGGGTTGATGTCTTAAACATCATCATGGATACCAAGCCCTACAAAGAAAACAGGTCTCAGTTCAATGGCTGGTCCTTAGAAGCACTCTAAGAAGAAGTAAACAGTATAGAAATGATGAATAAATATCCTCAAATGAAGAAATCTGCACCCAACTGGAACAAATACAAGAAAGTTGATGTAGATGATGCATTGAGGTACAAGAGAAAGAGAGCAGAGCTTATTGCAGCTAACTATGGAACTGCTAGATCCATTGCAAGATGGTCTAAGCAAAATGTTGATCTGACTTATAAAAAGTTGGAAGAACTTAGAAAGACAGACCCAACAATTCTTCAGAAGCCAGCATATGATGATGAAACCACTGATAGACCTCAACAGACCCTTCCCCTTAAATAGCTATTCTCATCATCTGCTTCATCCATCAGTGTCTTGGATCAAAGAAAAAGACAGAAGCAGATTGATGAGGAAGATGAAAAGAGGGATGCTGAATTCAGAAAAGAGGCTATCAAGAATTAGTTACAATTTGGATTGGATGAGGCTTTTCTATAACTTCAAGCTCAAGTGTCAGAAACTCTTAAAAAGTTGGCAAGCAGACCAGAATCCCCAAACTCATCACAAATAAAACTTCTCCTAAGAAACCCATCAGACCCAAAAATACTAAAGTGTAAATCTGACAAAGATACCCACGTATTGACTCTGCTCAGGTATGATGGTAGAGTTGAAAAACTGTCAAGGGATGATGCATTGGGTCTGAATGCAGATGATCTCCAAGATCTAACGAACCTTCAACTACAAAGGGATGATGATGACATCGATTCCTTGGATTTTGAGCTCCAGTTGAATGGAAAAATCCGGGAAAGGTTGATGAGAGAATAAAGATCAAAATAATGAAGTGTTTTGGCATCATCTGTTCTAGGGGGAGATTGTTGGCTCATGCAATCCTTCCTTGAAGAACAGATGATACAAAGCCAAAACTGGTTCTACAACAGAAGATCCAGAATCACAGTGTTTAAACATTAATTCCTTCCAATGGTAGTGGCACTCAACAACTGATGATCTCTAAAGTCTGATTGTTATAAGGATTGTTATGCAAAGCTCTGTTGGTTGCAGAGACTGTTGAAGACCAATCAACTGCTGGTGTCAAAGTACTACTAAAGTCAAGGACTGATCAACCTTAATGGAAAGCATTGCTCAGCCTCATCAGTGTTTGAGTATCATCAGCGGATAGCATCATCAGAGTTTAGTTAATCATTGTATTAATGTAACAGTGTCTGTATAGCATCAGTGTTTAGAGGTTGTTAAGATGGTTAGATGTCACTGTCTAGGTGACGTTAGCAAAGATGCCACGGTGTTTAGGATTGTACTATAAATAGAGAGTGATTGTACTGTTCTATCAGCTCTTTTCACACACTTGCATCATGTACGAACTAGTATTGTGAGCTCAGGCTGAGGGGGAGTTAGTGTTCATGTATGCATAGTCGAAACATTGTGTATTCAATCTTTTTATTAATGAAAGCTTGTATGATGAAAATTGTTCTCTCCTTGATTATGTTATAAAGTTCTACTTCATTCCACTGCAAATTATTCCTCTGTTTTATCTTCTACCATTTCCATCTTATTAAAACAACACAATCAAGTAAATTCATATCCTAACATAACAACCAATGAAAACACGAATAAATGTGATACATGAATAACGCCATTGAAAGCATACAACATATTGTGAAATATTAATTTGAAAAAAAAACAATGAAACAAGCATAAAAGAACAAAACGGCATATCTGTTGTATATGTGTTGCATGATTTGCTGGAACAAAATATGAAAACGTCATCAAATATTACTTTGTCGAACAGAAACCACGTTAGACACCATAGATCAGAGAAAGCTTGGAAAGGAGGTAACTGGTAATACGCAATCTTTGGAGTTTTATTTGAAACAGATTTATAACGCGAAATAAGGAGGGAACGTACAAAAGGGCAATTGTACCGCTGCATATCATTTAGCACCCCCTGTCACATGTTGGGCAAGGATCCGTTCTCACCGTTCTCACACTTTGGGGCGTTTCTCCTAATCCCGTACCAATATATATATATATAGTTATATATAAATCCTAAGCTAAGTTCGTCAAGACTATCATAGATTGTCATGTAAGTAAAAGAATGAAGGGTTAACCTCTTTGTATGATTCACCAATGCACAAATCATCACAAGGATGATTCGGATGGTCATGAATGAAAAGGAAATACACAACTAAATAACACGTCTTCAAGTAGCCAAGTAAGATTAAACCGGGTGAGCCGTCTCAACATGGAAAGAATTAACTAAGTGTTGAAGGCTAGACGGGGTTATGTTACTTTAAGACTAGCAAGGTACTTGGATTAGCAAAATAAAACATCAAGTGAGGTGTGGAACAAGTTAGGATAACCAAAGCTTCCAAGGTTCACACTTGCATCAATCACAAGTCTTGCCATATGAACTATGGTAAACTTATGTGACTTCAACACTTGTGAGTTGTCTTAAACCCTATTAAAATAGAAAGTTTAGAGGGTGTTTGTGTAGGATCGTTGTGCGACCTGAATGAGTCGTTCAGAAGAGTTTTAGATCCGATTCAAAGGCGGAATCAATGAAACGGATGCTCGATTCGATTTAAATGTCTCTTGTATTGATCTAACAACAATTTACAACCTGGAGATGATTCGGCAGCACTTCAGTACCAACTCACAGAATCTAATTCCGTGTCAAATGACACACCATGCTCACCTATATATAGTGTTCTAATTCCGTTTGAAATGGTCTTTGGCTATTTCAAGCGAAATTACCAACAAACACTTAAATCTCAGTTTCTAGCAACCCAAGCACTGGTTATCCTATCCTATTACATGACTCGATACAAGACGAAGTCCACAGACATAATGCACTAACAGACTCCCCCTTGGATGTTGACGAAGTCTTCAGTGTCGAGTCTTTATCATGACACATCTTCAGTCTTGATCAGTCTTCACACTTCTACCAAATTGTCTATCACTGAAAGCATCCATCAATCTTTCTTCATTGATCAGCTTCTATCTTTGAATGTTGTACCAGGATCTTATTCTGGCTCTAACATTAACATTTTTTTAGAAACATTTCTGGTTACAAGCTCCCCTTGCTTTGAACTCGTCTTCAGACTCCCCCTTAGACTCAGCTGTCGGGATCGTAGTCTGGAATCACATCTGCAACACTCAAATATTGATAAGTAACAACATTTTAAACTTACCGGATTAAATGACCTGGCTCTTTTATCATATGTGAAAAAATATTTTACAATGAAAGTAATTTTGATTTTCCAGGAATCGTAACCTAGCTTTATTCAACAAATCTTAACAATATAAGCATCAAAATCCCTCACAGTTAATCATCCAAGTCCAAACTAATGACCTTGGAGATATCACAAACTGTTTTTGATTTTTGTAAAAAAAAACTTCAAGTTTCAAATTAATGAACTTGTTTTATTTTCAGAAACACAATCAGCATACTTAGATTTTGAAACTCAGCACTCAGACATCGATTGTAGAAAATAAAGTAAAATCAAAAATCTTTTTTTATTTTTCTGAAATATAAAGCAGTAATGAAATATTTACAAACATATTTACAAGCAATATTTTTGTTTGAGTTCGCGTCAGAGGATCATATCAGTTTTTGACAAGTCACAAGTACCCTTGAGCTTAGTTACACATTAAGAATTAAACAATTCACTTAGATTGCCGATATACTGATCCACTTAAATTTTCACACAAACTTCAATTGATTCAGGATACGAATGAGATGTATTAAGAACTTAAACTTATTCATGTGTCCCACCTCTTGAATATACTCCCGTATCCAGATCCCAATATTCAGTCTTACAGGTGAGTATACCTAGATGATATCTGTAAAGGGTTAAATTGCGAGGACCGTGAGAGCTCAGGTCAGAACTTCCGTTCAGCAAAGAGATGACGGCTTCGACTTTAGGTGTGTTCCCTTTAGAGAATCTTTTCTTCAACAGCACATGATTAGAATTTTTCAATGTTTCATCATTTTTTATGCTGAGGGCGATTGCTATATTTCAAGCATGCAGAAAGTATTATACGGGGACTAGGCCATTGCTTCCGCATTATCAGAAGTCCCGGGATAATACCCCAGATATCACTAAGCATAAAGACCTAGTATCTCAGAAAAAGGGGTCCTTTAAACAAGATTTCAGGGGTTACCTATATATCCAAGTAGTGTTCCCCACGAAACAAGCAAGTTTGAATTTATGTTTATATCCCGAAAAAGTTTACTAAATGTATAAAAACCTATCAGCATATCATCAGTGAGACTGTTTAACACTATTTAATCATTACATTTCTTTAGCATACTGTAACTGTCTACTGATTACTATCATTTCCTCTTTTTACACAAAAACTCATTTTTGAATTTTATCCTGTTTTTGACTTTTTCAAATTTTCAAATGTTTTTGTATTTTCTAACAATAATACTCCCCCTAAAATGCAAAATCATTTAAAAGAAAATTTGACAAACCGACACTGATAGCTTTGTCTCGCCATCCATTTTCTGCTTCATATGCTCTGTTTTGCATCACATTATATTTTCTGCAAATGTACCCCCATGATTTACAACCCATTGATTTTCGACAGTTTGAAAACCGTGTTTCAATCTTGTGAAAGTAATCATGTTTGTTCCGCCGTGAGGGTTTCGGCATATTCAAGTAACATATTTTTGAATTTTTTGATTTTTGACAAATTTAAAAACAAACATATTTTTGATTTTTCAAAATTTTGACAAAATAAAAACATATTTTTGGTTTTTAAATTTTTCAATTTTTAGGGTTTTTGAAATATTGTTTATTTATGTATAGAAAACAAACAAACTCCCTGTTTCAACCAACACAGGGTTCAGCAGCCTCCTCTTCTTATGCCATGCTGCTCTTATTTCCATATTCACAATCTTCAGTTCTCTTGAGCACTTGCACATTCAACTATTCAGTCACTTGAACAATTTAGCCCAGGTCTGTTGGACCTTAGGCATTTTAACACAATATGTATCATGCAGTTTCGGAAAATCTTTGTTTTCAAAGACTTTTTCAACTTCGACTTCAAGTTTTTCATCTTTTACCGAAGTCATTTGTTTCTTAACACTCCATGTTTGACCTTTTGGAGTACCTCTTTTGTAAAAAATTGACTCTTTTTGAACATTTTGATTTTGAACACCAACTTTAGGTTTCCAAAACTCGTTTGGTTTCATTGCATCGACAATTTTTTTCCAACTTTGTGTTGTTCTTAATCTGCGTGTGTGAGAATTCTAGGTCTGTCTAGAATTGAATCCATTCGGGTTTGATTTCCAGGTTTGGTGCGAAACAAACTTGTTTGTGTTGTATCTCCAAGTTTGTTTTGAATCAAATTTGGTTGACCTTTGTTTCACATCCTCAAATTTGTGTTTCTCAACATCATCAGACTTCTTTTTGTCAACATCAACAGGTTTCAGATTTTGACACTTGCGTGCAAGATGTCCCATTTGATCACATTTAAAACATGTTCTCTTGGACACTTATTTAACCTGTTGTTGTTGCTTTTTCTTTTGAGCATAGAACTCTTCATTAGACTGACGCCTAAATTGGAGTTCTTTCTCTTCTTCTGAACTTGCTCCATGAACAAAATTCATCTTTGTCTGAAAATTCGGCATTTCATTTTTATTTCGACTTTGTTTCTTTTTATAACCCAGCCTTCATATTTCTCTTCTTGTAACCAGGTTTGTTATAAAAAGTTTTGTGACCTTTTCCAGCAAACTTTGAAATATCAAATTTTTCAATTTCAACCATCTTAAAAACTTTATCAACCTTTTCTGAAATCACATTCTGAATCGGGAATACAACATCTAAGAATAATTTGTCCGATCCAATCATGGTATAAACCAATCCTTTTGAATCATCATCCAGATTTTTCTTAGACTTTGTGTTTTTCAGATATCCATCATGAAAATTACCTTCATTTTCATCCTGTGATTCAGATTTACCTGTTTCAATGGATTCTTCTTTCAACACACTTTCAACGACCTTACCTACTACCTCTGAATCACTAGAATCATCAGATTTGGAATAGGTTACGTCAATGTTATCTGGCAATTGATCTACCATGTTGAAAGCTTTTTCGACCTTTTCATCATCATAAAATGCAAACTTTTCCGGTGGTGGAACTTCATGAAATTCTGAGCCAATGCCTTTCTTGTTTTGCTCAGAATCTTTTCCATCCGGTTTTATGTTGAAAATTCTTTCAAGCACATATGACGACACGTGATAACTTTTTAACTTGTTGTTATCCTGTTCTAAATCAGCAATCTGTCTCTTTAGATTAGCAACATCCTCAATGTAGGAATTTACAAGATGTTGCCTAATTTCATACTGTCGCTTAAGTTCATGAGTTGTTTCAGAACAGTAATTCAATCTTGATTGAGCAAATTTCATTTCACTCTTCACCTTTTCATATGACTCTTTAGTAATGTGATATGCCAGTTTTATTGAATCATATTCCTTTTTCATTTCTTGACAAACAATTTCTTTTTGATCACATTCTCCTGTCTTTTTCAAAACATTTTCTTTCAAAACTTCATTTTCCTTTTCTAACTTTTTACATTTTTCTGAAAGTTTTTCATCATTATATTTCAAAACTTTTTCGTTTTCTAACATTTCTTTGTATTTATTTTTGAAAACTTCTTCTATTTTGGTAAATTCAAGATCACTTGTTCTGAACCTTTCATCTTTTTCAGTACAAGCATTGCATGGTTCCATGCATTTCTTGCCTTGTTCAACAGTTTTTGAGATTTCAGAATCAGAATTTACCTCAGTGATTGGCACCTCGGTGTTTTCTTCTGTCTGCTTTTTATCAGCATCACTCCTTTTCTCATCCTCAGCATTAACACCAACATCACCAGTAACTAAACTCTCATTCTTCAATTCTTCTTCTAATTGCTGTTTTTCAGTCAGCTTCTTTCACAACTTCTTCATTCACAACAACTTCTTCTACCTTTACATCTTCCTCTTTAACTGCTTCAACTTTCACTTCCTCAGTGACTTTCTTCAACTCTTCAACTATACACTCAATATTCTTCTTCATTTTTTCTTTATCCCTCTTCCTCAAGCTTGAAGTCATAACATCTCTTATGATTTTTCCAAGCTTTTTCTCATATGATTTATCTTTCACAGCATTTGAATAATATTCTCCAGCTCGAGGAATTACTAGAAGAACATCATCATAAATTATGTCCTTCTTGGAAACAACAGGTTCACCATATCTGTTGACATAACACTCTTGCTTCTTATCCCATCTTTTGTAGCTGACAGCATCTTCATATTCTTCTTGCATTTCATTCATTCTGTTCCAAGCCATGCTTTTTTCTCTGTATGTTTTCTCATTCAGAATCTCTTCTCTGGTTTTCTCTTTGATTTCAGCTATAACTTTTTCTTCTTGGTTTTCCTCTTTGATTTCTGCAACAAAAACATAATGATTACTCTTTGATGGTTTTCTGCCATGAGCTGTATTTCGATTATCAACACGATCTTCTTCTGGAAGAATCTGACTCCAATCATATCCTTCATCATCATGGATTACAGCACAAGCTCTAGATTTCTCTCTGGGTTTATCTTCGATCATTTTCGGATCTTCTTTGCTTCTGTGGTAGATTGCCTTTCGGTAATAATCATCATTGAACGGATGTTCATTTCCACCAACTGCAGAATTGTTGCATTCTCTCTTGAAATGACCTTTTTGCTTACATTTGAAGCAGGTCACTTTGGACTTATCAAATCCAAGTTTTGTTGATGCACCACCTAATGATTGTTTCCCAGTAATCTCCATGTATCTCTGAGCTCTTCTGATGCAACTCACTAAACACCAGCGGATGTCAATGAGTTCCATCTCTTCCGGATCAATCTGGTCGTAGTCTTCTTTGGTTAACTCTGAGTTTCCAATTTTGCCAGCTACAAGACCTTCATATGATTCCAAAACAGATGCAAGGAAGCTCATTTGTTGTTTAGCTGCATTGATGCTCATTGCCGGAGAATTTTTCAATTTGAGAGCAATGTTGCACAATATTTCTTCTGATTCTTCAGAAATAGCTTTTGACGATGAATGATAACCTGGATTGTAACTTGATGAGCTTTTCTGTGGCTCTTTTATCCTCTCACCACTGAATGTTGTCTTTGGTGATTCTCCAACTTTCACCGAAGGTAAATTACCTTTATAGTAGAGACCAACATTCTGTTGATGTGAAGAACTGCTCATCTTGTTCTGCTTTTGCAATTCAAGTTCATGACTTTCTATCTTTTCTATCAAGACATCAAGAGAAATTGTATCATATAAAGCATCATTTTTCAATATGAATACAAACGTTTGCCACTGATCAGCTCGTGGTAACGCTTCTATGATCTTATCAATTATTTCTTCTCTAGTTTTAACAATACCAAACCGATCAAGTTCAATTTTTAAATGACCAAATCTCTCTATCATTTGTCTAACTGATTCATCTTTCAAACTATCAAACAAATCAATTTTTTTCTTTAATAATGCAATTTTATTTTTCTTGATTTGTTTACCCCCCTCAGCTTTTACCCGTAAAGCTTCCCAGATAGATTTCGATGTTCCATCATGTTGCAGTAAATCAAACATATCATTTCTGATTGATGATTGTATTAAAGCAATCATTCTCTGCTCAGCTAAGAATTCTGCTTTGTCTTCTTTGGGTAAGTTCTTGAGTGGAAGCTCTTCTCCTTTATCATCAGTCGGCCTTTTATAACCAAATTCCAAACAAAACCAGCTTTCATGAGCATAAGCTTTTGCCCAGTTGATGAACCGATCTTTCCACCAAGTGTAATCTTCAATGCTTTCCAGAGTTGGTGGTTTTGAATGTGTGCCGTAAAAGTTATCATGTTTAATGTTCTCATTTATTGCTTTTGTAATAGTTTTTGGTGTGACAGTTGAGATTTCGGAAGACTCAGATGTAAACGTATTGTAGAACTCTTCAGCCATGATGTGAAATTCTTGAATTACCTGGAGACAAAAACAATCAAACAAACACAATCAGTTTAAACAATATCAAACAACTTGTAATAAACTGACACTCGATTGACGTGAAATGATCTTGACTTGGAATTTCCACTTTCAAACGGAATATTGATCTTCAAACGGAATCACTTTGGTACGAAATCACTTTGGAACGAAATTACTTGTTCAAATGAAATCACTTGGAAAACACTTCAAACGAAATCAGAACTTCAAACGGAATACCCTTTTGAAACGGAATTATCTAATTTCGTGTGAACCTTCTCAAGTGGAATTACACTTTGGAGCAAAATCAGGTGAACTTTTCAAGCGAAATTACTTTTTGGTGTGGAATTAACCTTTTCACACGGAATTAACACTGATTTCAAACGAAATTAGTAAGCTTTTTCAAACGGAATTATGATGACATCAGCATTTCGGTCCAATATTTGTCCAATAGATCCTGTAAACGGTCAAATTATGATCTGAAACTTTCAAGGATTCATTAAAACTGTGTTCCGCAAGTAATGTGTGAAATTCAATCCATTTTGTCCATAAAATCTTGTTCAATTGTGAAAAAGAAGGTGTAGAAGTCAGAAAACTGATGAAATCAAGCTGAACTCTTCCTCCTGAGCTCTGATACCACTTGTAGGATCGTTGTGCGACCTGAATGAGTCATTCAGAAGAGTTTTAGATCCAAATCAATGGCAGAATCAATGAAACGGACGCTCGATTCAATTTAAATGTCTCTTATATTGATCTAACAACAATTTACAACCTGGAGACGATTCGACAGCACTTCAGTACCAAATCAGAGAATCTAATTCCGTGTTAAATGACACACCATGCTCACCTATATATAGTGTTCTAATTCCGTTTGAAATGGCCAAGTGTCATTTCAAGCGAAATTACCAACAAACACTTAAATCTCAGTTTCTAGCAACCCAGGCACTGGTTATCCTATCCTATTACATGACTCGATACAAGACGAAGTCCACATACATAGTGCACTAACAGTTTGCACCTCTAAATTTGTAAGAATCAAGCTCTAACAAGTTCCACAACCATAGATGGGTTTAGGAAGATGTTAGGCATGAGATTCAAGAAGAAAATTTGAGTTTTATAAAAGTTAACCATAGATTAATCCAAAACAGAAAGTTTGGACCTCAAAATGGTGATGTTCCACCTTGGTTTACCATGCTAAACCTGTGGAAACATTTCTAGAGGCGTTCCAAACTTTGTAGAGGAAGAATTGGTGAAGAAAAGTTGAAGAACTCAATTTTTACACTAGAAAGAAATCTGCATTGTTCTTGAAATTCCAGAGATTTTGAGAGTGTTTTGATAGTTTAGAAGGGATTGAAAAGTGCAAATGAGGGATAGGAAGGTTGTTTATATAGTGGATGAGTTAGGTTTGGTGTTAAATTAGGTGAAAAAGATGGCCAATCTGCGCACAAAAGGAAGTTGGATGCGGATCGTGTTGCCTCGGATTACAATGATTGGAAATGAAATACGATTACAAGGGAATACAAGTTTCCAAAAATAGAATATGAGACAAACTTTCTAAATAAGGAAAGTTACAAAAAGCGAGGCGTTACAAGGATTACCTTGATCATGTAATGAAGCATAAACCAAAAAAAGCAAACAGAGCATAATTCAAAGATTGGTCAACAGATGCACTCAAAGAAGAAATTGAAAGATTTCAAAAGATGCTTAATGATCCTTCACAAAAGCCAACTCCACCAGACTGGAAGAAAGGCAAACAAATTGATCAAAACAAGGCATTGAAGCTGAAAAGAATGAGAGTAGAGCTTGTTGTTGCTAATTATGGTAATGCAAGGTCTGTTGCCAGATGGTTTGAATCCAAGATTGTTGAAACATACAAGAGACTGGTACAGCTAAGAGCAAAGGATCCTACAGTTCCTCAAAAGCCCGTATATCCAACAAACTCTTTCATCTAAAAAGTTTCCCTCAACATTAGCCTTATCAATAGCTGTCTTGAATCAAGCAAAAAGGTAGACGCAGATGACTGAGGCTGATGAACAGATGTTTGACTATTACAGGAAACAGAGGATCAAAAACCAACTGTTGTACCACACAGATCCTGCAAGTGACAAATTGAGAGAAACAGTTACAAAATTTGTCAGCATGCCTCAATCACCTAACTCATCAAGAATAACTCTTCACCCAAGAAAACCATCTGATCCAAAAATTCTAAAGTGGAACTCATCCTCAGACACCTACGAATTGACTCTACTCAGATCAGATGGTAGTGTTCAAACGCTGAAAATGGAGGATGCATATGGTCTAGATGCAGGTGACTTCCAAGATCTGTTGAACCCTGAACTGGAAATGGATTTTGAAGATATGGTCTCCATGAACTTTGAGTTACAATTCAAAGACCAAATCAGGGAGATGTTGACAAGGAATAAAGAACAAAAATAAAGAAGTGTTTTGGCATGGTACAATTGTTTCCAGCAGCATATGTAGCCAGGACACAACATTTGCAAAACCAAGCAATACAAGCAAAAATAATTAAAACTGGAGGTTTAAGAGTGGTTCCAACAGTAGTTGCGGGTGGAGATGTTGATGGATCAGCAGCCGCAACATTGTTTCCAGCAGCATATGTAGCCAGGACACAACATGTAGCAAATGAGATGTTGCTAGCTAAGAGATTCTTGATTGGGCTTTGGTGAAAGTTTTTGAGGCAAGTGATCGTGTGATCGTAGTTAATGTTTGCTGAAAGTCAAGTTGTATTGCATGTATTGATTTTTTTCAAAGTAAAGATTTTAAGTTTGTTAGTATAGTCTTTTGATGTTTTACAGCTTCTGTATCAAAGTTTAATAAGCACATTTCCAACAGATATGCACATTCGGCAAAGTAATTCCCTTCTAAAAAATATATAGTGATTCGTTGTTTAATAAAATGTGGTATTAATGGTTTTCTAAAAACAACCAGTGTTTGCACATACTTTCAACCAGATATCACTATTTAAAATAGTAGTTCTCATTTTTTACGATGAAAGATAGTGACTACTTTTGATTATTTATTTAGGATGATTATTTCTTTAGTTGTAAATCAGAGTTCAAATACATCAACACGCAAGATTTGTGAGAATAACTCATGACTATTTTAATATTAACCAAACGAAAAACTAAACTAAAAATTACAATATCTATACACTTATCTATACTTTCTATTAAAATGTGGTATGTATGAAGCTCTAAAAACCACTCGTGCTTGTACACGGGTATCACTACTAGTTCTATATAATAAAATAAATCATGAAAGGACATGTGTCATTTATTAGAGACATTTAGTTTTTTTCCTATGTCTCTCTCCTTCCTAATTAATTATTAATATTTATCTTTTTAAATAAAGATAGCAAATATATAAGACGTTTATCTCTATTTAAATTTGTTTGTTTATCTTAATAAGATAATAAAAAATTGTCTTTTTATCTTAATAAGATAATAATAAATTCACATTTAAAATATTAGTTTCATCAAACTAATCATAAACTAAAAGCCACGTGTAGATAACTAACAAGGTACAATAGTTAACATAAAGTATATTTGTTTTCTTTAAATACGGATTTAATCGGTTTTATAACTTAGGTTCAAACTCTAAATATATAATAAAACTAGTTAAGTTTTACCTTTATCAAATAAAAAATATATTTCAAACTTTGTAGGTTTACATTATTTTCAAAAATTATTTAAATAACTGCACTACATTATTAAAAAAACACAAATTAACCCTATTAGTTATTATTAAGAGTGTTCACAGTTCAATTTAAAACTGTGAAACCGACCAAACTGGTCATCGGTTTGATTTCACTATCGGGTTTGTTATTAACTTTCGATTTATGTATTATGTTTACTAATATTTTATTTTATACAACTAGATATAAACCTTTAGAAAACTAGATATAAAAGGTATTCAATCTTGTTTTGCTTGAGTACATGAATTGAAAAATAACAATTAAGCTATCTTTAAAAATAGAGTAAATGGTTATGTGACTAAGTAACTTTTAACAAAAATAAGATAGCCTCAAATAAATATATTGCGCGATGGTGATCTTTCTATTAAATACTTTTACTAAGACTTGATTTTAACAATTTTGTATATTTGGGTGTAATAGCTATTATATCATTAGTATTTATAAGGATGATAATATTAACAATTTTACATGTTTGAAAAATCTAAAAAATAAATTTGTTTAAGGGTGTAAGGGGTGATCACCTCTCTAGGAAAGGTAAACTCCCAAGATAACCAATCAAACCATATCATCTCAACTCCCCTCTCTCACTCTCCTCTTGCATCCAAACATTAGGGGTGGTGTGCCCAAATAATTTTTTTAAAAGAAAAAACTGTGATTGATTGAAGAGAATGGAATTAACCTACTCTCTCTCTCTTCTTCCTTGTGCGGTGATTAATCACCGAAATCATCTCTCCCTATGAGGTAAACTTTGATGGCGATGATGTACACAAAAGGTTAACGAGTTTAACCCACCACTTTACCGCTCCACCCCATGCACCCTAATATATTATAACATAATATTTTATCCTCTTGATTTTTTTTATTAAAGTTATATAAAGATTAGTTATTGCGACTTGTCTCTATATAAATAGATACGATAAGTGCGTTGCCAACATATTGTACCTTTGTACCACCAACTCAGTCAATTGGTTAGGGTTAATGCATTTGCTTGTGCTTGAAGAAATGTTGTTCGTTTTTGTTTTTTCTTATCTAATGATCGTTTTCATATCATAATCATAATCATAATCATAATAATATAATAAAATGATGTTAAGTGAGACAAAATGTGTATATGTTCTCATCTCTCTATTTAATTGATGGATTTAATCTTAAAAAGAATTAAAAGAATAAATATTATTGCTTTTTTGTAATAAATAAGTAAATAACATTAACCCTCATAGCTCATACGAAATTATGAATTCTCTAATTTAAGTATTTTACTCACCTGAGATGCTTACCTAGTGGTTTAGTGATTTACTACTCACAAAAATGTTGTAAATCCAATTCTCTGTAAGCGTAATTGCATAAGGATAGGTGGTATTTGGATATAGAAGTTGTTCAAAGTAAAAGGAATGCTCTAAGATCACAACTAAAACTAAACTATGACTACAATAATCTTTAGATTATGTGTAGTGGTGAGATATGTGGTTTGGTCTTTTTTTGCCATGTGACGTCCACACAAAAGGATCAAGTTGGAAGCACAGGGACACCTCATCAAGAGGCAGACATTTCACTTGAAAGTCTGTTTCTAAGCCCCTCTCCCAGGGCTATGTCTCTTTCAACTTCACAACCCTCCACTTCAATTCCACCTACAGTTTTATCCCTGTTTGATGCAATTGAGACTCAGATTTAACTCAGTCCCTCTCATTCACATGTTCAAGAGAGCACACTTCCACATGTGACTTAGTCTGAGACAACTCAATTTGCTAATCCACAAACAGCTGAGGAGGCTATACCACTTGAGTTTCAAGAAACTCTTGGTGGTAGTTCAAGTGAAGCAGCCACTACAACTAGTGAACCAATAGGTTTTCAGTTGGACAATGGTTACATCTATAAGTCTTCCTTGAAGGCAACATCTGTTGAGGGTACAATTGTAACCTCCGTTCCAGTTGGAAGTCCCCAGTACCAAGACAAAGGGGCATTTGGTTCTACTAATTTGGAGAATTCTCTTGTTAAGGAACCAAATATAACTACCTCTGGTAGGATTTCAGATGATCCTATTAAATTAGGTGATGAATTAAGATATAAGTAATTGACGGAGAAAATGTCTTCTATGGAATCATCAATGATGGCTGAAATGAAAGATATGATGAAATAGATGATGGAGCATTCTAAAAGTCAGCCTTCTACTTAGCAAATTGCAAATGAGTTGTGAAAATCAATGCAACCAATCATCCAAGCTCAAAGGATTTGGCTGACATCAACCATAACACTCATATATAATTGATCAGAAATATGGTTGACATCAAGGCCATAAGGGAACATTTGTTAAAGACTATTGGTTCTGCCCCTTCAACAGTACTTCAAGAAGAAGTTGAAGATGATGCCAAAAAGGGGGAGAATGATAAGCTAAGAAAGTTGCAGCCTTTATCACAAGCAAAACCAAAGGTGCAAAAGCAAAAGTCAGAGTCTGCTCCAACTAAAACTTCTGCTAAGGCATCAGATGCTGGAAAAGAAAAAGGGATTGATTAGACCCTTAACAAGAAAGCTGAAGAGATTGCCTTAGAAAAGCTGAAAAGACAAGATACACTAGAAGCCAAAGCTTTGAGCTTAATTGAACAAGAACAGGTTGAGCAGAAGAAAAAGGAGGAATTGTTACTTCACAAACGAGAAAGTCAACAAGAAAAGTTAGACATCTAATCATCACCCCTCCTAAAACCTCTGTTGGGTCTACAAAAGGTGTATTAGTGATTTAGTGATTTTAGTGATTTTGACTCATTGAGTCCTTGTGTTTTAGTGATTTTATCCATTTAGGTTCAAAATCAAAATGTTTAACGCCCTGAATACCTAAACACACGTTTTGTAACCCTTTTAGTCCCAAATTTTAACGCTGCTAGTATTGTTTTGTTAACTGTTGCTACATGACCAAATACCCCTATTATATTATTATATTAACATTAATATATATATATATATATACATTGGGGATGGTTCAAATGAAAACCAATTTTATTGTGAAAACTCGAAAACTAACTAAAAAAAGCCTAAAAAACACACCAAATTTTTTTTCAATTTTTTATAAAAATCGCAGGTTTTTTATACAAAAAAACTTTTTTTCAAAAAAAAAAATTGTAGTACACATACACATGTGCACTACAAATTTTTTTTTTTTTTTGAAATTTTTTATATATAAAAATGGCGAAAATTGGTATGCAAAAAAAAAAAAAAATTGGTATGTTTTTTTTTTTTGCTTTTTTAATTAGTTTTTGAGTTTTCACAATAACTAGTGGTTTTCATTTGAACCTTCCCCTAGGGGATGTGTCACACCCCGATATTTCCACGTATTACCGGTGGGCCCGGTGGAGAGTATCGTGACGTAGTTGATATCATCATAGACAATTTATCACAGTTTATATACACAGCGGAAGTCGAAAGATATAAACATTACAAACCGAATGGAAGTAATATCACTTATTACAAAAACGGTTGTAAAGGATCCACAGGCGGATCAAAGTTAAAAGAAACACTGTTCAGCATATTCATAAACATCTATGCTTGCAAGACTCTTTATTGATGCTAGGAGTAGCCAGCCTATTCCGATTAGTACCTGCACTTAACCTTTTTGGAAAATACGTCAGTTTTCACTGGTAAATACAATTAACCGACTCATTTTGAAAATGTTTAAGAAAGTTGATTTGAATGCACAAGGCACAAAACATCTTTTATAACTTGGGATAATTATTTAAATATAAACTTGTAAAAGAATTACATGATTGTTATACGTTCAGTAGCCCGGGCTGAATACCGGGTTAAAGATTAATAGACACACCACATGATATAATCCCGCGGCGAGTTATTCTCAACAGGCGGTTATATCTTTTTATATATGCATCGGCAGGTGTATGCCTACACCCCGTGCTTAGGTCGTGGCCATTTCAATGACTGAGCCAAGGATATCCGGGACATGGTCATTAACCCCCCAAAGGCTTTAAGCAAACAAAACAGTTCAAACGGGTTATCTCAATAATTTAACCTCCATACGATTAAATATTCAATACCCGACCAAGCGGTATTTTATATACCGTACCCAAGCCCGTATAAGGGAAAATAAGTTAAAAGTATTTACCTGAACAAATTATATAAATTTATCCCAGCCGTATACCACAAGCAAGTACATATATCTTTTACTGGTCTCCTAAATCTGGAAATGAAGGTTTAATAACCTATTAGATTTCTAACGGGTCTTACTTAAGTTTTAAACTTAGACCGGTTAGTTTTAACGAAAGGTTTTAAGTTCAAACGCGCGATTAAGCGAAGACCGGATTAGAATGTGATTTAGACCCAACAAGTTTGAAGACTTGTATAATATGGGTAAACTAAACACATTCTGGATTTTGGGGTAAAAATGATAAGATTTGACCCGTTTCGGTTAATTTATGCAAACTAGTTACATAAACCGCACCGAACGCGAAAAATGCATAACGGGTAAACAAATGAGTCATGAACAGGTTTCCTAAGTTAATATGCTTAAAATATGTTATGATATCAGTATGATATCTTCCATTATGCCCAAAACGGATTTAAACTCAAATTAAGCCTCGTAGGGGTATTTTGGTCATTTTAAGGGTTATAAAAGAGATTAAATATAATTCTGAAGTTCAGGTCTGAAACGATCAGTAAAAATATTTAATTTAATAATTTATATCAGTAGGGTATTACATATATGTGAAATTTATCATTTATAACCAAACTATGCACCGTAGGAGCATTTTGGTAATTTCACATAGGCTTTAAAGGTCAATTTTGGAAATCTGAGTTCAAAACTTTTGCTTACTGTTAAATTATAAAAAATTACTTAAAACATCAGTAGGTATTAAGTCTTATATGCCAAAAATAGTTTTAAATCATATTATGCGTTTAAAACGAGTAAAAGTCGGTTTTAGGCGATTTTCGGGTTATAATAAGAAATCTGAGTTTTTAATCAATTTATAAAGTTCAAAATATTTTATTTATCATATAAAATCAGTAGCAAAAAGTTTGGTGTCAAAATATTATGTAAAACTCATTTTATAGGCCAAAAGGGCAAAACCGACAATTACCAAATCAAGGCATGAACCCTATGCTATGATCAGTTTAAAAATAAATAAAAATCTTCAAAAATCCCAAAATATTATATTACATCAGTGGATAAAAGGTTTGGTGTCAAAAATTGGGTTTAGATAGGCTTTATGCTAATTATGCCGTTTAATTAATAAAAAGCTTTCTAATTACGCTATTGAGCATAACTCCTAATTTAGACCTCAAACTAATGTCAAATTTTTAGGACATGTTTATAAATCAGTAACAAAGGTTTTTGTCCACTCACATTTTCAAAAATCTCATTTTAAGGTCAAAAGGGCATAATGGTCAATATTTAAGCATATAACGGAAACATGTAAACGAATCGGATAATTAAGGACCTATGTTGTATAATCTCAGAGGGTTATACTACCATGTAATATGGTCCTAAATAAACCTTAAGGTATTTCTAAAACAAGCTAAATCGGGTCAGAACTGAAAGTCAAAGCAAAAGTCTACTTTTGCGACTTTCGGTTCCGAACCGAGCCTAAACTCAAAATTGTCGGGTTGAACATGTTTAGACATGTTCTTACATTAATTACCAAGTTATATTAGTGTTAAAACAGGTTCCATAGCTCCTACATTGCAAATTATGAATTTATTTGTAAAATAGCTTTCTGTTGACTTTTTATACTTAAGTTTGACCCGACAATTGACCTAGTTAGAGTGGGAATCAGAGGGTGCCCTTTTAAGGGTTTATTACCCACATAATTACCAACTCATAGCCACTTTCAATTCGAAAAATGACTGGACCATTAGTGATTAATCACTAAGTCAAAGCTTAATTACGATAAGTTTGACTTTTTGTTTTTAAGCTAATTAAAAGGACTAAGCAGGGATTAAAACTCTTACTTAAGGTCCTTGCTATCTTTTCTACACTTCTCAATCTTCTCCTAAGGCCAGCTACCTCCAGAGATGAGTGCTTGAGTTGTTGCAAGTGAATGAGCACTTGAACAATTGAACTTATGGCCTTTATATAGGATTTCTAGAGCTCCAAGATCCTTCCAAATATACCTAGGAGGTAATTCAAATGATCCCAAGTGTCCCTAGGCCAATATAAACCATCAAACAACCCCCTAGAATCGAAAACCAGGCTTTAAAGTCGGTGTAACCTGGTGAAACAGACACCTGTGCTTATTTTCTGCATCTGCAGGTTTCAGGCGGCCCGCGTAAGAATTGGCTAAGGTCTTACGCGACCGGTATGAGGCCCAGATCAGGTCACAAAGTTTCAGAAATTGCAACTTTAGTCCCTGGTCCTTCTAAACTTGTTTTTACTTTCATTTATTGCACTTTTAACCCTCAAACTTGACTTCTAAGGACTCCAAGTCATAAACAAACTTTGTTAAGTCCCCCGTTAGTTATACGAACACCGAAAAGTCCTGAATTTCAACGTTGATGCTTTTAACCCCGTATTTACGAATGTTATCGTATTTTCTTCATACGATGTCGAAACCTTGTGAATTTTTTATCACTCATTCTTGGGAGCATATTTAATCGTTACAAAGCTTCGGGTTCATTAAAAGGTCACTCAGAGGTATAAATTAAACATGTTGACACATTTAACCCTTGCGGTTTGTAAACTTTCACTTTCTTTCACAAACGGCTTCATATGATTTATAATTCATTCGTTTAAGGGTATAAACATCGTGTAGGGTTGTTGAAAGGTATATTTATCAAATGTTGATACTTTGAATCCTTTTACACACATACTTTCTTTGTTTATCAACTTTGGTCCTTCATATTTCATCCATTACACGTTTAAAGCTCATGACACGTGTCTTTATTATATTGGTCGTGATTTTACGAGGTGTTACATCCTCACCCCCTTAAAAGAAATCTCAACCTCGAGATTTGCTCAAAAAGATGGAAGTACTTTCTGTCGTATAACGGACTTAACTTCCGCAGTATATTGGGGACCTCTACGGGCATCCCAATTGACCTATTCAATAGGTACATGCTTCCTTTGGAGCTTTTTAACCTGCCGATCCTTTATCGATATAGGTCTTTCAATAAACCTCAGGCTTTCATCAATATTTACGTCTTTATGAGACATTGGTAGCGATTTATCTGCTAGGCATTTCTTTAAGTTAAAAATGTGAAACACATTGTGAATTCCAATAAGCTCCTTAGGCGAGTTTAGCTTATAAGCTATACTGCCGACACATTCGATGATCTTGAATGGTTCTATATATCCAGGGCTTGACTTACCCTTTATACTGAAACGTATCCTACTCTTCCATATTGGTATTTTCAATAGAGTCTTGTTCCCTATTAGGAACTTTAAGAGACCTGGGCCTTTCTTTTGCATTGCTCTATTGCCGATTACTGGCAGTTTTCAGACGATTACGGTTTTATAATATCCTATCTGTCGTCTTTTAGGACAGTCTCAGATTCTGATAATTGGGATTTTCCAAACTCTCGCCCAACAAACGGGCGTTGACACTTTCTCCCAAACAAGGTCTCCAAAGGAGCAGCCTTGATGCTTATATAATGCTATTAGTTATAGGAGAACTTAATTAGGGTGAGATAGTTATTCCAACTACTACCCGAATCAATCTTAAGGAATTAACTACCCTCATGGTTAGTTGAACCAAGACGATCCTGGGTAGCTGATAACGATCCTTAATCGTTTCCTATTTGGTTGTAGTAATCAATGCACAAGCGTATTGCACCGTGCTTTCCTTTATCAACAATAATCGAAACTCCTAAGATGATGTGCTAGGCTGTACAAGCCTTTCTTTTATAACTCATCTGGTTAGCTCTCAGTTCTTCCATTTCCGTTGATGCTAACCGATATAGAGCTTCTGTAATAGATACAACTCTTAATAGGATGTAAAGCCTAATTCCAACTTGCCTCTCCAGAGGTAAAACAGGGTAGTTCTACTAAGAAGAAATCAAGTTATCCAATATGATAGAGGTAGCTTTAATCTTCGACCTTGGTCCACTTACAGTTGCTTGTGCCATGCAAATGACACATCTGATTTACGAGTGCACGGGTGCCTTAAGTAGAGACGCCTACTTGGGCATTTCTATTATGGATATCTTCTTTGAATACCACTAGCTGACTTTAGTACAATATGACCACTGGTATATCTTAGTGGTTCCATGCATTAAACCTCCATACTGATCAGGCATGGAAGCAATCTATAGGACACACTATGTTACGCCAATCCTCATATGGCGCTTTTATCAAACATAGTTGGCACTCGCAGTTGATAAAATCAATGAGGAAAATAATTAAAATAACATATATTGTCATACTCTATTCAAAGAAAGGGTACTCTTCGATTTTTCATAAAGATTCATCGCCGAGAAAGTGACAAAACGGTCTCTAAGGTTTCATTGGTAGGTTCCACCTTATACTTAGCATTTGGAGCTCTTATGAGTATCATCAAAAGTTTGCTAAGCTTATGGTCTATGAAAGACTTATTATTGCCTGTATTAGTAACAGAACACTTAGCAGAAATTATCATTGATAAATGATAAGGAATGTACTTGATGACATCAGGTACTGCCTCTTGGCATTCATCAGGTAAGTTCAGGCATTTCTTTTCTTAGCCTTTCCAGGCTTAGTTGTACCTTCTTTGTTAGCTTGAAGCTTTATCATGATTCTTTATCTCTGGTGTTCATTACCCCTATATTGTGCATTATGCTTAGATCCTGGGTTAATTGAGTAGGGTACTATCCCAAATAATGAATTAAAGTTGGTGACATACTGATGACAGTCTAGATTTTTCATGGTGAGAGTTAGAAAATCTGACTCCACCTTTTCCATTTCATGTCATGGACGGTAGGTTTTTCTGATATGATCCGTAAACTGGGACCATTCCATATTGTATAGGGGTACCTTCCCCATGGACCTGATTAATGTCTCCCACCAAGTAAAGGCATCGCCCTTGAATGACTGTGATACATACTTCACAGTGTCTTTCTTATCACAACCGCTGATCTCCACAACGGTTTCCATTTCATCCAACCATTTTATGCAATCAATGGCTCCTTTCTCGCCATTGAAGTCTCTTGGCTTGCAAGAGACAAAGTACTCGTAACTACATCCCTTAGGGGAACGAAACTCTTCATTATACTTTATTTCTTTTGGTTCATCCCTCACATTTGAAGTGTGAACAAAGCTCTCTTCATGAGCAATTGAATACGGTTTTGAATGAAATTTAGAGCGAGAAGCATTCGGCTCTTTGAATTGTTTCCTGACCTTTTCCATGGCCTTTCCAACTGCTGTGTCAACCACAACTTGGAGATTAACTCCATTAATATTGAGGTTTATGCTTGTAGCTTTATTAGCTTTTGTCGCATTAATAGTATCACGACTGTTGTCTGCCTCATTCGAGTTTTCCATACTCGAAACTTGGTACTAACCACCACATTAAACAATTGTTAGTCATCATCCTGATGACCTGACATAGATCAGCCATGGCATCCATAAACCGTATAGGCTATTATGTTCCGAACATTCCTAATGAATGTTCTTTGAATGTAAATCCATTACATTTAGCCTAGGTCACAAAAGGACCATCAATGGCATTCAAAGTTTGGAGCGAGTCCAATACCTTCTTGACAGGGGATCATAATGTCACAACTGTCTTTGTCACATAGATGACTATGAATAGCTTGAAGGCTAGCCTTAAAAGACTTTTATTATACATATATGGCACAGAGGCCCATCACGAGGGATATATAAGGATATGACATAAAGCCTAGTCACGAAGGACATAAATAATCATATGGCACGAAGGCCTTATCGCAAAGGACATTTAAATATGGCACAAATGGCCTCGTCACAAGGACGTTATAAGATATGGCACCAAAGCCTGTCACGGAAGACATTTATCAAATCTGGCCTAAAAGGCCTGTCACAAGGAATGTTAACATTTAATATGTTAACTTGTCACGAACGACAAATTATAGCACGGAGGCTTGTCATGGATGACTTGAAATAAAATTTGTGGGTTTGTCACAAGGGCATCAATTCATAGGCTGCAATCTTGTTAGACCAGGAGCTTTAAGGCTTGAACATAGTTCTTCACCTTTGGACAGGGAGTCATAGACTACAACTGTCATCGTTTTGAAAGACGATTCATTTGGCAGAAAGGTAAACCAATTAACATCACTAATAGATGTTTATATATATACTCATTGTATTTGATGATATTAGTCATGATCACATTGATCATATAGACTATTAGGTTTGGGTATAACCCATCACTTTGAACAGGGGATCATAAAGACCACCACTAGCTTTGTCTTATCGACACTAGAATAAGTATAACCCATAGGCATTTCATCACGAGGGATGTTAATATTATGATCATAATACTGATGATACTAGTCAGGATCGCAATGATCGTATAGACTATGGGATTTGAGCATAGCTCACCCCCTTGGGCAAAGAATCACAAAAGATTACAATTGCCTTGTCTCAATTGGACAATATAATATAGCCCTTAGGCAAAACATCATTAAGGATGTTTAAATTTTAATCATCGTACTGGCGATTTAATTCATGATCGCATTGATCATATAGACTATTAGGCTTGAGCACAACTCACTACCTTAAACAGGGGATCGTAAAGATCACAATGTCTTTGTCACAAATGGACAATATAATATGGCCCGTAGGCGAAACATCACTAATGGATGTTTATAATAGGTTCATCATATTAGATGATATAAGTCATGATTGCATTAATCATATGGACTATTTGGCTTGAGCATAGCTTACCACCTTAGAAAAGGAATCATAAAGATCACAATGTCAGTGTCTCAAATGGACAATATATTATAGCCCGTAGGCAAAACATCACTAAAGGATGTTAAATAATATGATCATCGTATTAGGTGATATTAGTCATGATCGCATTGATCATATAGACTATTATGTTTGGACATAGTCCAACATTTTTAGACAGGGAGTCGTAGACCACAACTGTCATTGTCTTCATAGACAACAAGTATAGCCCGTAGGCAGTTCACCACTAATGGATGTTTATGTTATGATCATCACATTGATGATACTAGCCATGATCGATTCTGATCATATAGGCTTTAAGGCTTGGACGTATTCCAATACCTTGACGGCTGGTATGGTTTCTCAAACCACACTGCCATGAGTGTTAACATGTTCTCAGATGTTAACAAAGATTTATTATCTTAAGAGGGTTTTACCATCATAGCCATGTTCATAGACATATAGGCTAGGTTATACCATTAAGAAGATCTTTTGAAAATTTTCGGCTGATCAATAAAGTTCGGGTAAAAATTTCAGAACTATTGTTGGATAAAGGACGAAATGAATACCTACATAAAATTTTCAAAACTTTCCTATGTTATTAGGAATTTACAATAGTGCCTTAATCTGGACTTTTAGTAATATAATTGTCCATAGAGGACCAAGAGGAAAAATATAAGTCCGTATAAGGACTATAAAATATTATAAATCTATATAAGGGTTATAATGAAATATCAATGTCCTCAAAGGGACTATTTCGAAATAACGTATCCCCAAAGGGATATTGATGAAATAACATGTCCATAAAAGGACTATATTGGTATAGCATGCGGATAAAAGGGCTTTGCTGTACAGATGTCCTCACAGGGACTTTAAATAACTCTAGTCCATGCAGGGACTAAAAGGAATTAATAGTCCGTAAAGGGACTATAAAATATGTCCGCATTGGGACTTTTATGATATAACATGTCCATGAAGGAACATTAATAAACAACTGTCCTCGTAGGGACTTTATGTCGAAAGACACGTCCTCAATGGAACTTATTAATCAAACAATATGTCCTTAAAGGGACTTATAATAAAACATCATGTCCACAAGGGACTATATTGAAATATAATGTCCATGAAAGGACTAAATAGCAAATTCCCATATAGGGTCTTAAGTCGAAAGGTATGTCCACACACGGACTAAATAGAAGAGATAGGTCCTTATAAGGACTTAAAAGACAAAGAATATTATGAAAGAAGTATTCTCTAACGCCTTCCTTGCTCCATTTCGATTGTTTCTCCTCTTTGTTTACCATATACGGTAGGGATACTGAAGACCTCAGTAAATAAGGTAAGTATTCCAATCAGGATCCGTTGTAGAAGTAGAATTCAAGGATTTTATGGTTAAGAATGATATAAGTCACGGATCGGGTTTTAACTGATACGATCCAAATCTGGGATTTCAAAACTTGAAGGTAAGGAATAGGGATCATTAGGATCCTCTGGCATTCTTTTCAAAACGGGAGCCTCAGGGACCACCTGGTATGGACTCCACTGACACAAGCTTTAAAATTTGAGCCTCAAGGACCTCCGGTATGGACTCTGAAGTCTAATCGCAATTTAATGGATTTGGTTTTAGGAATAAATCCAGGAAGGTCTTCCTTCAAACCGGTCACACGCTTATCCTAGCTGTTATGCGAAGCTTAACATTCCTTGGCTTCGGATGAGGATAATCTCCATCGACAGCTTCGTTGCTTGGTGACATATTCAAAATACATAAAATCGAAAACAATGTTTACTTAATAGGGATGAGAGTATTCCTATGTTAAGTCTAGACTCAGAAGGTCTAAGGAATGTGCTTGATGTGTTAAAAATGCAACATATAAATTTCGTCAATTGTGGCATAAAACTAACCCTTTTTTAGTACTAATGTTGGAAAAAGAGTGCTTTTGTCTTCCTTTTGTATTTTCAGGATTAAATGAGCTCAAATTAACAAAAGAAGCAAAAAGACATCAAAATCTAACATAAATACAAGAAAAGGAACAAGACGTGACATGCCCGACCCCACGACAACATCTTCCCAAGCAAAACAAGACAACAGAAGACTGAACACGCCCCGTGCTCAGCCAGCACGGGGGCGTGCCCAAGTGTCAGCAGAAAAGAAAAAGTGGTAGAAGCTTCTATTGCCCACCACGGGGCCGTGCTCAGCGGACACGGGGCCGTGGTCAACTATAAGATTCGCACAATCCAGCAAATCTGCATAGTACAAAGATTCTTCTGCACCACGGGGTCGTGCTCAGCGGACACGGGGGCGTGGTCAACTAAAAAGACAAAACTGCATTAAATGAAGAAAGAGAAGGATGTGGACACGGGGCCGTGCCCACTGGACACGGGGCCGTGCCCGAGCTTCTGTTCAGCCTATAAATAGAAGTGCTTGGCTCAAGCTCAAACCATCCCTTGGCACACCACCTCTCTCACACTTCACCCACCACCCACCACCACCATAACACCATCATCCACCACCATCATCCATTGTCCATCGTAGAGTGTGTGAGTCATCTCGGGATCCAAGATTTATCGTAAGAGTTCTTGACAATCAAGGCCATGTTTGCCTAAGTCTCTTACATCACTTGGTGAAGACAAAGTGTCTAGTGTAATACTTTTTATTTCTAATCTTTTCGCACTTTTTACTTGGTTTTGTATTAATGACTTTAATAACTAGTTGCTTATGTTGAAGGTGATCTTTCCTTATCGTTTGTCCGTGGTGTCTTGGCATTATTTTACTGTCTATATAAAATAAAAGATTTTCACCATTCATATCTCCACGGTCTATATGGAGGTATGTTGGCTACCTGGTCAGGGGTTAAGGGAACGGTTTGGTAAAGGTCTTGCCATTGTTCAGCGTTTAGAGGTCCTGGAATGGACCTGGGTCAAATTTAGTAGGACCTCCTTCAATACTTAACAGTATTGGATGGCGGGGGTCCAAACTCTTTGATCCCCTCATAAGTTAACTACTATTAATACTATAACCCGGCTATTTAGGACTGTATCCTTGCTGACTTAGACTACTTAGTCGAGGGTAACGTCACCTCCAAAAGAGGGGCCTACCATAATTTGCATTAATAACTTAATTAATTATCTTCCAATAATCCACCCTTTTAGGATTGTATCCTTGCTGACTCAAACTACTGGGGTGAGGGTAACGTCACCTTCAAAAGAGGGGCCTACTAAAATAACTAAGATAATCTCTTAAAATAGTGCAAAAGTGCGGAAATAATCAAAGGTTACACTAGATACGAGTCGGAACCAAGTGATTCATCTTGTCTATCTGTTTTTCTTTTTATTTTTATTTTTCAGCATTTTTAGTTAGTTTTTATTTTTCTTAGTTTAAAACATTTTTCTAAACTTTTTGATTTGATTAGACGTTGAGGATAAACCGGTACTAAAAGCTCTTGTGTCCTTGGACGACCTCGGTATCTTACCAACACTATACTACGCTCACGATGGGTGCACTTGCCCATATGTGTGTCTAGTGTTAGTAAATATCGTGTTTTATAAATTTAAAACTTGACTAAAAAGTGTTAAAGGGGCTTAAAATATACACCTAATATATATAACACTTCACACGCATCAAGTTTTTGGGGCCGTTGCTGGGGACACAAGGATTTTAAGAAAGCTTAAAATCGACGGCCTAATCAGTTTTTCAAAACCTTTTTAAAACGCGCGCACATTTTTCTGCATCTTACATTAGTTTTGCATTTACAGTAACCTGTACACGGGGCCGTGTTCACTGAACACGGGGCCGTGCTGCAGATTTTTTCAAAAACACCCAGTAACAGAAGCTTGAACACGGGCCGTGCTCACTGAACACGCCCCGTGCTCAACGAAATCAGTAAATTTAATTAAAACGCCCAGATACAGATCCTGAACACGGGGCCGTGCTCACTGAACACGGGGCCGTGTCTAGCCTCTGTTTCCGTTTTTTATTTTGTTTTCTGATCTCGAGACTTGGTTGTGGTCTGCTGAGTGATTCTTATGGATCAATACTCAGGAGGTTACAACTACACCTATAAGGAGGATGATTATAGGGGTAACTATTGCACTAATTGTCGTAACTCACGCTCGGTTCAAAATAGTCACTCATATCAACCATCCCATTCATACACCTACTATAAGGAGCCCAGGTACGAGCCATCGACTTCATACACATCCTATGAAGACCAAAGGTATGAACCTCCTCCCTCATACTCATATTTTGATGAACCAAGGTATGAGCCTTCATACTCATACTTTGAGGAACCAAGATATGAGCCACCACCTTCGTATGCTTATTATGAGGAACCATGGCATGAACAACCCACCTCATATGAGTATTATGAAGAACAAAATTATGACCCTTATCCATCATATGCTTACAATGAAGAACAATGGTGCGAACCATCTACTTCATATGGGTATTATGAGGAACAAAGGATCGAACAACCAGATTCAAGCTTAGAAAATCCCGATTCTTTTTCTATAACCGAAGTGACCGATAGGATATTAGAACACATTAGAGTTATCGATCGCTGTATAAAAGAATCTCGCGCAAGGGAAGAGGGGTCCCGCGCAAGAGAAGAATTAAAAAAGGAAGAGATAACCGAAAGTGTAAAAATGGAAGAACAAATAAGTGAAAAACCGACACATGAGTTAAACAACGAAAAAGGTGAGTCCGACAACGTAAAAATTCAAGAAGAGTCTAATTTTAAAGAAATTAATCTCTTGTCACCTTCTTTTGAAAATCATTGTTTAGTACCCACTCACGCTAAGTTTTTAAAAGAGTTAAACACTAACACTAAAATTGACGAAACGGTAAGTGTTAAGTTAACTAATGATCAAACGTCACTAATAAAAGAAGACCCATTTGAAATTAACATTACACCGGTTCCATGTTTCTTTCAAAATTCGTTTATTAGTAATGTCACAATCGATAAAGATCTTTGTGTTAACATAATGCCTAACTACATTTTCGAAAAATTAAGTATTAGTGATTTTTCTCCACTTCAAATACCCATTTTTCTATCCAATCAAAAAGTAATAAAATCAATCGGTATAGTTGAGGATGTATTGATTCAAACAAATCAAATGGTAATCCTGACCGACTTTGTCATCCTCGATGACGCTCCTCTAATGTTGGGACGACCATTTGTAAAAACTCACGAAGCTTTGAAAAACCGGAAGTTCAACAATCTACCTCTTCAATTAGGGGCATTTAAAAGAAGTGTCGATCTTGAGAGATCAATGAAATATCCATTCGGCAATAATGACCCCCTAATTGAAGATGAAGATGAACCACCCGATACAAGTGAAGAGATTGACCACTTTGTTGAAGAAGAGGTCGCCATAGAACAAACTTTTAAAGTTCTTGATCGAAATGAGCAACCAAATAAGGAGTCTCCTAAAGACCCACCACTTGAGCTCAAAGAACTTCCAAAAGGTTTGGAATATGCTTTTCTAGACAAAGAGGGTAATTTACCTGTAATTATTTCATCTAAATTAGATAGCTTAGAAAAAGAAAAATTAATTAGTCTTTTGAAAAAACATAAAAACGCAATAGCTTTGAAACTTGTAGACATAAAAGGAATTAGTCCTTCCATGTGCACACACAAAATTTTGATGAGTGATGACTACAAATCGGTCATACAACCACAACGTCGAGTGAATCCAAATGTTCAAGAAGTGGTTAAAAACGAGGTCATCAAGTTACTTGACGCCGGACTTATCTATCCTATCTCCGATAGTCCTTGGGTAATTCCCGTCCAAGTAGTTCCAAAGAAGGGAGGTATGACGGTAATAACTAACGAAAAGAATGAATTAATACCAACGAGAACCGTCACAGGATGGAGAGTATGCATAGATTATAGACGATTAAATGAAGCGACAAGAAAAGATCACTTTCCTTTGCCCTTCATTGATCAAATGTTAGAAAGATTATCCGGTCATAAATTTTATTGTTTCTTGGATGGTTTTTCAGGTTACTTTCAAATCCCGATAGCACCCGAAGACCAAGAAAAGACAACTTTCACATGTCCCTATGGAACTTTTGCTTATCGACGCATGCCGTTTGGTCTATGTAATGCCCCCGCAACATTCCAACGTTGCATGGTAGCCATCTTCCATGACATGATAGAAAAGATAATGGAAGTCTTCATGGACGACTTTTCTATCTTTGGGGATTCATACGACCAATGCCTCGATAACCTTGAACGAATGCTATCCCGATGTGAGGAAACTAACCTCGCCCTTAATTGGGAAAAATGTCATTTCATGGTAACGGAGGGAATAGTACTCGGTCACAAGATCTCAAGCGAAGGAATGGAGGTGGATCGAGCCAAAATAGATACCATTTCTAGATTACCACCTCCATCCTCCGTAGAGCTATCAGAAGTTTCCTAGGGCATGCCGGATTTTATAGGCGGTTTATCAAAGACTTTTCAAAAATCTCTAGGCCTCTAACGAAATTACTTGAAAAAGATGCTCCTTTCATCTTTGACAAGGATTGCAATCAAGCATTTCTAACCTTAAAAGAAATGTTAGTCAATGCACCTATCATGATAGCACCTGATTGGAAATTTCCTTTCGAAATCATGTGTGATGCTAGTGACTTTGCAGTTGGAGCTATCTTGGGACAAAGAAAAGAAAAGCATTTCCACCCAATTTATTATTCTAGTAAAACACTAAATGATGCACAAGAAAATTACACAACAACTGAAAAAGAATTACTAGCTGTGGTATTTGCTTTTGATAAATTTCGTTCTTATCTTGTTCTTTCTAAAACTATAGTCTATACAGATCAAGCAGCCATTCGATATCTCTTCAAGAAGCAGGACGCAAAACCACGTTTGATTCGGTGGATTCTACTCCTCCAAGAATTTGACATTGAAATCAGAGACAAAAGAGGAGCAGAAAATACCGCATCAGATCATCTTTCGCGCTTAGAAGACCCAGCTTTGGAGGCGACCAGGGACGAGCAAATCAACGAAAAATTTCCAACTGAGTCCCTGGAAATGGTGGAATATAAGGAGGAACCATGGTACGCCGACTATGCTAACTACCTAGCTAGCGGTATAGTCACAAAAGGTTGGCCACATCATCAAAGAAAAAAATTCTTTGCCAATGTGAAACACTATTTTTGGGAAGATCCATATCTTTTCAAAATGTGTGCCGACCAACTCGTCCGACGATGCGTACATGGTAACGAAGCACGAAGAATTCTCCGCCATTGTCATGAAGGTCCATACGGAGGGCATCATGGTGCCGCTAGTACCGCACGAAAGGTATTTGATTCAGGATTTTATTGGCCAACCATTTACAAAAACGCCCAAAGTCTTGTCAAGACATGTGATGCTTGCCAAAGGACATGTAATATTTCTTCCAAAAACGAGATGCCACAAAATGGCATTCTTGTTTGTGAAATTTTTGATGTGTGGGGACTCGACTTTATGGGACCTTTCCCACCATCGAAAGGAAACAAATATATACTTGTGGCAGTAGACTACTTGTCTAAATGGGCCGAGGCCGAGGAACTTCCAACAAATGATGGAAGAGTTGTGGTAAGATTTCTGAAAAAATTATTCTCTCGTTTTGGCACACCTAAAGCCTTAATAAGTGATAGAGGTACCCATTTTTGTAACCATCAACTTGAAATTTTTTTTAACAAGATATGGGGTCTATCACCGGGTCTTAACAGCATATCACCCTCAAACAAACGGACAAGCCGAAGTGACTAATAGAGGTTTAAAACGAATACTCGAAAAAACCGTAGGGTTAAATAAGAAGGAATGGGCAGATAAATTAGATGATGCTTTATGGGCTTTTTGAACTGCTTATAAAACAACAATAGGTACAACCCCATATAAGCTAGTCTATGGAAAAAGTTGTCACTTCCTAGTAGAAATTGCACACAAAGCCTACTGGGCAATTAAAAATGTAAACTTAGATTTAGAATTTGCTGGTAAAAATTGATTTTGTCAATTAAATGAATTAGACGAGCTAAGGAATTGTGCATACTCAAACTATGAAATTTATAAGGAAAGAATGAAAAATTTGCATGACAAACACATTAAACCTAATGAATTTCGGGTAGGAGATCTAGTTCTTTTGTTTAATTCACGACTTCGATTGTTTCCTGGTAAATTAAAGTCTAGGTGGTCAGGACCTTTTTCCATCACCCATATTTTCCCCCACGGTGCAGTAGAAATTAAATCTCGAAATGGGCCTCCATTTAAAGTCAATGGCCAACGGCTGAAACTCTATCAAGGATTCATTGAGGATGAAGAAGAAGAGATCTCGCTTCAGACGGTGGAAGAATAAAACATCATACCTGGTAAGTTACGAACAATTGAGACGACATCTTAAGCGGTAAGTTTTCTAACCTAAGTTTTTGGGAAACAAGGGCACTCACACGAGCACTAAAAAAAAAAAAAAAAAACTTTGCTCGGCACGAGGCCATGTCCCCTGGACACGGGGCCGTGTCCGCGCTGCAGTCGGGATAAATCCCCTTTTTCAAAACAGTTACTTCATTCCACACGCCCCGTTTCCCCGAAAAATCTCTGGTTCCAGGCGATTTTTCGCAAAATTTTGACGTCTCCTACCGCTCTAACAACATCAAGGTATGATTCTATCACTTCTAGTAGTTAGATTAGTTACTTGCATGTAGTTAAAACTCCAAAAAATTTGGGAAAAATCTAGGGTTCTTGAAGTTCATCCGGATCGAACCTCAAATTTTTGTTTAGATTTGTTTGCATTTAGTTAGATTAGTGTTGTGGGAAGTAAATACACTTGTATTGTTCACAGATTCGTCCGATTTCGCACAAAAACCCCAAACCCTTGTTCTTGACCCGAAAAAGATAAAATTGAAGGGGTAAACGGGATATTTTGGGAAAACGGCACTTAGGGTTTCATTTTCGGGGGAAACCGCACCTATGGGACCAAAAATTTTCAAGTTTTCGAAACCGGGACGAAAAATGAATTTTTTTAGTAACAGACGCCTGGACACGGGGCCGTGTCCGCTGAACACGGGGTCGTGTCCAGCTCACTGTTTGCAGTTTTGTCCGAAAATACTTATGTTTCGTGCTAACTTCTGTTGTATTCTTTCAGATGGCTAGGAAGTTCACAAGATTTAACGCCAATGAGCTCGATGCTAGGGCTCGATACGAGATACTTCAAACAAGGCCGGAGGAATACCCGAAGCAAGCATGCACGGAACTGTTAACTGTGGTGAATCAAATCGACCGTTTCAACAACATTGTCACGGGACCACTCAGAGTAGCATTTGACCCATTCGACAATGATGGGGTAGCATTTCGATGTGGCGGAATGAGGTATTCGATCTCTATGGCTCAGTTTGGATCGATTGTCGGGTTGTATGTCGAAGAGGATGCGGGAAACGAGGAAAATACTGGGGGAATGCGAGAGTTAGGTGAGAACGAACGCCAAGCCATTTGGGCTCAGATTGGTGAAGGGTACTACAATCCGAGCAGCACTAAGAGTACGAAGCTGAGGGATCCGCTCTACAGATACATTCATAGGCTCCTCGGCTACTCTCTTAGCCAAAGCCATGATAGTAGTGGCGTCGTTGGGTTAAGAGATCTTGTTGTCCTCCACTGTATCCACACCCGCAGGCCGCTTAATGTTCCGTTCCTCATGCTCCGAAACATGCATCATAACCGCCTTGCAAGTGCACCAACCCCTATCTTCTTTGGGGGATGGGTGTACCGTCTCTTCAGGCACTTCGCCCACATACCTAGGTCATTTGAGAGGAGCCCATGGTCGGGTATGGTGGATATACACATATGCCGCTCAATGAACCTAATTTATGAGGCGTAAGACGGGACTGTGAGCTTTCAAAGGATGCAAGGCCATGCATGGAACCCGCAAGAAGCACTTGTCCTCCATGCTCCGCAACATCATCAGTACCAATACCAACCCCATGGTGATCCGGGCCAATCATCCTCCTCGGGAGGCGGTTTTCCTAACTTTCAAAGTTTGCATGATTTGTTACAGGAAAACCTTATGTGCACCAGGAACACCTACAATATGGCAAGCAACACGTACCACCGGGTGGGAGCTATCGAGAGAAACATATCCGATATCCAAGATGATATTGGATATATTCGGGACCACATTGCAGGCCATGGAGGGGATGATGATGATGATGATGACGAGGACATGGAGTAGGCGGAAGGAACGGAGGAGGAAGCGGTTGGTTGATGACTTCCCAGGTTAACCCCTTTTAATCTTGAACAATTGATGGCCTGCGTGCTAAGTGTTGAACAATTTACTCTCCTTAACTTCTTTTATTTTCTGCACTTATTTTTCTTTTAACTTTGACATGGATGTTGAATTTGGTAAAAGTAGGATGTTTGCTATGTTTTGGTGGAGTGTTTATTGATTAAATAGGTACAAACGAGGCTTAAAGTACTAAGCATTAGTACTCTTAAAGCCGGGACAGGGAAACCGAAGAAAGAAACATGTTTTCAACTTTGCAGACTGTCCACACGGGGTCGTGTCCAGCCGACACGCCCTCGTGCCCAACACCCCTGAACCTGCTGTATGTATTTATTCTACAGACCTTGACAGACACGGGGTCGTGTTCAACCAACACGCCCCCGTGTTCACCTTCTGTAAGTTTTCGTTACTGGCACCTGAGCACGGGGTCGTGTCCACTCAACACGGGGTCGTGCCCAGGTAACCAGCAACACAAAATTTTTGCTTTTTCACAACTTTTACACATTCAATCAACCTAAAAACTTATTTTTGGGACACATTGAGGACAATGTGTAATTTAAGTGTGGGGGGGGGGGATGCTAAAACCTTGAATCTTGCAAGTCCTAAATACAAGCCTTACACAAAACTCTATTGGAATCGCTAATCACCCCAAAATTTTTTTCAAAAAATTTTTCATTTTTTTTACTTGTCTAGGTTTAACTCGGGAATTTCAAGTTCTAAAAAGGTTATATTTTTACGAATTTACAACCGATAGCGTCATGATAAAAAGAACCAACATAAGAAAATTATGAAAAGGCATGACAAGCCTAGTTAAAATTTGATTATATATACTTGATCACATAAAAACTCATTCCCACAAAAGTGAGTTTTGAGCCTTTATTGAGCATACAATTACATATCATTAGACTAAATGCTCATTTTTCGTTTCTTGTGTGAATAGCCGCTTGGTTCTTACGACTCTAGAACTTGCCATGACGATACATTCTCGGTCCTTACCAACTTAAACCCGAGTAAGTAAATGATGGAAGCATTAGGACTAACCCCTTTTTATTTCTACACCATTATTTTTCTTTTTTTTTTACCACCTACCAAAAATCCCCCTAGTTAGCCCCTTTGAGCCTAAACCTTTTCATTTCATAACCCAAACCAAACACCCTTTTTACCCACCAAAACCTTTTTCATTTTTACCCCTTTGTTTTAGTAACAAGTTCAGTTTTTCGTATGACTTTTCAAAAAAAAAAATTGTGTTGATGATGAAGCAAAAGAAAATAAACAAATAAGTTCATAAAAAATAACTTTGTTTGAATAATAGCTTCATCAAAATAAAACTTACAAAAATAAAAAGTTTTACGAAAACCGACACTTGTTACGCTTTTCGCCCTTTTTCTACTAACCACTAACCACCAACCCAACCACCTACCTTTAACCCAAGCCTAACCCTTCACCCACAAAGTCCTCTTGATATTTACAAAGGTATATAAGTTAAAAAGGATGAGGATTGATTGCTTGGCAAGCCTATGGTAGGAGTAAGTTCCATGCCGCTCTCGAGTGATCCACAAAAATACATTTTCGGCCGAGTGTTGAGTGATCCCCGTGAGGTATGTGAACTTGTATATAAATAGAATTTTAAAGAGGCATGTTATGCCCTAATAAGTAATTTATCTTATGAAAAGTTTTAAATAAATCATGACGAATATGATTGTAAATAAATAAAAATAAACTTAAATAAAGAATCTTGGAAATCCCGACACTCCATTTCGATTGTTTCTCCTCTTTGTTTACCATATACGGTAGGGATACTGAAGACCTCAGTAAATAAGGTAAGTATTCCAATCAGGATCCGTTGTAGAAGTAGAATTCAAGGATTTTATGGTTAAGAATGATATAAGTCACGGATCGGGTTTTAACTGTTATGATCCAAATCTGGGATTTCAAAACTTGAAGGTAAGGAATAGGGATCATTAGGATCCTCTGGCATTCTTTTCAAAATGGGAGCCTCAGGGACCACCTGGTAAGGACTCCACTGACACAGGCTTTAAAATTTGAGCCTCAGGGACCTCCGGTATGGACTCTGAAGTCTAATCGCAATTTAATGGATTTGGTTTTAGGAATAAATCCAGGAAGGTCTTCCTTCAAACCGGTCGCACGCTTATCCTAGCTGTTATGCAAAGCTTAACATTCCTTGGCTTCGGATGAGGCTAATCTCCATCGACAGCTTCGTTGCTTGGTGACATATTCAAAATACATAAAATCGAAAACAATGTTTACTTGATAGGGATGAGAGTATTCCTATGTTAAGTCTAGACTCAGAAGGTCTAAGGAATGTGCTTGATGTGTTAAAAATGCAACATATAAATTTCATCAATTGTGGCATAAAACTAACCCTTTTTTAGAACTAATGTTGGAAAAAGAGTGCTTTTGTCTTCCTTTTGTATTTTCAGGATTAAATGAGCTCAAATTAACAAAAGAAGCAAAAAGACATCAAAATCTAACATAAATACAAGAAAAGGAACAAGACGTGACATGCCCGACCCCACGACAGCATCTTCCCAAGCAAAACAAGACAACAGAAGACTGAACACGCCCCGTGCTCAGCCAGCACGGGGGCGTGCCCAAGTGTCAGCAAAAAAGACAAAGTGGTAGAAGCTTCTATTGCCCACCACGGGGCCGTGCTCAGCGGACACGGGGCCGTGGTCAACTATAAGATTCGCACAATCCAGCAAATCTGCATAGTACAAAGATTCTTCTGCACCACGGGGTCGTGCTCAACGGACACGGGGGCGTGGTCAACTAAAAAGACAAAACTGCATTAAATGAAGAAAGAGAAGGATGTGGACACGGGGCAGTGCCCACTGGACACGGGGCCGTGCCCGAGCTTCTGTTCAGCCTATAAATAGAAGTGCTTGGCTCAAGCTCAAACCATCCCTTGGCACACCACCTCTCTCACACTTCACCCACCACCACCATAACACCATCATCCACCACCATCATCCATTGTCCATCGTAGAGTGTGTGAGTCGTCTCGGGATCCAAGATTGATCATAAGAGTTCTTGACAATCAAGGCCATGTTTGCCTAAGTCTGTTACATCACTTGGTGAAGACAAAGTGTCTAGTGTAATACTTTTTATTTCTAATCTTTTCGCACTTTTTACTTGGTTTTGTATTAATGACTTTAATAACTAGTTGCTTATGTTGAAGGTGATCTTTCCTTATCGTTTGTCCGTGGTGTCTTGGCATTATTTTACTGTCTATATAAAATAAAAGATTTTCACCATTCATATCTCCACGGTCTATATGGAGGTATGTTGGCTACCTGGTCGGGGGTTAAGGGAACGGTTTGGTAAAGGTCTTGCCATTGTTCAACGTTTAGAGGTCCTGCAATGGACCTGGGTCAAATTTAGTAGGACCTCCTTCAATACTTAACGGTATTGGATGGCGGGGGTCCAAACTCTTTGATCCCCTCATAAGTTAATTACTATTAATACTATAACCCGGCTATTTAGGACTGTATCCTTGCTGACTCAGACTACTTAGTCGAGGGTAACGTCACCTCCAAAAGTGGGGCCTACCATAATTTGCATTAATAACTTAATTAATTATCTTCCAATAATCCACCCTTTTAGGATTGTATCCTTGCTGACTCAAACTACTGGGGTGAGGGTAACGTCACCTTCAAAAGATTGGCCTACTACAATAACTAAGATAATCTCTTAAAATAGTGCAAAAGTGCGGAAATAATCAAAGGTTACACTAGATACGAGTCGGAACAACGTGATTCATCTTGTCTATCTGTTTTTCTTTTTATTTTTATTTTTCAGCATTTTTAGTTAGTTTTTATTTTTCTTAGTTTAAAACATTTTTCTAAACTTTTTGATTTGATTAGACGTTGAGGATAAACCGGTACTAAAAGCTCTTGTGTCCTTGGACGACCTCGGTATCTTACCAACACTATACTACGCTCACGATGGGTGCACTTGCCCATATGTGTGTCTAGTGTTAGTAAATATCGTGTTTTATAAATTTAAAACTTGACTAAAAAGTGTTAAAGGGGCTTAAAATATACACCTAATATATATAACACTTCACACGCATCAGTGCTACTGTGTCATTTGAGATTAAACACTAAAGGCTAGTGTTTGATTCACTCAAACGTTGGCTCTGATACCAACTTGTCACACCCCGATATTTCCACGTATTACCGGTGGGCCCGGTGGGGAGTATCGTGACGTAGTTGATATCATCATAGACAATTTATCACAGTTTATATACACAGCGGAAGTCGAAAGATATAAACATTACAAACCGAATGGAAGTAATATCACTTATTACAAAAACGGTTGTAAAGGATCCACAGGCGGATCAAAGTTAAAAGAAACACTGTTCAGCAGATTCATAAACATCTAAGCTTGCAAGACTCGTTATTGATGCTAGGAGTAGCCAGCCTATTCCGATTAGTACCTGCACTTAACCCTTTTGGAAAATACGTCAGTTTTCACTGGTAAATACAATTAACCGACTCATTTTGAAAATGTTTAAGAAAGTTGATTTGAATGCACAAGGCACAAAACATCTTTTATAACTTGGGATAATTATTTAAATATAAACTTGTAAAAGAATTACATGTTTGTTATACGTTCAGTAGCCCGGGCTGAATACCGGGTTAAAGATTAATAGACACACCACATGATATAATCCCTTGGCGAGTTATTCTCAACAGGCGGTTATATCTTTTTATATATGCACCGGCATGTGTATGCCTACACCACGTGCTTAGGTCGTGGCCATTTAAATTAATGATGCCAAGGATATCCGGGACATGGTCATTAACCCCCCAAAGGCTTTAAGCAAACAAAATAGTTCAAACGGGTTATCTCAATAATTTAACCTCCATACGATTAAATATTTAATACTCGACCAAGCGGTATTTTATATACCGTACCCCAAGCCCGTATAATGGAAAATAAGTTAAAAGTATTTACCTGAGCAAATTATATAAATTTATCTCAGTCGTATACCACAAGCAAGTACATATATCTTTTACTGGTCTCCTAAATCTAGAAATGAAGGTTTGATAACCTATTAGATTCCTAACGGGTCTTACTTAAGTTTTAAACTTAGACCGGTTAGTTTTAACGGAATGTTTTCGTTTCAAACACACGATTAAGCGAAGACCGGATTAGAATGTGATTTAGACCCGACAAGTTTGAAGACTTGTATAATATGCGTAAACTAAACACATTCTGGATTTTGGGGTAAAATGATAAGATTTGACCTGTTTCGGTTAATTTATGCAAACTAGTTACATAAACCGCACCGAACGCGAAAAATGCATAACGGGTAAACAAATGAGTCATGAACAGGTTTCCTAAGTTAATATGCTTAAAATATGTTATGATATCAGTAGGATATCTTCCATTATGCCCAAAACGGATTTAAACTCAAATAAAGCCTCGTAGGGGTATTTTGGTCATTTTAAGGGTTATAAAAGAGATTACATATAATTCTGAAGTTCAGGTCTGAAATGATCAGTAAAAATATTTAATTTAATAAGTTATATCAGTAGGGTATTACATATATGTGAAATTTATCATTTATAATCAAACTATGCACCGTAGGGGCATTTTGGTAATTTCACATAGGCTTTAAAGGTCAATTTTGGAAATCCGAGTTCAAAACTTTTGCTTACTGTTAAATTAAAAAAATTTACTTAAAACATCAGTAGGTATTAAGTCTTATATGCCAAAAATAGTTTTAAATCATACTATGCGTTTAAAACGCGTAAAAGTCGGTTTTAGGCGATTTTCGGGTTATAATAGGAAATCTGAGTTTTTAATTAGTTTATAAAGTTCAAAATATTTTATTTATCATATAAAATCAGTAGCAAAAAGTTTGGTGTCAAAATATTATGTAAAACTCATTTTATAGGCCAAAAGGGCAAAACCGACAATTACCGAATCAAGGCATGAACCCTATGCTATGATCAGTTTTAAAATAAAAAAAAATATTCAAAAATCCCAAAATATTATATTACATCAGTGGGTAAAAGGTTTGGTGTCAAAAATTGGGTTTAGATAGGCTTTATGCTAATTATGCCGTTTAATTAATAAAAAGCTTTCTAATTACGCTATTGAGCATAACTCCTAATTTAGACCTCAAACTGATGTCAAATTTTTAGGACATGTTTAAAAATCAGTAACAAAGGTTTTTGTCCACTCACATTTTCAAAAATATCGTTTTAAGGTCAAAAGGGCATAATGGTCAATATTTAAGCATATAACGGAAACATGTAAACGAATCGGATAATTAAGGACCTATGTTGTATAATCTCAGAGGGTTATACTAACATGTAATATGGTCCTAAAGAAACCTTAAGGTATTTCTAAAACAAGCTAAATCGGGTCAGAACTGAAAGTCATAGCAAAAGTCGCCTAAACTCAAAATTGTCGGGTTGAACATGTTTAGACATGTTCTTACATTAATTACCAAGTTATATTAGTGTTAAAACAGGTTCCATAGCTCCTACATTGCAAATTATGAATTTATTTGTAAAATAGCTTCCTGTTGACTTTTTATACTTAAGTTTAACCCGACAATTGACCTAGTTAGAGTGGGAATCAGAGGGTGCCCTTTTAAGGGTTTATTACCCACATAATTACCAACTCATAGCCACTTTCAATTCGAAAAATGACTGGACCATTAGTGATTAATCACTAAGTCAAAGCTTAATTACGATAAGTTTGACTTTTTGGTTTTTAAGCTAATTAAAAGGACTAAGCAGGGATTAAAACTCTTACTTAAGGTCCTTGCTATCTTTTCTACACTTCTCAATCTTCTCCTAAGGCCAGCTACCTCCAGAGATGAGCGCTTGAGTTGTTGCAAGTGAATGAGCACTTGAACAATTGAACTTATGGCCTTTATATAGGATTTCTAGAGCTCCAAGATCCTTCCAAATGTACCTAGGAGGTAATTCAGATGATCCCAAGTGTCCCTGGGCCAATATAAACCATCAAACAAGCCCCTAGAATCGAAAACCAGGCTTTAAAGTCGGTGTAACCTGCTGAAACAGACACTTGTGCTTATTTTCTGCATCTGCAGGTTTCAGGCGGCCCGCGTAAGAATTGGCTAAGGTCTTACGCGGCCGGTATGAGGCCCAGATCAGGTCACAAAGTTTCAGAAATTGCAACTTTAGTCCCTGGTCCTTCTAAACTTGTTTTTACTTTCATTTATTGCATTTTTAACCCTCAAACTTGACTTCTAAGGACTCCAAGTCATAAACAAACTTTGTTAAGTCCCCGGTTAGTTATACGATCACCGAAAAGTCCTGAATTTCAACGTTGACGCTTTTAACCCCTTATTTACGAATGTTATCGTGTTTTCTTCATACGATGTCGAAACCTTGTGAAAATTTTATCACTCATTCTTGGGAGCATATTTAATCGTTACAAAGCTTCGGGTTCGTTAAAAGGTCACTCAGAGGTATAAATTAAACATGTTGACACATTTAACCCTTGCGGTTTGTAAACTTTCACTTTCTTCCACAAACGGCTTCATATGATTTATAATTCATTCGTTTAAGGGTGTAAACATCGTGTAGGGTCGTTGAAAGGTATATTTATCAAATGTTGACACTTTGAATCCTTTTACACACATACTTTCTTTGTTTATCAACTTTGGTCCTTCATATTTCATCCATTACATGTTTAAAGCTCATGACACGTGTCTTTATTATATTGGTCGTGATTTTACGAGGTGTTACAGGATGGTTCAAATGAAAACCACTTTTATTGTGAAAACTCGAAAACTAACTAAAAAAAGCCTAAAAAACACACCAATTTTTTTTCTTTTTTTCAATTTTTTTTTATAAAAATCACAGGATTTTATATATAAAAAAAATTTCAATTTTTTTTTGTAGTACACATGTGTAATAATACACATGTGTAGTATTACACATGTGCACTACAAAATTTTTTTTTTTTGAATTTTTTTATATATATAAAGTTGCGAAAATTGGTATGCAAAAAAATAAAAAAATTTGGTATGTTTTTTTGGCTTTTTTAATTAGTTTTCGAGTTTTCACAATAACTAGTGGTTTTAATTTGAACCTTCCCCTACATACATTATCCTCAAAACACAATACTAATTAATCTCTCTCTCCCTCTCTCTCTTCCTTATCTCTCTCTCTCTCACTCTCTTCCTCATCTCTCCCTCTTTCTTCCTTATTCTCTCTCTCTCGCCCTCTCTCTCTCTCAAAACTAAACCTTTCCACCACCACTACACCTCTACCATGAACACCACACCATCACTGTTGCACCTCCATCGTCACACCACACCACCCACCACCGCTGCACCTCCACCATCACCACCCACCACTGCTGCACCTCCACCTCCACCTCCACCGTCACCACAACCGCTGCATCGCCTCACCACAATTGTATTTGTCCACCGCAACGACACATTCCCCGGTAATGACACCGGCGAAGGTGGAAGAAGCCTTTGGCTCAACAAAGGAAGCTTCTTTTGGAGAAAATAATTTGGATTTTGATGGCAGAGTGAGTTTTGAATCGACTTCGTGAGAAGAAATCTAAGGATTTTGATGGAAAGGGTTTTTAGGATTGACGATGCTTTGGGGTTTGTGGGTTTTGAATCACAATCTAGGGTTTGTGTGTTTGTGTATAGGAGGGAGAGAGAGAATTAGAGGGTATGAGATTTATTTATTTTTAGTGTGATTTAGGTTTTTGGTGGGACCCACGCCATTTATATATGTTGTTTAATGTATATATTTTCGTTTTTTTTAATCTAAAAGGATATTTTGATAATTTAAAAAAGTTAACTAAGAAAATCTAATAGAGTTAGTAATTTACTCTTGCATATATGTATAAAATCCTAATCCGATAATCTTGATTAGTCGAAATTTGATTCCCTGTCGGCCGACTAACGCCTAGCAATTCTTACAATACTAATTGTAAATATATAAAAAACCATATAATTTAATGAACCAATATCAAAATTTAATGAACCAATATCAAAATGGTTTAACAATTATGACATGATTGGATGGTAGTGCAGAATGACTCCTCTCATCGAGTCCCACAAGTGGCATGCAAGGTAAGCCAATTGTATATGTTTAAATCATATAGTTAGTTTTATTTGAATACTCATGAATCGATATAATAGAAAGTTTATATGGGTATAAGGCTAGAAAGTAATCTTAAGTATCTATTTATTAATCAAGGGCTAAGAATAAATAAGTTAAATTAAAGAAAAAAAGATGGTGCGTGGGTTTGTGTTGTGGCATTCTAGTCAATCCAATCCAATAGTTTCTTTCTCCTCCAATCCCCCCCCTTTTTTAAACGTTAATCACTCTTTCATACGACATTATTTTCTTACAAAAATTGCACAGAAAAAACGAGCGTTTTTTATCTTTAAAACGAGTATACTATTGCTAAATTTTCTATTTTTTTTTTGAAAACTCAGTTGCGTAAAACGCAATGGACAAAAAGTGTAAAAAATGATTTTTTTTCTAAAACGCAACGGACAAAAAGCACAAAGAAATGTCTTATTTCTAAAATGCAATGACCAGAAAACACAAATAAATGTCTTATTTTCTAAAACGCAATGGCCAGAAAAGACAAAGAAATGTCTTTCTAAAACGAAATGGCCTAAAAACACAAAAGAAAATGTTTTTTCTAGAACGCAATGGACTGAAAACACATAAAAATGTGTTTTTTTTACCTAAAACGCAATGGACTAAAAACACTTCAAAATGTGTTTTTCTAAAACACAATGGACCAAAATACATCAAAATGTTTTTTTTCCCTAAAACGCACTGGCTTAAAAACACAAAAGAAAGTGTTATTTTTAAAACACAATAGATTAAAAACACATAAAATGTGTTTTATCTAAAACGCAATAGACTAAAAACACTTCAAAATGTGTTTTTCTAAAACGTATTGGACCAAAAAGCACATAAAATGTGTTTTTCTAAAACGCAATAGATAAAAACACAAAAGAAAGTGTTTTTTTGTTTTTTTGTTTTTTTTTTATAAAACGCAATGAACTAAAAACACATAAAATGTGTTTTACCTAAAACGCAATAGACTAAAAACACAATAAGAGATATTGTATGAAATTAAACTAGGGGTGAGCAAGTTTAGGTCCAGACCGAAAATAACCGAAAACCGAACCGAAAATATACCCAACCCGACCCGAACCCAAGTACCTAGGTATTTAGATCGGTTCTATTTTTTCATATAAAATAGGGTCGGGTCGGGTCGGTTCTCGGTTCTTTTCATGGTGAAACCCGACTTGGACCTATTGACCGGAACTGACCCTATATTTAGGTAGTGAATCGGTTCTGTATTTTATGTTTGATCGGTTCTCGGGTCGGGTTTTTCCTTTTGCTCACCCCTTAATTAAACTGGGTTTCTTCAAAAAAGTTGCAGAACACATTGATTGGGTGTTTGAATCATTGATTGGCGACGAAAATCGCACTATAATGTAGTGATTATTGAGAGAGAAAGTGAATAAAAGGTTAAAAATGGTGGGTTTTGAAGTTACAGAGTGAAAAAGGGAGAAGATTAGATAAAATTGACTAAAACATCCTTCCTTTTTATTTTAAATTTGGGCACATGTAATAATTCTATTGTTTCCTATCCTTCCTAACCAAAATAAATTTTCTATTTGATCCTCTCCGTACTTTGAAATAACATATAAGGAGACTTTTTGTAAATGTTTTATATAAGTCACCCAGAATTAAAAGTATAATTCATATTCACCCAAAAAAAAGACTACATGCACCCTTAAGATTTTGTAACAGAAATTTAATTTCAATGGTTAAAAAAACTATAAGTTATATGATGTCTTATAATCCGTATTATGGAACACTTGTTATCATTTAGATCATCTACGTTTTGGTGTTTCCGCTTCTTTCTCTTATTTAGTTTTGAGTAACTATTATTTAACTAATGATAATTATTATATTATTTAACAAGTTAATTAAATATGATATTAAAACTCTAAATAGTACTAAATTTAAAATTATGTTTGTTAAAATATTATGAAAAATGAAGAATAATGATAATAATTGTTTTTTATGAGTGATTTTAAAACTTTTCAAATATTTGTGGCTGGTACTAAAAAGTATGTCAAATGATAAAAACAAATAGGTGATATTAAAAAAATCAAAATTTAGTCCTTAAATTTTTGTATGTATTAATATTGCTATATGTTTACAATTGTAATCTAAAGAGAAAAATGCTCGGATAGTCTCCGTGGTTTGTTCTGTTTTCACCAATGGTCCCTACACTTCTAAAATTACAGTTATAGTCCCCAACTTTTGCACATTTGTTCTCGGATAGTCACTGAAGCGGATGAATGTTAGTTTTTGGTGTTAAGTGGATGTGAAATGACTTAAATACCCTTGTTATATTAAAAATTAAAAAGTTAAAATAAATATAATTAATACTTAAAAATTATGTGGGACCCACCACCCACCCCACCCTCTTCATCTTCCCCAATCTTTACCACCTCCCCTTTGACCATCACCACCACCACCACCACCTCACCCCGCCAGAAAAATGCCACCACCTCACCTTCCCACCATCATCTTCAACCTCATCCACCACTGCCATCATCACCCTTCAACCTTTGATAAACTACCCTTTTTTAATTCCCCATCCACTACTGCCACCAACTCACTCGCTCCACCTCTACTGCCACTACCACTGCCACCATCACCCTTCACCGGAAAAACGAGGGTTTTAAATTATGAATGATGGTGAATGTATAGATTTGAAAGATTGATGTATAGATACTCGTGAACACCTCAAGAACTCAAACTTTACACTTCTACTTCTACTCTTTCTTATACATTATCAATACAAACTGTGACTTCCGATCTAAACATTTCTAACCTTCTACAACCCAGATCTAAATTCATAGAAGATGATAGCGTATCAACTGGCTACAGATCATACTTGAACATCGAACAATAATACGAATCACCACTACAATCACCACTCATTTCTTTCAAATCCAGCCGTGGACAATACAACTCAGATTTGAATTCGTCGAATTTCATATCAATCTTCACATATCCGGTATCAACATGATGTGTTCAAGTGAATAAACAGTGATACACTTTAGATCTATTTCCAACATTTTCGAATTATGTTTGAGTTTTTAACAGCTTGTTTTATGATTCTGCAGGATACAAGTGAATAAATAATGAAAAACGAGGGTTTTGAATTGTGGGTGATGGTGAATGTATAGATTTGAAGGATTGATGTATAGATACAACTGAACGTTTTTCCAGTGAAGGGTGATGGTGGCATTGGGGGTGGGGTGGGTGAGATGGCGGCAGTTGAATGGGGAAATACAAAAGGGTAGATTGGCAAAGGTTAAAGGGTGATGGTGGAAGTGGTGGATGAGGTTGAAGATGATGGTGGGAGGGTGAGGTGGTGGCGTTTTTCCAGTGGGGTGAGCTGCTGGTGGTGGTGGTGTAAGGTGGAGGTGGTAAAGACTGGGGAAGATGAAGAGGGTAGGGTGGGTGGTGGGTCCCGCATAATTTTTGAAGTATTAATTATATTTCTTTTAACTTTTTAATTATTAATTTAACAAGGAAGGGTATTGATGTGCGTGTAGCGTGATATATTTTTATGTATATTTTAAACCCTTTTTAACACTTTAGTCAAGTTTTAAATTTATAAAACACGATATTCTACTAACACTAAACATACATATGGGCAAGTGCACCCATCGTGAGCGTAGTATAGCGTTGGTAAGATACCGAGGTCGTCCAAGGATACAAGAGCTTTTAATACCGGTTTATCCTCAACGTCTAATCAAATCAAAAATTTAGAAAAGGTTTTAAACATGAAAATTAAAAACTAAAAAATGATGAAAATAAAATAAAATAAAAAACAGATAGACAAGACGAATCACTTGGATATGACTTGCCTTTAGTGTAACCTTTGATGATTTCTGCACTTTTGCACTTTTTAAGAGATTATCTTAGCTATAGTAGTAGGCCCCTCTTTTGAAGGTGACGTTACTCTCAACCCAGTAGTTGAGTCAGCAAGGATACAATCCTAAAGGGTCAGAATATTGAAAGATAATTAGTTACGTTATTAATGCGTAATATGATAGGCCCCTCTTTTGAAGGTGACGTTACCCTTGGCTAAGTGGTTTGAGTCAGCAAGGATACAATCCCAAGTAGCCGGGTTAATGTATTAATAGTAGTTTACATATGAGGGGATCAAGCCATTCGCACCCCCGCCATCCAATACCAGTGGGTATTGAAGGAGGTCCTAGTAGGCTTGACCCAGGTCCTTGCAGGATCTATACACTGAACAAGGCAAGAACCTTACCAAACCATTCCCTTAAGCCCCGACCAGGTAGCCAACATATCTCTATATAGACCGTAGAGATATGAATTGTGTAAATCTTTTATTTTACATAGACAGTAAAATAACGCCAAGACACCACGGACAAATGATAAGGAATTTTCACCTTAAACATAAGAAACTAGTTATTAAAGTCATTAATACAAAACCAAATAAAAAGTCCGAAAAGATTAAAAATCAAAAGTATTACACTAAATGCTTGTCTTCACCAAGTGATGTAAGAGACTTAGGCAAACATGGCCTTTGATTGTCAAGAACTCTTACTATCAATCTTGGATCCCGAGACTACTACACACACTCTAAGATGGATGATGGATGATGGTGGTGGATGTGGTTTGTAGTGGTGGTGGAGTGTAGGTGAAGTGGAAGAGAGGTGGTTTGCCAATGGATGCCTTTGAAGTGAACTAAGCACCTCTATTTATAGCCTGCATAGAAGCCCGGACACGGCCCCGTGTCCATCCTCTTTCTCTTCCTTCATTAATTGCAATTTGTCTGCATTAGCTCCACACGCCCCCGTGTCTGCTGGGCACGGCCCCTTGTGCAGAAGCGTATCTGTACTATCAAGATTTGCTTGGATTCTACGAATCTTAGCGTTGACCACGGCCCGTGTTGAGTTGGGCACGCCCCTGTGTCGGGAATAGAAGCTTCTATAGCTTTGTCCTTTCTGCAGACACCTGGCCACGCCCCCGTGTCCACTGGGCACGGGGCCGTGGTCAGCCTTCTGTTCTCTTGTTTTTGCTTGGGGAGATGCTGTCGAGGGGTCGGGCATGCCACGTTTGTTCCTTTTCTTGTATTTATGTTAGATTTTGCTGCATATTTGTTCCTTTTGTTCATTTACGCTTATTTAGTCCTGAAAATACAAAAGGAAGACAAAAGCACACTTTTTCCAACATTAGTACTAAAAAAAGGTTAGTTTTATGCCTCATTTGATGTAATTTATATGTTTCATTTTACACACATCAATATTTAGGTCATTTCACACCCACTTAACACCAAAAACTAACCTCCATTCACTTTAGGACTATCCGAGAACGAATGCGCAAAAGTTGAGGACTATAGCTGTAATTTTAGAAGTGTAGGGACTATAGGTGAAAACGAAGCTAATCACGGGGATTATCGGGGCATTTTGTCTAATTTAAATTAGCTTAACTTTGTAAAAGGGATATTTAAAGGGATAAGCACACATTAGTTGAGGTAACATTTATCTGTTACATAAAAAAAGTTATACACGGTTGATAAAAATGTTCTAAAAAAGTAACCTTAACATAATTTATAAATGTTAGGTCGAAGTTTTTTTTTCTAAAGACACATCTTGATAATGATTGCATGTGTTAACAGATGACATGAATTTTATTTAATCCGTAAATATGAGATTTTGTTCAACTTGTGCAATATAAAAGTTCTTTTAAAGACATAATTTCTTTTTATTGCTAAGTATATAACATTTTATGTATCTTACTCGTGTAATACACGAGATTATGACGTAGTTTAGTGTATATCTACTAGAAAACAAGGGTGTCACTGACGGATATTTTCTTTGGAAATATGTTGGTATCTGTCAGTGATATTGATCACCAATGAGAACCTGTTGATGATGTTACGTTAGTATATTGGCCATGTGTGATACGTTGGCCATGTGTGATACGCTTTCAAATGGAACACCGACGGATATCTGGCGCATCTTCTCTACCCAAATATTAGCGTATTCAGGCAAAGTTTGACTCTTTACCTGATGATTACTAATGGACCTTTCTCCGGCCAAAGTTGAATTACCGATGACAGGCAATTGATTATTAGCTTTATTTTAAAATATATTTTTTATAATTTTCAGCAATTTGACAAGTATTATTATTATAATAATTATTTATAGGATAATATATATATATATATATATATATATATATATATATATATATATATACAAACAAGCTGTAAATCAAAAATATTTATATATAATAAAATTAAATGCAATATTTTATGTTACAAATATAAAATTGCTAAACGAGATAATCAGGACCAAACACTTTATACAACGACATGCCTTCGGCTTTTCCATGAACTTGGTCATGTTTAAACTCGATTTCACAATTAGTTTAACACAAAAATATCAACTCAACAAAGATCTAATAATGGTTCGTAGCTCAGAGTTGTATGGTGAAGTACTAATTAAGTGTCTTTCACATACTCTGTTTTTCTGAAAAAGAACTTGAGAAAATGGCACAAAATGATCCCCACAACACCGGCTTTAGTAATAAACCAGTTATACTTGTCAGATCAGAATTTAACATCTGGTAACATAGGATGGGGCATATACAAGCTCAACAAAATACAGGGTGTTGGAAGTCTGTCGTCTTCAGACCTCATGTTCAAATGGTACCAAATGCCGAAAACCCAAACGTATTTGATCCAAAGAAGCCGGAGAACTATTCCGAGCAAGATTATCAAAAATTCGAGCAAGATGCGAAAGCCTTAAGTATCATGGCTTTGGCTCTGCCGAATGATATCAGTGCCAATGAGTTGTGGGATGCACTGAAGGAACAATTTGGTGGGAAGGAAGATGTTATTGAGAACACTCATGAAATCCTTAACCAGTAATATGAAACCTTCACTCATGTTAAAGGGGAGACCCTTACTCAGTAGTTTGAACGCATTTCATATCTTATCAGTAAATTAAAGTTGGTTAACAAGGAATTTAATAAAACCACTTTAAGTAACCGAATCCTAAGATCTCTGGCTGAAAAATGGGACACTTAAGCAATAGTGATGAGAACATCCCCTAAGTTCAAGGACATGAGCCTGACCTAGCTACATGGAAAGCTCCTAACATTTGAGAGGGTGCTTGTGCAAAAGAAAAATCTCTAGGAAACTGGAAAGGTGTCTGATAGTTATGTTGTTGGTAACACAACACTTTTGAGTCAGGAAGGTTCATCCCCTGGAATGGGAAATGATCAGGGTTTTTGTTAGAAATTTTGAGATCGTTGATACTTGTGCTGGATTAGTTTAGTCATAGTCTGTAGCTATTTTGAATGTACAAGGGCTTATTTTGTAATTCTCTAGAAGATTGTTTCCTGACTTAGTGTAGATAAGATTCCAGCAAATTTATAAATTTGCTGGCTAATCAGGAACACTATATATAGCCCATACATTGTAACCTACTCAAGCTTTTGGCTCTTGAATGAATATTGGTGTTGTTACATTCTTGTGTTGATCTTGTGCTCAAATCTGATATCCAAGGTGTTTTATTGTTATATCTTATTGTTTGGATTCAATACAACACTTGTTGTATTCATTAATCCATTAGCTTCACCTTCATCTTTGATCTTTCTTAACTTTTCATATCTCAAACACCTAATCAATAGGTGTTATGGGTTAAAACAACCAACCACTGTGATCCGGATTCGTTTTGGGATCTACAATTTGGTATCAGAGCCTTAGTGCTCTTGGTTGTTGTGTTCTTGTTGAGATTTTTCATAGTTTTGAAGGTTTTTCGAGAGTTTCAAAGTTTTCAAAATTTTGGACTTAAAATGGATTGATTTGGTGTGTTTAATCGATAGGTTGTTGTTAATACATGATTAGGGAGTCATTTTGGACATTTTGATGCATCAAAACATGGTTTTTGAGCTGTTTTTGAGTGATTAGAGGGTTTTAGTTCGTGTTAAACCCTCTGTCCAGCGAAATCATCTTGAAGACAGCGAACAACTTTTGAATACAGCGAAATAAATTTTTGAATACAGCGAACATAGCGTTGAATATAGCGAATTTAATCAAATCGTTGAGAAATCCATCGCAGAATCACTAATTTCGACGATCATCATTCGAGCGAAATTACTGATCTCCAGCGAAACAGTGTCCAGTGACCCTTGAGCGAAATTATTGAAGGCGACTTCGAGAACCGTGATACCGAACCACAGCGTTCTTATCACGGTAATCAGTGGAATTAACCTAACTATTGTCTGTGTTGTGTTTTGTCAGCGGAATTATCGTGTTCGCTCGTGCAGGACTCCTTATAGCACCAGCGAAGGTTGAGGATCTGTCAGCGAAGGTGATCAGGATTCTTCGGTCATCGGCGAATTTAAGTTTTTCACCGGTTGTCTGTGTCTTGTCAGCGAAATTAACTTCTGATCAGCTCCATTTTGTCTAAAACAAGCAAAGATGTCGTTGAATCAACTAAGTCCAATTGCTCAAGCGGAACTTGAGACTGGAACCACCACTCGACCACCAAAGTTGAAAGGTGCTGAAGACTTTAGCACTTGGAAAACTCGCATTCAATCGTTCTTCGAGTACACGGACTACAATCTGTGGCTCTCTGTCACCGCTGGACCCCACATTCCAACGGTTGTTCGAGGAGATGCAGTAGTTGCCAACAATGATGCAACTACCTTTACTGATGAAGACAAGGCTCTTATCCAACGCGATCGTCGTGCTCATGCTGCCTTAACCATGGCACTATCAACCAACGACTGCAACATGTTTGAAGAACACCGAACTGCCAATGCACTCTGGAATGCATTGATTGAGTACTATGAAGGAAATGAAGAGTTGATCGAAAGCAAGAGAGATATGGTGCAGAAACAATATGACATGTTTTGTGGAGTTCGTGGAGAAAGTCTTTCTGACCACATCAGTCGTTTTCTGAATATGATGACCAAAATGAAGAAGGCGGGAAATCCTGTCACAAATCATGCTGCAATAAAGAAGCTGCTAGATTCACTTCCCAAGGAATGGAGTCTACAATGCATGATGATCAAGAAGGATTTCCTCAACAATCCAAATCCTGTCACTTTGTCCGATCTGATCAATACCCTAAGAGCTTTTGAAATGGATGTCAACAAAAGAGAGATGAACACTGCCGGTTACCAACCAAAGTCAACTCAAACCTCAGCTGGATTGAAAAATGTGGCATTTCTTGCTTCAGGGGGCATTACTCCACAAGCTTCTGACTTAATCTACGCAAACGCTTCCGCAAGCGCATCAAAAGCCCCACAACTTGTTGAGAAGACTATCACTGTTGACACTCAAGCATTGAAAGTGTCCACTGAAAACGTGGCACTCTTTAACACATTTCTGAGCAGTTATGAAGCCCTGATGTCGGGGGAGCTGAAAAGGGAGATGTTCACTGCTGAAGACATGTATCAGGTTGATCCAGATGATATGGAGGAAATGGATCTGAAATGGCAAATGGCCATGATCACTTTGAGGCTAAAGAAATTTCAAGACAAGACAGGAAAGCGTTTGGGTCTTGGAAAAGCTGGCTTTGACAAATCTAAACTTAGGTGCTACAACTGCAAGAATCTAGGACACTTCGAGCGTGATCGTCCTCTGTTGAAAGAAGGAAACAGTGAAACCACTCCTGCTGTAAAGCAAATCACAGTTGAAGAGAACAAGAACAACGCGTCTCCTAGCACGCCAAAAGCTTTAGTCGTTGTAGACTATGATTGGAGTGAAGAAATTACTGAGGCAAATGAGCAAGTTAACAAAGCCCTGATGGCCAAGATCTCAGGTGAATCCTCATCAAGGCAGTTTGAGAAGCAGACAGTTGGAATTCCAAAAGGAGACAATACTGCTGACAAAGGTTTGAAAAGCATTCTGACTTCAGTGGAGCCTGAAAAAGAAGAGAAGTGTGGTCAAACTGAGGAGCATGTTTCGAAAGAGGCATCTGAGAAGGGAAAGAAAAAGGTCCCAGCAGCCGCGATGAAAGCAGATTCATCAAAGGAGAAGGCAGACAAGGACTTGGTAAACAGTATTCCACTTAGTTTCATGGAAAAGTTATGCACACCTGCATGCGTTGATGTCGTGGCACATTACAAGTTTCTTAATCTTGAATTTGAGAGACAAAAAGACAAGGCCTTAAAAATGAATAACGAACTTAAACTGAACGAGGCCGCATACCAGAGAAAGTTGAATTCAACTTTAGCTGAGATGCAAACTCTAAAAGAATTTGTGATTAGAAAAGATTTCATCATTAACGATCTCACAGATAGATTAGAAAAGGCTTTAAATGAAAAGAACAAATTGCAAATCATCATTGATAAATGGAATGTCAGTCAAAAGGCCTTTACTGACATCAAAAACTGCCAACGACCAACGTATGTGAAAGACGGGATCGGGTATAAGGATAGGCAAGGAAACGAAAGAAAACTTTTCCTTCCACCACATAGCAAAAACTACGTGCCTATACCTACTCCTCATCCCGAAAACGATCTCATTGATGAAAAGGCCTCTATAGAACAAAACGATTCCTGGGAAAACGATACAACCGCTAACTTTTCTAAAAGTAATGCAGACCCAATTGTGTGTAAAGAAGATGAGTGCGATGAGGAAGGAGACTGCGGTGGTTCAAAAATAGGAATAGGCTATTCAGGCGACAGTTATTCCACCGTTAACTGGTTCGCCTGGAACTGTTCTAGGAAAAACAATGTTAAGGATGAATGTAATAATTTAAGTAGGATGGATGACTGTAATGGCCAAGTGCCTAAATTTAAATCTTCGGATGACTGTAAGGGCCATGTGCCTATATTTGAGACCCGTGATCGTGAACATGCTATGTTTGAATGTCATGATTTAAATTCTGCCTTTTGTGATGATAAAGTTGTTTGTGAATCTCCTGTATTTGTGCCAGAATTTAAAAAGAATAGCTTTGGAATATTCCTCACCAAGGAAATTCCAGAATTTATTCCATCTCGAACAGGTATGACAGATTCTGAAAAGAGTGTCACTGAAGATCAATGCAATGAAGACTCAAGCACTGCTGTCTCAGAAGATGAAAAGAAGACTTCAAGCCCTGAGGATGAGCAAATGTCAGAAACAACAGACAGTGAGAGCACAAAATTCTCAAGTGAAGAAACCTTGAAAACCTCAAGTGAAGATCAAACAACAAATGATGAAAGCTCATGTGTTGAAACAATTGAAGACCAAAATCCAGAAAGTTCAAGCGAAGATCAAAGCTGCAATGATTCAATTTACGAAGCAAGTGAAGAACAGGACTCAAGTGAATACCAAACGTCTGAAAGCTCATCTGATTACGACAATGATGAAGAATGTTTAGAAGATGAAAGCAGAGTTGACAAGAAAATGAAGAAAGCAGAAAGCTCAAGACACTCATCACATACATCATTTTCTAACACCAAAAGACCCAGACATAAAAGATGCTTTCGCTGTGGTCATTTAGGACATACAACGAAACATTGTAAAACCAAGAAGTTTTCTAAACCAGAGCATGATTTTCTTACAAACGTCACATATCAGTTAAATGATCTTAAGAAGTCTGTTAAAAATCTGGTTGAGTCAACTGCCTATTTTTGGAAACAAAAAGAGGCCAAAGTGGGTCAAAACCACGATAGATTCGAAATGAAGCAAATCTGGATTCCCAAAACTAACTAATTTGTATATTTGTATTTTTGAGTATATCAGAATAAACTCCAGAAATGGCTCCGCATGCTCATGGAATACATCTGGCACGTAGACAGCGGATGTTCAAGACACATGACAGGACTGAAGGAACTCCTAAAGAATTTTTGCTTCATCGATGGTGATTTCGTATCGTTCGCTGGAGACGAGAAGGGAGGAAAGATTGTTGGAGTAGGAGATGTAGTGTCTGAAGCCCTCACTCTGGAGAATGTCAATTATGTGCCGGAGCTGTGCTACAATCTCATGAGTGTCTCACAAGTCTGTGATAAAGGAATATCGGTGCTTTTCAATGACATGGAATGCTTGTTCCTGAAGCCCGGATATGTTGTTCCTGCTGAAATGATCATGCTCACAGCTCCAAGACAAAACAACACATACGTGCTCAACATGAAAAACGCCAAGACAAATGACAACTTAACCTGCTTGATCTCTAAGGCTTCAGAATCGGAATCACTGCTTTGGCATAGGCGACTGGGGCATGTTAATTTCAAAAATATGAACAAACTCTCTAAGTTAAACTTAGTTAGAGGTCTTCCAATTAAGGAATTTCCATTTTCTGAAAAATGCATTGCATGCGCCCAGGGAAAACAACATAAGAAACCGCACAAGTCCAAAGCAGTGAACACGATTACGGCACCTCTTCAGTTGTTGCATATGGATCTTTTTGGTCCAATTAGTGTTAAAAGTCTTGCTAAAAGTTCTTATTTTTTGGTGATTACAGATGATTTCTCTCGTTTTTCATGGGTTTATTTTCTTGAGGAAAAAAGTGAGACAGCGGAAATTCTCAAGGCATTCATTCCCTTGATTGAGAACGTGACCACATTAAAAGTGAAGTCAATCAGAAGTGATAATGGCTCCGAATTCAAAAATCAAACTTTCATATCCTTCTGTGCAGAAAAAGGGAATTCATCTTCAATACAATGCAGCCAGAACTCCTCAACAAAATGGGGTTGCTGAACGCAAGAACAGAACATTGATTGAAGCCGCAAGGACCATGCTGGTGGATTCAAAGCTTCCAATCATCTTCTGGGCAGAAGCAGTTAACACAGCATGCTACGTTCTGAACAGGGTTCTCATTGTAAAACCACATGGAAAAACGACGTATGAACTTCTTTTCAAAAGAAAGCTGCTTATTGATTTCTTCAGACCATTTGGATGCTCTTGCACTCTTCTAAACACTCAAGAGAATCTCATCAAGTTCGAAGCAGTGGGTGATGTTTGCTACTTCATGGGATATTCATCCACTCAGAAAGCTTACAGAGTCTACAACAAAAGAACAAAGATGGTGATTGAGTCGTACTACGTTGATTTTCAAGAAGGAAATTACACTAACACTGGAAGTACTCCCAACTGGTTTTATGATGTGGGTGTGATCTTCAACACCTTTGAAATTCCAGAAGATGTTCCAGAAGCAGAACCTGCAGAAGTCGCTCAAGTTGAACCTCTGTTTGATACTTCAGATATTGGTCTTACTCCGTTCACTACCTGTTTCACTCCATTCTCTGCTAATCCACTTCTCTCTGTGGATGAAGCGACTGGTGACACTTCGCCTGAGAACACCCCAGAAAACGGTGCTTCTTCTTCACAGGCGAACGTGGATGGACCAACACAAGAAGATGACCCTCCAGTCATTTACGTGGACGAACACTTCACCAACCTTCCGCAGCAGATTGAGTCTCAGACAAATGCAGGGTACAAGACAAATCGAAATCATCCTCTAGAAAATGTCATAGGTGCAGTCGAAGAAGGAGTGCGTACACGAGGTCAGTCGTCAAGCATCAACAAAGGGCTGTTTGCAGCTTTTCTGTCACAATCAGTTCCACGGGACATCGAAGACGCTATTCAAGACTCCAGTTAGGTTCAGGCGATGCAAGAAGAACTATCTCAATTCAGGAAGCTTAAAGTTTGGGAGCTAGTAGATTTACCTGAAGGAAAGTTTCCAATTGGTACTAAATGGGTCTTCCGAAACAAGATGGATGATCGTGGAGTGGTAATCAAGAACAAGGCTCGACTGGTGGTCCAGGGTTTTCGGCAGGAGGAAGGAATCGACTACGAAGAAGTTTTTGCTCCGGTTGCACGACTGGAAGCCATCAGAATATTCCTAGGTTACGCGTCATACAGAAATTTCAAATTTTTTCAGATGGACGTAAAAAGCGCTTTTCTATATGGGAAGGTAAAGGAAGAAGTCTACGTGTGTCAGCCTCCGGGCTTCGAAGATCCTCATTTTCTAGGACGCTACTACAAGTTGGACAAAGCCCTCTATGGTCTTCACCAAGCTCCACGTGCTTGGTACGAGACTTTGTCAACTTATCTTCTGAAGTGTGGATACACCAGAGGAACGATCGACATGACTCTCTTCACCAAAAGAGTCGGGGAAGACGTAATGTTGGTTCAGATTTATGTGGACGATATCATCTTCGGGTCGACCAACGAAGAACTGTGTAGAGAATTCGAGTATGTCATGAAGGCACAATTTGAGATGAGCATGATGGGAGAGCTGGCGTTCTTCTTGGGGCTTGAAGTGAAGCAAAAGGAAGACGGGATTCTTATTCATCAGGCCAAGTACATTCGGGATATTCTCGCAAAGTACAACATGAATGACTGCAAAGTTGCAAGTACTCCATTTGCTTCTCAGACGGAGCTTACTCTAGATCCTCAAGGAAAACCTGTAAACAAGTCCTTCTATCGCTCGATGATCGGATCTCTGATGTACTTAACGGCTAGCAGGCCTGACATCATGTGGGCTGTCTGTCTTTGTGCTCGCTTTCAGACTAATCCCAAGGAATCTCATGAAACCGCCGTGAAGCGCATCTTCCGCTATCTTTAAGGAACTCCGAAACTAGGTCTTTGGTATCCTAAAGATAGCAATTTTGATCTTATTGCTTATTCTGACAGTGATCATGCAGGTTGTAAAGTAGATCGCAGGTCTGTCTCAGGAGGATGTCAATTCTTGGGAAATCGTCTGATCTCATGGCAAAGCAAGAAACACACAACTGTGTCCACCTCCACCGCTCAAGCAGAATACACTGCGGCCTACAGTTGTTGTTCACAAGTTCTCTGGATACAAAATCAGTTGTTGGATTATGGAATCAACATCATGAAGACTCCTATATTCATCGACAATGAGGCATGTCTGGGAATTGTGAAGAATCCCATCCACCACTCCAGAACAAAGCATATCGAATTTCGTATTCACGCAATTCGAGATGCGTACGAGAAAGGATACATTCAAGTGGTACCAGTGGATACAACCCAGCAACGGGCCGACATTTTCACCAAAGCTTTCGATAAAACGCGATTCAACCAGCTGGTAACCTGGTTGGAAATGGTAAATTTCCTTGAATGGAAATGAATCTTGTGTCCAAAAGCTTTCGAAAATACACTATCCTTTGTCTATAGGTTACGTTAAAAAAAAACGTTTGTTGAAAGTAAAACAAGTAACGTACAGCGTTGCCCACCAAAAAGATTTTCTGATTCTTAAAATTTTATTTTCGGGCAAATGGACTTTCGAAAATAAAGATTTTAGGGGGGATATTCCAGAAAATCAAATGAGATGCTTGTTTCTGACTCCTGTTAGAGGAAATGATAGAAAATTGCTAACACTTTGCCATTTCTTGTAAAACAGAAAAGCATACAAAAAGAAATCGGGGTATGAAGCAACGACGTGTCGGTAGATTCAGCAACACCAACGAGTAAACTGCTGTTAGGGAGCAAAACAAAACATCTACACAAGGATTCTGGCTTATCTCAGGCATTACGCATCTTGTGGGTAACACGTTGCGGCATATGACTTAATGGTCTTAAATCTTGTGTTGATAGATTGCCAAAGTCTGAAATCTCGGGTCTTTATGTTGGTTTTCATTCGGGTGGTATCATAGTTGGTCTTCTGCTGCATCCAGATACATGCTGACCTAGAACTTCTATGATATCCCTTCATAATAAGCGCCCTAAAAAAAAAGGCCAAACCCTTTCATAATAAGCGCCTTTTGTGGCCAGAAACCTTTTGATGGATTAGTTTCGGTCTCTCTGCTGTACGAAAGTACTCACCTGTTCACCGAACTATCTGTCTCGCCCTCGATAGTTCTTGGAATCTCTGTTGTACGAAAGTACAGACCTGATCTCCGTTCTATCGTTGAAATGAATGGATCCAATATACTCACCTGTTATGAAGATCCTTTGTGCATACCTTGATCACGGGGGTATGTCCTGACGTGGGACTCACGGGCGTAATGTTTCTATTCTTAATAGCTTGTGTGGGGGCCATAGAAGTCTTGTCAATATTACCGAAAACATGATAAAAGCGCTCTCCGAAGGCATGTTGAAAGAAGGATGCATGGATTTAAGCGGACAAACATACTGGCAGTTTTTCTTGTGCCCTGATTAGTACTTATTAATAATAATAATAAATAAGGAATTGGCAAGTGTTGGCGATATGATCTTCTGCAGGTAAGTCACCGAGCGTCGAATGTTTCAAGAAGTTCCGCATCAAATGGAACCTCCCAGAGCTGAAAATTCAAAGTTCGGAGTCTATTTGGCTCAAATTTTCTCTGTTGTGTAAATATTTAGTATATTTTAGCGTTTTAAACAAAAATGGGCATGTTTTTCGAGAAAGTTTGAAATTTACGAGCGAAATTAAAATTGTTTTGAAAACTTATCAAAGGCGGCAAAATTAAGATACCAGCGAAATAGCTATTTCGCCCGGTACGGAATTCCGTGCATAAATATCTTCAAACCGTCACTTTTCAAAATTTTTTTCAAATCATTCACTCATCAGCTTCGCTAAATCTCCGGACATATTCTCTCTAGTTTTTCACCGAATTCTCTAACATAATCGACACAAGATCCAAGTTCAGTCAAGATTATCCGGTAATATCGTTCACTCAATCGCTGCTTTCTCATCTTGATCGGATTCGAGTTATGATTCATGTCTCAATCAGTGTGTGGGTTTGGGTTTCGATTATCTCTACATTGTTCTTAACATGCCTAAAATCTGTTAATGTTATGCTTGAGATATGTTGCTTGTATGTGACCGGCTTTCGTTACACTTCGGAATGTCATGAAAACGCCTAAATCGTATGATGTTGTGTGAAATCAGTGATTAAGTGGGTAAAACTGTTTAGGGTTTTAGAGGGGTTTTGTAAGAAAAATATGATGCCGGTGAATTAATTTTGAATGTAGCGAACTCAGCGAAGATAACATGGAATCTCAAAAGTCTCGAACGCGAGTTCGAGCAACCGGTGAAATATTCTTATTTCGCCGGTAAAGCGGCCCAAACTATTGTGTTCGCTGGTAAATCGTTTCCGGAAAAGAAACGTTGTCATCGCTATGTTCGCTAGCGAAATTAACGTAGAAAACGTGCACATGATCCGATTTAGTTACCGACAAACTTTAACCGGACCACTAGCAAACTTACCGAAGATAATCAGAGTCTGATCAGCCAGCGAAGTCAGCGATGATCAATATTCGTTGATTGATCTAGTCTCTGATCCCGATATCCAGCATCAGCGAAGACAAAGCTTGACCTGGCAGCGAACTTAATCATTTTTTTTAATCTTGTTTAATTTTTGTAAATACGGTTTTGTGCATAGCTTCTTGTGTAAATTTCCATTCTAACTTGGCTCGTTTTACGTGATATATGCAGTATGGTGAAAATCATTGATTAGGATACTACGTTAAAGCACAACCAGAGTATCAATCTTGATCAAACACCACAAGATTTTCAAGATGCAGCAAGATGGATTCGATCTAGCAAAATCGGTTTCGCAGTTGAAGCAGTAGTTCCCGTTTATCGCCTACACATTCAAGAATTCTGGGAACATGCGAAGCCTGAAAATATAAACAACAAGAAAGGAATTTCCTCAACTGTTCGTAACAAACATATAGAAGTTACTGAAGATAGGATTCGCAGAGTGTTGGAGCTGAAAGACAACGAGCAAGATCCAATCTCTTTAAGAAAGGATGATGTGTTAGACGGATTTCGTGGAATGGGATACATAGGAGACTTTCGTTTAAAGAAGGAGATTCAGAGAAACGGGCTCACAAGGGACTGGAGATTTATAGTTCACGTTATTGCCATGTGCCTAGCTCATAGAAAGGGTGGATTTGATGGACTGAACCTAGAGTGGTCGGCGGCCATGCTAAACCTATGTTTGAATCAGAAATTCAACATCTCCGGTCTAATTTTCAGCTACATGTTAGAGAATGTGACCGGGAAAACTTGGGCAATGTATCCTCGTTTCATCCAGATGCTGATAAACGATCAGTATGAAAACCCACCACATGATGGAAATCTGTACACCTTCCACGTGCCAACCAGTCGTCAGTATACGGAAATTAAGACTAATGAATGGGTGATGTTACACGATTGGATGTATGCAGCCGAGAGATTGCCTTTAGTCAGAGAAGCTTACAGAAAATATCGAGAGGCACTTCGAGAAAAGCAGCAAAGGAATGCACAAGCTGAAGCCGAAGCAGCTGCAAAAGAAGAACGCGCTAAAGGAAAAAGGAAAGAAAAACAGGCGGCTGAAGACGAACCTCCCAAAAAGAAAAGGGCATCGGAAAGCACTGAACGATTTATGGATGCATGCATAAGGGCGGCCGAGTCAGAAGAACACCTCCAGCACATTAAAGATTTGAAAGCGATTCACGCCTTGCAAGAAAAGGAGAACAGAGAAAAGAAGTTGAAGCGAAAAGAGATATCATCCACAGAAAGACCAGAGATTGTGACTGAGGAAGTTCAATCGTTAAATGACTTCGTTGATACTTTGATAATAGATCCGGATGAAGCATCAGCGAGCAAGAAAAAGACAGTTGAAAGATCTTTCAAAGCATCCCCTGTAAAGCCGACGAGGTTTTCAAAGCCACCAGTCCCGCCACGAAGGATTCGTCCCTTTCAAGAGCTTTACGATAAACTTGTTGAGAACGCCAGTCCATCTGTGGCAAAGGAGATCTGTCTTCTCAAAAATCAAGTCAACGACACAAACATTCTAAGAGAGAAGATTAAAGATCAGCGTAAGAAGAATAACGAGATGAATGCCTACATGGCCAAACAGTCCAAGTTCATCAGGTTCCAGCAAGCGGGGTTGGAGAAAATGTATAGAATGATGAGAAACATGTGTGAGCAAATGAAAGTGAAACCCATGTTTTCCTTTGAAGAAATCTTCGACTTTGAAGGTTTCGTGGAAGAAGAAAATGCTCGAAAGGAAAAGGAGGCTGAAGCCAAGAAAAAGCGTTTGGAATCGGTAGAAAAAGTAACTGAGGGAAACGAAAGTGATGAAGAGGAAGTGGATCGAGATGTTATGCCGGCCAAATTCCTCGAATGGGGTCTTGAAGAAGAAGTTCTGTACGAACAAGAAAATGGAAAAACCTTCTCTCCTGAACATCCTGAATGGTTCAAGAAAGAGAGAGAACGACTCCCAGACCTTTATCAAGTCATAACAGTAGAAAAGAGTGAAGCCACTGATAAGATCATCAGCTGGATGTACGACAATCTTCGAGGAATGTTTGTGGTAAAGAGACGTGGTGGAGTAAGCCAGTACCTCCAGACCAGATTTGATCTTTTCACACTTCCTAGGTGGGATCTTCGGGAACATGGTCGCCTAGACATATTAAACCCAGAAGAAAGAGGAACCGGGAGGGATTTCGAGCGGATTATTGCTAAGGAAAGCATCAAGGGTTTCCCCAATCATGCTCCACAGCGTCCAAGATGCAGAGTTTCAAAAACAACTATCGATCCAGTAACCGGAAAGGGAAAAGTGACGTGGGTGATCAACCCTGCCAAAGTTGTCACGAGGATCAAGCTTCCGGAAGAAGTACTGATGTGTGTAAAATGCAACATATAAATTACATCAATTAAGGCATAAAACTAACCCTTTTTAAGTACCAATATTGGAAAAAGAGTGTTTTTGTCTTCCTTTTGTATTTTCAGGATTAAATGAGCTCAAGAACACAAAAGAAGCAAAAAGACAGCTAATTCCAACATAAATACAAAGAAAGGAACACTAGTGGACTGCCCGACCCCTCAACGGCATCTTCCCAAGCAAAATAGAGAAGACAGAAGGCTGAACACGCCCCGTGCTCAGCCAGCACGGGGCCGTGCCCAAGAAGCAGCAGAAAAGACAAACCAATAGAAGCTTCTATTGCCCACCACGGGCCGTGCCCAGCGGACACGGGGGCGTGTCGAAAGTACAGCAGGCGCATTTATTGTAATTGCGAATTACAATTAATGAGGAGAGAGAGTGTCAGACAGGCACGGGGCCGTGCCCAGCGGACACGGGGCCGTGCCCAGCTCTCTGTTCAGCCTATAAATAGGAGTGCTTGGATTCATTTCAACTCATCCCTTGGCACACCACCTCTCTCACACTTCATCCACCACCCACCACCACCATAACACCATCATCCATTGTCCATCGTAGAGTGTGTGAGTCGTCTCGGGATCCAAGATTGATCGTAAGAGTTCTTGACAATCAAGGCCATGTTTGCCTAAGTCTCTTACATCACTTGGTGAAGACAAAGTGTCTAGTATAATACTTTTTATTTCTAATCTTTTGCACTTTTTATTTGGTTTTGTATTAATGACTTTAATAACTAGTTACTTATGTTGAAGGTGATCTTTCCTTATCGTTTGTCCGTGGTGTCTTGGCATTATTTTACTGTCTATATAAAATAAAGGATTTTCACCATTCATATCTCCACGGTCTATATGGAGGTATGTTGGCTACCTGGTCGGGGGTTAAGGGAACGGTTTGGTAAAGGTCTTGCCATTGTTCAGCGTTTAGAGGTTCTGCAATGGACCTGGGTCAAATTTAGTAGGACCTCCTTCAATGCTTCACGGTATTGGATGGCGGGGGTCCAAACTCTTTGACCCCCTCATAAGTTAACTACTATTAATACTATAACCCGGCTATTTAGGACTGTATCCCTGCTGACTCAGACTACTTAGCCGAGGGTAACGTCGCCGCCAAAAGCAGGGCCTACTACAATACTGCATTAATAACTTAATTCATTATCTTCCAATAATCCACCCCTTTAGGATTGTATCCTTGCTGACTCAAACTACTGGGGTGAGGGTAACGTCACCTTCAAAAGAGGGGCCTACTACAATAACTAAGATAATCTCTTAATTATGTGCAAAAGTGCGGAAATAATCAAAGGTTATACTAGATACGAGTCGGAACCAAGTGATTCATCTTGTCTATCTGTTTTTATTTTTATTTTTATTTTCAGCATTTTAGTTAGTTTTTATTTTTCTTAGCTTAAAACATTTTTCTAAACTTTTATTTTGATTAGACGTTGAGGATAAACCGGTACTAAAAGCTCTTGTGTCCTTGGACGACCTCGGTATCTTACCAACGCTATACTACACTCAACGATGGGTGCACTTGCCCATATGTGTGTTTAGTGTTAGTGAAATATCGTGTTTTATAAATTTAAAACTTGGCTAAAATAAGTGTTAAAAAGGGCTTAAAATATACACCTAATATATATAACACTTTCACGCACATCAAGTTTTTGGCGCCGTTGCCGGGGACACAAGGATTTTAAGAAAGTTAGGAATCAACGGCCTAATCATTTTTCCTTTTTCTTTTTAATTTTTTAGGATTTATCTTAGTTTTTCAGCTTCTGCAGAGCTCAGCACGGGCCGTGCTTGCTGAACACGCCCCCGTGCTAAATCATTGGAACTGGCAATCCTGTTTTACGTCAGACAGTAAGCTGAACACGGGGCCGTGCTCACCCAACACGCCCCCGTGCCCAAGATTCACTTTCTGAAAACAGAACCGTTAGATCCCGGCGGTTGGTAATTTCTGACATAAACATGAGTGATAGTAATTGTTTTTACTTTCGGCACTCTTATGGTACGTGGTGTCAATTATGTGGTGGCAAACATGAAGAAGTAAAATGCTACTTTCTAAATTATAGGCCCCACTACATGGACCCACCAACTTCTTACAACCTTAAGAGGGGCGAAAGTAAAAATAAGCACTATTTCTCCCTCGAATGCGCCCAACCAGATATTCTAGGGGAAATGCTCCTTGATGAGTTATTTCAACTAGAAAAGCTAATTCTGAATTGGTTAAAAGAGCTTAGGAAGGATTTTATTGATCCACCCCAAGACAATAACCATGAAGAAATGTTGGAACCGCATTCCGACAACCTCGTTGCTCCCGAAAATACCTTCGTACCTAGCAAAGACTTGGACGATAGTCGTCCCTGTGTCGATTGTGCCGTGAAGGACTCCCCATCGACTTCGTTCGGTGCATACATAGACCTGAGCGATTTGGCATACACCTTCTTTAACGAGAGCCCGGAAAAGGGTTGAACTTGTCCACCTAGAATGAAAATAGGAATTACCCTCACTGACAACCTCTTGCGTTCTCACCTTAGTCTAGGACAATTAAGGTATCTTAGGCACTTTGGGGTTGTTCCAACCAGTAAGGAACCACCCGATTTCAACGAGACCCTTAGAAGTAGCAAAACTCCATAAAACAGTCTCCAGACACGGGGCCGTGTCCAGGTCAACACGCCCCCGTGCTCACCAAAAAGATTCTCTGCTAATTTGGTCAGAATACGGACAAAATGTGTCAGGATTTTCTCTGCACACGGGGCCGTGTCCACTGGACACGGGGCCGTGTCCACTGGACACGGGGCCGTGCCCAGTGCGCTGTCGTTTTCTTTAAATGCAGCCTGATCCCTGCTTCTTTTTGACCACTTCAATTGACAGAGATTCCTGGGATTTTCACTCATACCATCCTAGGTAAGTGCTAAAAGAAGGTTCCAAAGGAACCTCTTGTCCCTTCCACTTTTACTCATTTCCTCCTCTTTCAAAAATTTTTCAAAATTTCCTCCATGGAAGCTTGGAAATCCCTTGATTCCAACCCTCTATGTGAAGTTTGTAAGATTATTTGCTAAGGAATCTTGTTTAAAGTTAGTTGTATAACTTTATTTTAAATTATCTAAGCCTAAAAACTAGCTAAAAATCATGAGAATAATTTAAAACTCCAAGACTCCTTAGCATAAAATCCTGCAGACAAATGGACACGGGGCCGTGCTCAGCGAGCACGAGGCCATGTCCGGGGCTCTGTTTTGTAAAAATTTAGCTTTCTTCGGTTTCCTTCACAGAAAATGGCAAGCAGAACAAGCGGATCATCTTCAAGAAGTAACCGACAAGGGAGGAGATCTTCAACAGCAGAAGACTCTCTTGTAAACTATGTTTACGCTCTAAGGGAGGCTATTGATGAAATGACGGGAGTGGAGGAAGCATTGGTCGACCGTATCAACCATCTTACAGTAGGGCTGGAAGGCTGTCTCCATGAAGTAAACCTCTTGCACCAGAGGTTGAACCTTCTCGCCTCCCCGCCTTTGGTACCTATAATAACCCAAAGGGCGTGGAACATGGTACCCGAAGTTGTCATTCCAGCCGAATGGTACGCCATGCATCAAGAGCCTCAGCGAAGAGTGGTGCAAGGAGTCCCGGTGAATGTTCCCCCTCATCCACCAGCAGCGGAGGAAAATGAAGCCGCATTCTTCCTTCCTAGGGAGATCGAAGAATGGCTTTAAACAACGTTTAGGGAAGAATTCATTCAGCTGAGAGTCCTACTATATCGGGAAACTATTCTCGAAATTTTCTTAAAATAGTAGAACTCCTTATGATAATCTCGTGTACCTGCTGACCTATTTAGTTTTAATTTTATCTTAATTTAGGACTATGTAAGTTCTCTCTATGATGAAATGAAATGATGGTTTTAAGGTTTGGATGGTTTGTAATGAATAAAACACACTCATGGTGGTAAAGGATGAAAAGGGGAACGAGAAAAATGACTTCATGCACAAGAACAAGGCAACCCGACAATTCTTTCCAATTCAGAAGGTTCAACACGGGCCGTGCCCAACCAACACGGCCCCGTGCTGAACCACCTGCAGAAAAACGCCCAGTTCAGGTAACTGGACACGGGCCGTGTTCACCCGGCACGTCCCCGTGTCCAGACTTCTGTTTCTCTTATTTTAATTTTGTTACTGGCACTTGAACACGGGGCCGTGCCCGGATAACACGGGGCCTTGTTCAGCGCCCAGTAACAGAAAATTTTTGCTTTTTACACTATTTTACACATCTAATCAACCTAAAAATTTATTTTTGGGACACATTGAGGACAATGTGTAATTTAAGTGTGGGGGGATGCTAAAGCCTTGAATTTTGCAAAGTCCTAAATACAAGCCTTACACAAAACTCTATTGGAATCGCTAATCACCCCAAATTTTTTTTTCAAAAATTTCATTTTTTCTTACTTGTCTAGGTTTAATTCGGAAAATTCAAGTTCTCAAAAAGGTTATATTTTAACAAATTTACAACCGATAGCGTAGTGATAAAAAGAACCAACATAAGAAAATTATGAAAAGGCATGACAAACTTAGTTAAAATTTGATTATATATACTTGATCACATAAAAACCCATTCCCACAAAAGTGAGTTTTGAGCCTTTATTGAGCATACAATTACATATCATTAGACTAAATGCTCATTTTTCGTTTCTTGTGTGAATAGCCGCTTGGTTCTTACGACTCTAGAACTTGCCATGACGATACATTCCCGGTCCTTATCAACTTAAACCCGAGTAAGTAAGTGATGGAGGTATTAGGACTAACCCTTTTTATTTCTACACCATTATTTTTCTTTTTCTTTTACCACCTACCCAAAAATCCCCCTAGTTAGCCCCTTTGAGCCTAAACCTTTTCATTTCATCACCCAAACTAAAAACCTTTTTACCCACCAAAACCTTTTTCATTTTTAACCCTTTGTTTTAGTAACAAGTTCGGCTTTTCGTAAAAAAAAAAAATGTGTTGATGATGAAGCAAATAAACAAACAAGTTCATCAAAAAAAACTTTGTTTGAATAAAAGCTTCATCAAAATAAAAAGTTGAAAAAATAGAAAGTCCTACGAAAACCGACACTTGTTACGTTTTTCGCCCTTTTTCTACTAACCACTAACCACTATCCCAACCACCTACCTTTAACCCAAGCCTAACCCTTAACCCATAAAGTCCTCTTGATATTTACAAAGGTATAAAAGTTAAAAAGGAGGAGGATTGATTGCTTGGCAAGCCTATGGTAGGAATAAGTTCCATGCCGCTCTCGAGTGATTCACTAAAAATACACCTTCGGCCGAGTGTGAGTGATTTCTCCCGTAAGGTATGTGAACTTGTATATAAATGGAATTTTAAAAAGGCATGTTATGCCCAAATAAGTAATTTCTCCTATGAAAAGTTCTAAAAAAAATCATTACGAATAGGAGTGTAAATAAATAAAAGTAAAACCCAAAAAGATCTTGGATATCCCGACACTCTACGACAAGCTCAAAAACCTTCTCTTCTACCTATTCCATTTGGGAGTGTAAGCCACATATTAAAGAGTTTTGCTTGAGGACAAGCAAAAGTTCAAGTGTGGGGTATTTGATGTGTGTAAAATGCAACATATAAATTACATCAATTAAGGCATAAAACTAACCCTTTTTAAGTACTAATATTGGAAAAAGAGTGTTTTTGTCTTCCTTTTGTATTTTCAGGATTAAATGAGCTCAAGAACACAAAAGAAGCAAAAAGACAGCTAATTCCAACATAAATACAAAGAAAGGAACACTAGTGGACTGCCCGACCCCTCAACGGCATCTTCCCAAGCAAAATAGAGAAGACAGAAGGCTAAACACGCCCCGTGCTAAGCCAGCACAGGGTCGTGCCCAAGAAGCAGCAGAAAAGACAAACCTATAGAAGCTTCTATTGCCCACCACGGGCCGTGCCCAGCGGACACGGGGGCGTGTCGAAAGTACAGCAGGCGCATTTATTGTAATTGCGAATTACAATTAATGAGGAGAGAGAGTGTCAGACAGGCACGGGGCCGTGCCCAGCTCTCTGTTCAGCCTATAAATAGGAGTGCTTGGATTCATTTCAACTCATCCCTTGGCACACCACCTCTCTCACACTTCATCCACCACCCACCACCACCATAACACCATCATCCACCACCATCATCCATTGTCCATCGTAGAGTGTGTGAGTCGTCTCGGGATCCAAGATTGATCGTAAGAGTTCTTGACAATCAAGGCCATGTTTGCCTAAGTCTCTTACATCACTTGGTGAAGACAAAGTGTCTAGTATAATACTTTTTATTTCTAATCTTTTGCACTTTTTATTTGGTTTTGTATTAATGACTTTAATAACTAGTTACTTATGTTGAAGGTGATCTTTCCTTATCGTTTGTCCGTGGTGTCTTGGCATTATTTTACTGTCTATATAAAATAAAGGATTTTCACCATTCATATCTCCACGGTCTATATGGAGGTATGTTGGCTACCTGGTCGGGGGTTAAAGGAACGGTTTGGTAAAGGTCTTGCCATTGTTCAGCGTTTAGAGGTCCTGCAATGGACCTGGGTCAAATTTAGTAGGACCTCCTTCAATGCTTCACGGTATTGGATGGCGGGGGTCCAAACTCTTTGACCCCCTCATAAGTTAACTACTATTAATACTATAACCCGGCTATTTAGGACTGTATCCCTGCTGACTCAGACTACTTAGCCGAGGGTAACGTCGCCGCCAAAAGCAGGGCCTACCACAATACTGCATTAATAACTTAATTCATTATCTTCCAATAATCCACCCCTTTAGGATTGTATCCTTGCTGACTAAAACTACTAGGGTGAGGGTAACGTCACCTTCAAAAGAGGGGCCTACTACAATAACTAAGATAATCTCTTAATTATGTGCAAAAGTGCGGAAATAATCAAAGGTTATACTAGATACGAGTCGGAACCAAGTGATTCATCTTGTCTATCTGTTTTTATTTTTATTTTTATTTTCAGCATTTTAGTTAGTTTTTATTTTTCTTAGCTTAAAACATTTTTCTAAACTTTTATTTTGATTAGACGTTGAGGATAAACTGGTACTAAAAGCTCTTGTGTCCTTGGACGACCTCGGTATCTTACCAACGCTATACTACACTCAACGATGGGTGCACTTGCCCATATGTGTGTTTAGTGTTAGTGAAATATCGTGTTTTATAAATTTAAAACTTGGCTAAAATAAGTGTTAAAAAGGGCTTAAAATATACACCTAATATATATAACACTTTCACGCACATCAAGTACCTGTCGCCCTCAATGATTTTAAGAAATGGTTTTACGACAGCAGGACTTGTGAAGCTGTTATAAGATCCAATGAAAATGTGGATATTCGTATTCTGGATCCGATGGATGTTTTTATGTTTGGGCTCTCAGATCTAACAATATTGAACGCTAGCCGTATAAATGTGGGAGCTGGTAATGCAAACATGGAGGAGGCAGCGTTATTTCAGAGAGCAGTGGAGCGAGCCTGGAAGTTGAAAAGAGATATGCTGGATCTGGTAGATAAAATTGAGAAGAGAAAAGAAAAAGAAGAAAAGAAAAAGGAAGCAAGAAAGAAGAAGAAACACGAACGAAAGAAAGAAGGAACTTCTGCTTCCACAACTGAACCCACCACAACATCACCACCTCCGGCCTCATCCACATATGAGGCCACTAAGGAGGACTAACCAATTAGTGAAGCTGCAACAACTCAAGAAATTCAAACTGTGCCAATCGAGACCGAAGCACCAACAGAAACGACAACAAGCAAAGAAAAACCAACAGAGCCTGAGAAGCAAGCGACAGAGAATCCAGCGGCCACAACTGAAGAATGAAATGACAAGTATGCAACGATCTAGGGGGATATTGTTAGAACTTTTGAGATCGTTGATACTTGTGCTGGATTAGTTTAGTCATAGTCTGTAGCTATTTTGAATGTACAAGGGCTTATTTTGTAATTCTCTAGAAGATTGTTTCCTGACTTAGTGTAGATAAGATTCCAGCAAATTTATAAATTTGCTGGCTAATCAGGAACACTATATAATAGCCCATACATTGTAACCTACTCAAGCTTTTGGCTCTTGAATGAATATTGGTGTTGTTACATTCTTGTGTTGATCTTGTGCTCAAATCTGATATCCAAGGTGTTTTATTGTTATATCTTATTGTTTGGATTCAATACAACACTTGTTGTATTCATTAATCCATTAGCTTCACCTTCATCTTTGATCATTCTTAACTTTTCATATCTCAAACACCTAATCAATAGGTGTTATGGGTTAAAACAACCAACCACTGTGATCCGGATTCGTTTTGGGATCTACAGTTTTGATCATTTTATTGAAATATCAAATGATATCAACTCTGATCAACATTCCACAAGCTATACTTTTGGAACAAATGATGAAACTTATGTCACTGATATTCTATCGTTTGTGCTCGATGATCTAAAGCATATAGACCCAATTGACCTAGAGGAGATGGAAATAATGCACCAGGTAGCCCTACTCAGTCTAAGAGCTAACAATTTTTACAAATGGACTGGTAGGACATATCCAGGACTAAGTGGGAGATCAAAAGTGGGGTTGGATAAATATAAGATTAAATGTTTCAAGTGTAATGGGTTGGGACACTTTGCTAGAGAATTCAAGAGTCAAACAAATGACTATACACCAATGATTACATATCCTAGTCAAAGAACCCAATCTAATACACAACAACAATTTTATTCCCAAAATACTCCTAGACCAAATGTGCAAAATACAACTCATTTTACACAAACCATGAATCCTGTACATATGCACTATGTTCATGAACCCCAAGTCCCTCAGGTTAAGTATGTTCAAATGCCAATGGCGTATGTTGAAGCACCCTAAGCTACTCCTGCTCCTGCTCCCGCACCAGCAGAGCCTAGTCAACAGAGCTTCTTTACACAAGGCAATGATGACTGGAGTAGCTTACCAGAAACTTTAACTGATGAAAACTTTGCTTTAATTGCAAATGAATGTGATGAACATGAAAAATTTTGTTTTATGGCTAGTGAGCATGTTTCAGGTGATATAGATCTAGTCAAACTGCTGTTGGTGAAGAGATTGTTGGTGAATCTGCTGAAAGCTCTGGTCAAATATCTGTTGGTGACCAGGTGCAAGTGGAAAGGATGGATGAGAAATGTCCCAAAAGTACCACTGATTGCTTTAGTGCTGATCAAGTTGAATTGGTTGCCTCAAAGGTATTTCCTCAAACTCTTACAGATTTGTGTTCAGAAAAATGCATTCTAGCTTTAGCTAACATAAAAGAGGTGAATAAAAACCTGAGAGAAAAGGTACAAATCAGTGAACTTATTCTTGAAAAATTGGAAAAAGATTTTTAAACAAGAATAGCTGAAAAAGATATTTAGTTAAGCAATCTAAAACATGAAGCCTCTATAACCAAGGACCAACTCCGGTCAATGATAGAAAAATATCAAAACTGTAAAAAAGAGTTGGAACCCACATAGGTCACCTGTGAAAAATGGTTTGAATCCTGTCAAAGTTATGAGATGCTTCTAGAAAAACAGATCAAGAGAAATGTGAACTTTGGGGTTGGTTTTAGAAAATATGACCAAGAATAAGAAACCAAAGGTTCCATTGACTCTGAGATGGTTGAAGTTATACGAACCACGTCAACTAGGGAAGAACTAAAAATTACTGAACCGAGTGGCAAGAAAATAACTCTTGAAAAGCCACTAAGCTCGATTCAAGCTAAAAAACTAAAGTATGAATTTAAACCTATTTAGTCAGATGAATGTGATGTTCAGGAAAATTTCAAACCCATTGATTTTACAAACCTAAATGGCCTTGACCCACCCAAGATAAAAATCATTGTTCTTACCAACTCTAAAAGAGATGTTAAAGCATCTGTTTCTGAAAAGAGAGATAAGGGTAAGAAGAATGATAAGGTTCCAGTACTACAATGTGATTTATGTGGAAAGCAAAATCATATGGCAAAAGACTGTTTAAAGTTAAAAGCCAATGATATTATTCGAATAAACAGTGTTTGTGAATCTACTCCTGGTTGTACCGTTTGTGAAAAACTCAACCACTTGACCCAACAATGTTCTTTTCTTAAACCATTTGATGTAAATCAAAACAGGTGAAGAAAGAAAATGAACTTTAAAAAGGATGATGGGTCTAATAACAGGAATTCCCAGTCACTTCCGAAAAGAATTGAGTTAGGCGATTTTTCTCACCCATAAAACATGAACCAACATCCTACATAGAGGTCAGGACAAACATCTGTTGTACCACAAAACGCACTACCCAGAGGCTATAGGCAACCACCATGTAACAAGGTACCTTACAGGTATGTAGAACCTGTGCCACAGCCCCAAAAGCCAAGGGTAAACAGATATCCACATGGGTATCAACATCTTATTGGGAATGGTCAAATTCCAGTTGACCCAAGTGTGTAGGCACTTGCAAAAGGTCAAAAACATCTGTTGGAGATTGTACAAAAACTCCTTGTGACCGATAACTAATCCCAAAAAGCCACTGCTATGGTTGATAACACCAAATCCAAAGCAGACAATGCTTCGGATCATCTGCAAGAATAATCCATTCATCACCATCTACAGGAAACCACTGTTGGTAATTTGAAAATGCTAACAGAGGTTATTTGTGCATCTATCATCTATCCAAATAAAAGAAAGAAAATTGTTTTGAAAAACCACCAAAATTTTTGTTAAAATGTTGGCTCTAAATATCAGAAAATCAACAATATTGGTTACAAAATCAAGAAAACATTGACAAAATCACCAAAACTGAAAACTCTGTTCAAAAGAGTAAAATAACTGTTTCGTTGGTTCAAAAGTCTGTTTAAGTATGGATGACCACTATTCAAGGCAAAAGAACCACTGATTCATTAAACCATTGTTTGATTGCAAAAGTCAAACAAAGCCACTTTTTCATCAAAATTCACCAATGTTCTCATTCAAAAATCTGTTTAACCCAACAAAGGTTTCAAACAGAGGTTATTCAAAATTATTTTGACCAAAAGTCAAACATACGTTTCAAAACACTGATCTAGTTGTTCAAAGGTCTGTTGAGCACAACAAAGGTTTCAAACAAATATTTTGAAAACAAATCATTCATATTTTCTTCAAAGGGTTTCCTCAGTGGGACCCACTTTCTGAACTGAGGTTGGCTATGACAAATAGCAACTGACCACGTGGAACAAAAGGTAATCATTGTCAACGCTGGCATCCATGTTCCATTAACCCTATATAAACCATGAGAAACAAAGTTTACTTCTATCCTCCATTATTGATAAATTCAAAAGCATTTGAAAAAAAAAAAAAGAAAAACTCTGAATTTGCTTCCATCAAACTCTTCTTTCAGTCAATAGATTATCTGCATATAAGATTTTCAAAATATTTGAACTAAAGTTCGTCATGGCCCTCGAATTAAAAACCCCTCATAACTACTTACCGTATCTTATAAAGTATAGCAAGAACATGGATTTTCACTCCATCATCGACATCATAAAATAATCAAAATATCTTTACATTCTCACTGCAAACGCCCCCATCTACCTTTCCACCCTCAAAGAATTTTGGGCAAATGCAAAGCTCACACTGCAAAACAAAACTCCCTTTCTCATAACCTCCACCATTAATAAAGAGCATGTGGAAATCACTCCGGAATCCATATCCACCATGTTTCGTTTAGAGGATTTAACTGGTATGGAATCTTACCCCTAAAATGTGACAACCCTCAAAAATTACAGGTATCCATACAATTAATTAATATTAAATTGGTGCTTAATGACTGTGCTTGATTAAACTGCTTTATGATTTTTGCATCATACATACATATGCATCACATTCATACTGTCACTCCATTTATTACACACAGACTTTAGTGACAAACTTGATGCACAAAGCACAGTTAGCACAGTGAGCGGATAACTCAGACACATGCTGACAATAACAGTTACCGTGCAAGTATTCAAGCCGCACCGTTCGAAGCTCTTTATGGGCGTAAGTGTCGATCACCCCTATGCTGGACTGATGCGGGTGATAGACAGCTTGTTGGTCCGGAATTGGTCCAGGAAATGACATACAAGATTGTACAGATCCGAGAGCGCATCAAATCGGCTATTGATCGACAAAAGAGTTATGCTGACCTGAGAAGGAAACCTCTGGAATTTGAGGTTGGCGATATGGTTTTATTGAAGGTTTCACCCTGGAAGGGTGTGGCACGCTTCAGGAAGCGTGGAAAGTTGAATCCGCGATACATTGGTCCATTCAGAATCCTGCAAAGGATTGGGTTTGTAGCTTACAAATTGGACTTACCTGCTGAACTTAATGGCGTTCATGATACATTCCATGTATCAAATCTGAAAAAGAGTCCAACTCAAGAAACAGTTGTCATTCCTGCCGACGAAGTTCATATTGACGACACACTCCACTTTACTGAAGAACCTGTTGAGGTTACGGATTGGAAAGTTAGCAAGACACGCCGGAGTAGTGTCAAACTCGTCAAGGTTCGATGGAATGCATGACATGGGCCATAATTCACGTGGGAGCGTGAGGATCGTATGAAGGAAAAATACCCACATTTATTCCCCAAGACCCCTGCATCTAGTAGCAGACCTAAAATTTTGGGATGAAATTTCTCTAACAGGGGGAGAATGTGACAACCCTAAAAAATTACAGGTATCCGTACAATTAATTAATATTAAATTGGTGCTTAATGACTGTGCTTGATTACAACTGCTGATTAAACAGCTTTATGATTTTTGCATCATACATACATATGCATCACAATCATACTGTCACTCCATTTATTACACACAGACTTTAGTGACAAACTTGATGCACAAAGCACAGTTAGCACAGTGAGCGGATAACTCAGACACATGCTGACAATGCCAGCACATAGACAGACACTATATTGAGGCCCAGTATGAGCCAGGGACAAGGTACTACACTTGTATGGAGTGTAGGGAAGTAAGGACCATAAGACTGCGTCACTAGGTGATAGTTTAGGTGCCGGAATGTGCCTAAAACCCACTTAAACTGCAAAATTCTGCACTTATTAACAAAATTCAACATTTAAACATGCTAGTCACTGGCAAAAATATGGAAAAATGGTCCTGAATACTTTCCTAAGTGCCGGGAATTAATTGTGACACAAAAAGCTATATAAAAGACACTTTACGGAATAATTAAGCACTTTAACGAAACGATACCAAACCGAACAACCGGACATTACCCGGAACACCAAAATAATGCTAGAAGCATTGTTTTTATTTTTCTGAACTAGTTATGGTCCCCGAACATTATAACACACTATATTATTACATAACATTTAAACACTTAACTAAATCACTTACATTACAACCCTAAACTAACCAACATAGTTGAAACTCAACTAAACCTACCCCCCCCCCCTAAACCGGTTATGAAACATGGGACACCCCCATGATTTTATTTAATTGTTTATTTGATCATGTTTAGTACTTTAAGGACATAAGAACTAATGGTTAAAGAATGGGTGGAGGATTATAAGACTAACCCCTAGATCTTCATTTCTCATTATCTATTCACAACTTCAACAAACTCTTTCTCTCCTCTCCTCTCTTGGCTTCGGCCGAACCCAAGACACACCACCATCATTATCAGTCACTTATTCTCACCCAATCTACAAGCATACAAGGGTGTTAAAGGTCACACAACGGAGCTAGGAGCTTTCGGATCATCAAGGACCTTCTTCGTTTGCTATTAACCACCTCATTTCTACTCTTGATCTTCCCTAGCTTAAAAGCTAGTAGTAAGTCTCTTGAATTCTCAATTACTCCTTGTTTATGGAGGTTAATAGTTAAATCATGATGAAAACTTAAGAACACTAAAAATCATAAAGATAAGTCTTGAACATAAGCTAACTTGATGATGAAATCTTGATGATATAGAGTTGTTTTGAGTATGTGATGAGTATTTGATGATTTCTTGGTGATATGATGAATGATCATCATAGTAAACTTGTTAGATCATGATTAAAAACATGGTCTAACAAGATGAGAGGTGGTTATGTGTTACAAGAAATAATCATCTTTTAGAACTAGACATGAACTTGAAAGTAGATGATTTTCTTGAAAAATAATGAACCAAGTGAACTAGTAAACTTGTAAATCCAATTCTTGATGATGATTTTTCTAAACTAACCAAGTTAAAAAGGCGGGTTTTGAAGGATCACAACTTTACTTGCATATACATTATTTTTGGAATTAAAAAGAGTATAAGGATGCAAGTGAAACATGAAAATATTGTAAATGGATATTTTTGTAAAATAAGTTCACAAGTTGTGAACATCTAAAAACCCCAAGAGTGAGATTTTAACAAAAGTAAACACACTTCGGAGGGTAATGAAACCCACTACCCCCCCCCCACTAAGTTACTACGCGTTTTTGCGAAAAACCAAGTTCATGTTATTATGTAAAGTGCATTGTTTTTGCACTTGGTTAGTGTAATGTCGTTTAATAATTTGTTGTTGATTGATTGAATGAATTTTTGAAAAGAAAATGACATGCTAATAAGCATGGACATCTCCGTTTACAAAGGAAACTCTGGCGATATTTTCTAAAAATCCAACACATAGAAAATATTTTTCTAAACAAGTGATACAAGTATATTTTATAACTTGTGTTTCGAATATAAACTTCGCCATAATATTTGTTACAAAAATACAAAGTGTCGGAGGTTGATTTTGTAAATAAAAATTGGTAAATATATATTTAGAATATATATTTTATACTAAGACACTTGTGTGAATATTTGCATATTTTGTGAACTAGTTATATTATTTTAGGGGTAAAATAATATAACTTAACAAAATACCATGACAATTACAACTCCAAAATAATACCAGAAATGCCACGAAATAAATATTTAAGTTATACGTTTGATATTGTGAGACCAAACGAAAAGACGTAACTTACGAAATATTCCGCAAAATACTCTTACACATATATTTTTGGTAAAATGTTATTTTGGAAACTAAGGAAGTAAAAATGTATTATTTTTGGGAGAAATACATATATTTTGGGAATAAGTTATTTTGGACAAATGAGTTAAATATATTTTTCCAAGTGGGACTTAAAATATATTTTGCGAAACTACAAATGTAGATGTATAAATACCCCCATCCTTGGGAAGGAAATACACATATAAAAGACTTGAGAAGTTTGGATACGAAATAGTTGCCTAACTATTATTCCAAAACCTAAAAACAAAACTTAAGTTAAAATAATTATGATTATTTTAACAAGAAGTTACAACCTGGAATAATATCAAAGTAACGTAACTTAAACCCGTAAATACAAAAGCAAGGCACGACCCGTTCGTCTAATGGACAATAGTACGTTGTAGGTTGTCGCGTAGCGGACCAAGTTTGAGTTGACGATACGATTCAGGAGACGCACTACAGTGAGTTCATGTCCCCCTTTTCTCTTAACTGTTTTCAGTTTTATACTTCAGGGTTGGAATACATGTTACAATAATTTTAGACGCTTTTATACATGGTATGGTTAGCTTAAGGAGGGTTTAGACGCTTAGATCATGTGAAAGGTGGGTACAACACTTAAGGCCATTAATCCTCGTTGTTAGGACCGAGGGACATGAGTGATAGATCTATTTGGGTGTAGCGAGCCCACACCCATGAGGCCGAGGCGGCCCATAGTGGTGACTGTGTCTTACAGCCGGAGGCCCGGTACAAATTTGCTAGGTTTGAGTACTTCCTGCACTGTTTCACATATACCAGTGGCTTTGCAACCCATTGGTGATCTCTTTTTCCTGAATTGCTACATACCAGGGACTTTCATACACACAGACACATTACAAAGGTTTATATATACTCACTTACATATGAACTCGCTCAACTTTTGTTGATTTTTCAAACTACATGTATTTCAGGAAACTAGCGGATCTGGCGGAGTATGCATATGTCTAGCTGCGTTGAATAAGAGGTGTCATCCAGGCTAGTAGGTTTAGGAAGTGTAACCCTTACCTGGATGGGTTACATGTCTTTAAACCACGTTTTATTTAAAGTCTTTTGCTGTGTCTCATGAACACGTCGTAAACAAGTATGGTTTGTAACTTATTTTAAGTGTCGACATTTTCAAACAATGATGTTATGGTATTTTTAAACTGAATGAATGGATGAACATCTTGTGTTTTTTTATCATATAGTACTGTTATGATTGTTGCTATGGTATTAAGAAGTCACACCAAATAAACCCACGCTTCTGCAAAAGCCAGGGTGTGACAGCTTGGTATCAGAGCCTCGATCATAGCGAACTAGGATTCTTTCTCGAGTCTAGACTATGATCATCAGGGCTCTCACGAAAATGTTTTCAAACATTTTTACATTGCATACACTATACGTCCAGATCCAGGGTACAAAAATTTTTACAAACAAAAGGCACAAATACACATTTCAAAAGGGTATATTTATAATTCAGTCCAATAGGCTGAGGGAGGATTAGTCCTAGAGGCTGAGGGAGGATCAGTCCTAGAGGATGAGGGAGGATCAGTCCTAGAGGATGAGGGAGGATCAGTCCTAGAGACTAAGGGAGTTCAGTCCTAGAGACTGAGGGAGGATCAGTCTTAGAGACTAAGGGAGTTCAGTCCTAGAGACTAAGGGAGGATTTAGTCTTAGAGACTGGGAGGTTGGTCTTAGAGACCAGGGATTTAGTCTTAGAGACTGGGAGGTTGGTCTTAAAGACCAGGGATTTAGTCTTAGAGACTGGGAGGTTGCTCTTAGAGACCAGGGAGTTTAGTCTGAGAGACTGGGTGGGATAGTCTGGGGAAGACTAGGATGATTGCTTGCTTACATTGTTGTGACTTACATGCTTGTTTGACTACATGTTGATATATGTGCATATGTGTGGTTGTGTTACAGACACCATGCCATCATCTTCTGATACCGGAGTGTCAGACACATTGGATCCTATGGCGATTGTGTCAGATGGCGAGATTGTCTTTGAGGATGAGGTCTATACATCGGATACCACTAGTACGGACTATGACGATTTCCAGCCTTTTGCTCTACCAGACTTCGGGGATGACGTGCCTCTAGCTGATGGTCCTTTTGACAGGGACCTACCTCTTATTCAGGTCCCTGCTCCTCTCCCACTCGCTGCAGTTCCGATCGAGGATCGGCCACATGACGAGTTCGCTGATGATGACATCGACTTATTCATTGAGGGTCCCCCGGAGGGTGACCAGGATGGTGTGGCCCTTATGGATGACGATGTCCCACCTGCTGATTTTCCGTTGATGATCATGTTGTTCCCATGGTTGAGGTCCATGCTGATGTTCCCGTTGACGACCCTGTAGTTCCTATTGTTGAGGTTCGTGCCGCTGACACTGTTGTCTTGCCACCTGCGTGCAGCGCTACCCTCATGACGCAGACTCAGACATGGCGATGTCTGCTGCGCCTGTCGTTTCCCATGATGTCGACCCGGATCCTGAGGTCGAGTTCGTACCTGCTGAGCCTGTTCCAGTTGGCCCAGAGCCTGTCATTGCTCATGACCCTATTGATGCTCCAGCTGTTGCACTTTTGCCGGATCCTTTACCTGAGCCTGATCACGTCGATATACCAGTCTTGTCACCACCTATTGTTGATGCACCAGTCATCGTACCACCGGCTTCTGATGTTCCTATTGTTGATGCACCATTGCCTGATCCTGTGCCGGTATTTGTCGACCGTGCACCTTTCGCCACACATATTGATCCGAGATATGCCGACACCCGTAACGGGTGGATCGAGGATGATGATTATCCTCCTTTTGTTATACCAGTTAGACCCACTGTTGCACCTGTTTTTGCACCGCTTGATGTTCCCCAGTATCATCCGCACGTATCTGATGTCCACCGCACGGACTTACCCATTACCTTTCTACAGGATATCCCTCCTCCCTGTCTAGGGGAAGGACCTTCCACACAGCACCACGATCACATGCCACCCACGACAACAACTTTTCCATTTATGCCCTCGTTTACACCTGCCCCACACACTGCTTTTCCTGCTTCAGCACCTATGGGTGAGCCATTTTTGTGGTCATCACCTAATGTTATGCCTTTGTCAGACCCGTATCACCCTTTTCATGTCGGATATACCACAGATGACATACTTAGATCCCTACAGTTACAGCAGGATGATTTGAGTGGTAGAGTTCTAGAGCTGGAGAGGACTCCACGTCCTCCTTGTCACCGTCAGTCTCCTTTTGCTACACCACCAGCTCCTCTTCCACTACCCCCTGATTCTGATGTTCGCTTCCTTACTCCTGAGCAGCAGATAGCTTACCTGTTGCGCGTTATCCATGCACTTGAGGAGGATTGGGTGCGTTTGCGCCGTTTGATTTTCTTCCCTCCTCCTCCTCCCCCATCAGCATGAGGATTTTTGGTCTGTTGCAGGTAGCGTTACTTTTGATGAGAAGACAACGATTGAGCCAGAATATACAGCATTTTGAAGAACGCATTTTGACATCATGACTTTTGATAGTTGATTTTTGGTCGTTGTATACGACTAGATAGTTCAGACAGGGGTGATGTGGCCCCTAGTCGGTTTTGATGTACGATACAGTTATAAAACTTATAAACATTGTATTGCGGTCTTGATAATAGGATAAGCTAAATCGCAGTGTTCTCATTATATGCATTGTTGAATTATTTGTTTTATAGCATGGGATGTTATGTGTTATTGTGTTGATGGATGTTATTACATACGCATGTTACTTACTTACTATGACCTGACCAATATGATCTTCTTTTAGAAGATGCCTCCACGATGAGACACACGGTTGCCTACCACTGAGGCAGAATTGCAGGCAAGAATTTCGCAGGCCATTGCTGATTACGAGGCCTCCCGCGCTGAGACCAGTGGGAATACCTCAAGAAACAACAACCCACCAAATGGCTGCACCTACAAACAATTTCTAGACTATAAACCACTTAACTTTGACGGCATTGGAGGTGCTGTTGCATTTGTTAGATGGGCAGAAAAGACGGATTCTTTCTTAAGGATGAGCAAGTGTGCTCCTGAGCAGCAAGTTACATACATCTCAGGGTTTTTTCTTGATGGTGCTTTATCATGGTGGAATTTGCAAGTACAAACCCTGGGAGAGGCGGCAGCATATGCATTGACGTGGACTGAGCTGAAGGAGCTCATGAGGAAGAAATATTGTTCACGGGCCGAAATACAAAAGCTGGAAATGGAATTTTGGCACCTAAAGATGGACGGCCCAAAGATCGCCGAGTATGTTCAAAGGTTTCATGATCTGTCCCATGTGGTACCTTACATGGTTACGCCTGAATTCAAACGCGTGAAGTGTTTCATCTGGGGGTTGGCACCCCAGATTATGAGCATGGTAACCTCTTCAAAGCATGCAACCATTACTGAAGCCATCGACCTGAGCGTGTCACTTACTGAGGAAGCCATCAGGCTAAACAAGTTTTCCAATGCTGATCAGAAAAAGAAGGAGACTCATGTGGAGTCATCTGGCGAGAACAAACGGAAGTTCTCCAACTTTAAAAAGGGTACCAGCAACACCAGCAGGAAGAAGGAGGTGAACACGCCAGTTGAAGCTAAAACTGGTACTGAAGTCAAGGGAAAGGGATACATGGGCGCTTTGCCCAAATGTGATATATGCCTGTACCATCATTCTGGTCAGTGCAGGTTAATGAAATGCGAGTCTTGTGGGAAGGAGGGCCATTCGAAGAATACATGCTGCGTTGGTACAGGTCCTGGCCGCGGTAACAATGGTCAAAGGGGTTTTGGTAACAACAATCGCGGTGGTAACGGAAATGGGAACCGCAACGACGGAAATGGCAATCGGGGGAATGTTGGAAACCAAGCTGGGAACCGGGGAGCAAACAATGCTCAAGGTGGTAATGGTAACGTTCTAGGACCGGGATGTTTTAACTGTGGAGACATTGGGCACTTCAAGCGCGAATGCCCAAAACTCAACCAAGCTCGTGGAAGGGTATTCAACATTGGAGCAAGGGAAGCACGCCAGGACCCGAATGTTGTCACTGGTACGTTCCCTATTAATCAACGCTTTGCATCTGTGCTATTTAATACTGGTGCCGACTATAGCTTTGTGTCACTAGAATTTAAGAAAATGTTTGGGTTAACTGCTAGTAAATTAGACATTCCGTACTCAATTGAACTGGCTAATGGAAAGCTAGTAGAAACAATTGAAGTTATCAGAGGTTGCATGATAGAGCTGGGAGGACACGAGTTTACACTGGATCTACTGCCAGTCGAGTTGGGAAGCTTCGACGTGGTAGTAGGGATGGATTGGTTGTCAAGCAACAAAGCCGAAATTGTATGTCACGAGAAGACCATTCACATTCCAATGACGGATGGAGAAAAGATTGTGGTTCATGGAGAGAAGCGTGATACGCCTCTGAGGACCATTAGTTGCTTGAAGGCTAGAAAATGTTTGAAAAAGGGATGTGTTGCCTTCTTAGCACACATCATGGATAAAGAAGCAGCTGAGCCGAGGCTAGAAATATTCCAGTCGTAAAGGAGTATCCTTAAGTCTTTCCAAAAGACTTGCCAGGATTGCCGCCACAGAGACAAGTCGAGTTTCATATTGACTTAGTTCCAGGCGCCGCGCCTGTAGCTAAGGCACCTTATCGACTTGCGCCTTCGGAAATGCAGGAGTCGTCGACGCAACTCCAGGAATTGCTAGACAAGGGATTTATCAGACCAAGCTTCTCGCCTTGGGGAGCTCCAGTTTTGTTCGTAAAGAAGAAAGATGGTAGTTTTCGCATGTGTATCGACTACCGGGAGCTGAATAAGCTGACTATCAAGAACAGATATTCTTTGCCAAGAATTGATGACCTGTTCGATCAGTTACAAGGTTCAAGTTTTTACTCAAAGATCGACCTTCGATCGGGATATCACCAGTTGAGGATACAAGAGGAAAGTGTTCCAAAGACTTCTTTTAGGACTCGCTATGGGCATTACGAGTTCCTGGTTATACCGTTTGGACTGACAAACGCACCAGCAGTATTCATGGACTTGATGAACAGAGTTTGTAAGCCGTACCTCGATAAGTTTGTGATTGTGTTCATCGATGACATTCTGATCTACTCAAAGACGAAGGACGAGCACGAACAGCACTTAAGAGCTATTCTAGAACTACTTAAAAAGGAGAAGTTATACGCTAAGTTCTCGAAGTGCGAGTTCTGGCTGCGTGAAGTTTAGTTTCTTGGTCACGTGGTTAACGAAAATGGAATTCATGTGGATCCCACAAAGATCGAGGCAATCAAGAACTGGGAGACTCCTAAGACACCAACCGAGATTCGACAGTTTCTAGGTTTGGCTGGTTATTATCGAAGGTTCATTGAGGATTTCTCAAAAATCGCTCAACCTTTAACCACTCTCACTCAGAAAGACAAGAAATTTGATTGGGGAGACAAGCAAGAAGAAGCGTTTCAATTGTTGAAAAACAAGCTCTGTGACGCACCGATCTTATCTCTACCCGAAGGCACTGACGACTTCGTGGTATATTGCGACGCCTCACGTCAAGGTTTAGGCTGTGTGTTGATGCAGCGACAAAAGGTTATAGCATATGCATCTCGCCAGTTGATGATTCATGAGAGAAATTATACCACACATGACTTGGAGTTGGGCGCAGTGGTGTTTGCTTTGAAAATCTGGCGACATTACATATACGGCACGCGATGTACAATCTATACTGATCACAAGAGCCTACAACACATATTTGATCAGAAAGAGCTTAACATGAGACAAAGACGCTGGGTAGAACTATTGAACGATTACGATTGTGAGATCAAGTATCACCCGGGGAAGGCGAATGTGGTCACCGACGCCCTAAGTCGAAAGGAAAGGATCAAGCCCATAAGGGTAAGGGCTTTGGAAATGATTATTCAAACGGATCTCTCGTTGCGCATTCGCGCCGCGCAGAGAGAAGCTCTTAAGGAAAGGAATGTTGAGAATGAGTACCTCTGTGGGATGTAGAAGCAGTTGGTACCAAACGGGGAAGGAACATTGTGTTTCATGAAACGAATTTGGGTTCCATTATTTGGTGGTTTACGAAATGTTATTTTTGATGAGGCTCACAAGTCACGGTACTCGATCCATCCAGGATCGGATAAGATGTACCAAGATCTTAAGGATTTCTATTGGTGGCCAAGAATGAAAGGCGATGTTGCAATATACGTTGGTAAATGTTTAACTTGCGCCAAAGTGAAAGCCGAGTACCAGAAGCCTTCAGGTCTTCTGCAGCAACCTGAAATACCCAAATGGAAATGGGAACAAATTTCAATGGACTTCATAACGAAGTTGCCAAGGACGCCCAAGGGCCACGATACGATTTGGGTAATAGTAGACCATCTAACAAAGTCTGCTCACTTTTTGCCAATCAAGGAAAAAGACAACACGAGTAAACTTTCTGAAATATACACGAAGGAGATTGTTGCACGACATGGAGTGCCCCTCTCAATTATCTCTGATACGGATGGACGCTTCATGTCAAGGATTTGGCAATCCTTTCAAGAAGCATTTGGTTCTCAGCGGAATCTGAGCACTGCATTTCATCCGCAGACAGACAGACAGAGCGAACGAACTATTCAAACCTTAGAAGACATGTTGCGAGCTTGCGTAATGGATTTAGGTGGAAGTTGGGACACTCACCTACCGTTGGTTGAATTTTCATACAATAACAGTTACCATGCAAGTATTCAAGCCGCACCGTTCGAAGCTCTTTATGGGCGTAAGTGTCAATCACCCCTATGCTGGGCTGATGCGGGTGATAGACAGCTTGTTGGTCCGGAATTGGTCCAGGAAACGACAGACAAGATTGCACAGATCCGAGAGCGCATCAAAGCGGCTCGTGATCGAAAAAAGAGTTATGCGGACCTGAGAAGGAAACCTATGGAATTTGAGGTTGGCGATATGGTTTTATTGAAGGTTTCACCCTGGAAGGGTGTGGCACGCTTTGGGAAGCGTGGAAAGTTGAATCCGTGATACATTGGTCCATTCAGAATCCTGCAAAGGATTGGGCTTGTAGCTTACAAATTGGTCTTACCTGCTGAACTTAATGGCGTTCATGATACATTCCATGTATCAAATCTGAAAAAGAGTCCAACTCAAGGAACAGTTGTCATTCCTGCCGACGAAGTTCATATCGACGACACACTCCTCTTTACTGAAGAACCTGTTGATGTTACGGATTGGAAAGTTAGCAAGACACGCCGGAGTAGTGTCAAACTCGTCAAGGTTCGATGGAATGCACGACATGGGCCAGAATTCACGTGGGAGCGTGAGGATCGTATGAAGAAAAAATACCCACATTTATTCCCCAAGACCCCTGCATCTAGTAGCAGAACTAAAATTTCGGGACGAAATTTCTCTAACAAGGGGAGAATGTGACAACCCTAAAAAATTACAGGTATCCGTACAATTAATTAATATTAAATTGGTGCTTAATGACTGTGCTTGATTACAACTGCTGATTAAACTGCTTTATGATTTTTGCATCATACATACATATGCATCACATTCATACTGTCACTCCATTTATTACACACAGACTTTAGTGACAAACTTGATGCACAAAGCACAGTTAGCACAGTAAGCGGATAACTCAGACACATGCTGACAATTCCAGCACATAGACATACACTATATTGAGGCCCAGTATGAGCCAGGGACAAGGTACTACACTTGTATGGAATGTAGGGAAGTAAGGACCATAAGACTGCGTCACTAGGTGATAGTTTAGGTGCCGGAATGTGCCTAAAACCCACTTAAATTGCAAAATTATGCACTTATTAACAAAATTCAGCATTTAAACAAGCTAGTCACTGGCAAAAATATGGCAAAATGGTCCTGAATACTTTCCTAAGTGCCGGGAATTAATTGTGACACAAAAAGCTGTATAAAAGACACTTTACGGAATAATTAAGTACTTTAACGAAACGATACCAAACCGAACAACCGGACATTACCCGGAACACCAAAATAATGCTAGAAGCATTGTTTTTATTTTTCTGAACTAGTTATGGTCCCCGAACATTATAACACACTATATTATTACATAACATTTAAACACTTAACTAAATCACTTACATTACAACCCTAAACTAACCAACATAGTTGAAACTCAACTAAACCAACCCCCCCCCCCCCCCCAAACCGGTTATGAAACATGGGACACCCCCATGATTTTATTTAATTGTTTATTTGATCATGTTTAGTACTTTAAGGACATAAGAACTAATGGTTAAAGAATGGGTGGAGGATTATAAGACTAACCCCTAGATCTTCATTTCTCATTATCCATTCACAACTTCAACAAACTCTTTCTATCCTCACCTCTCTTGGCTTCGGCCGAACCCAAGCCACACCACCATCATCATCATTCACTCATTCTCATCCAATCTATAAGCATACAAGGGTGTTAAAGGTCACACAATGGAGCTAGGAGCTTTCGGATCATCAAGGACCTTCTTCGTTTGCTATTAACCACCTCATTTCTACTCTTGATCTTCCCTAGCTTAAAAGCTAGTAGTAAGTCTCTTGAATTCTCATTTACTCCTTGTTTATGGTGGTTAATAGTTAAATCATGATGAAAACTTAAGAACACTAAAAATCATAAAGATAAGTCTTGAACATAAGCTAACTTGATGATGAAATCTTGATGATATAGAGTTGTTTTGAATATGTGATGAGTATTTGATGATTTCTTGGTGATATGATGAATGATCATCATAGTAAACTTGTTAGATCATGAATAAAAACATGGTCTAACAAGATGAGAGGTGGTTATGTGTTACAAGAAATAATCATCTTTTAGAACTAGACATGAACTTGAAAGTAGATGATTTTCTTGAAAAATAATGAACCAAGTGAACTAGTAAACTTGTAAATCCAATTCTTGATGATGATTTTTCTAAACTAACCAAGTTAAAAAGGTGGGTTTTTAAGGATCACAGCTTTACTTGCATATACATTATTTTTGGAATTAAAAAGAGTATAAGGATGCAAGTGAAACATGAAAATATTGTAAATGAATATATTTGTAAAATAAGTTCACAAGTTGTGAACATCTAAAAACCCCGAGAGTGAGATTTTAACAAAAGTAAACACACTTCGGAGGGTAATTAAACCCACTAACCCCCCCCACTAAGTTACTACGCATTTTTACGAAAACCAAGTTCATGTTATTATGTAAAGTGCATTGTTTTTGCACTTGGTTAGTGTAATGTCGTTTAATAATTTGTTGTTGATTGATTGAATGAATTTTTGAAAAGAAAATGATATGCTAATAACCATGGACATCTCCGTTTACAAAGGAAACTCTGGCGAAATTTTCTAAAAATCCAACACTTAGAAAATATTTTTCTAAACAAGTGTTACAAGTATATTTTATAACTTGTGTTTCGAATGTAAACTTCGCCATAATATTTGTTACAAAAATAAAAAGTGTCGGAGGTTGATTTTGTAAATAAAAATGGGTAAATATATATTTAGAATATATATTTTATACTAAGACACTTGTGTGAATATTTGCATATTTTGTGAACTAGTTATATTATTTTAGGGGTAAAATAATATAACTTAACAAAATACCATGACAATTACAACTCCAAAATAATACCAGAAATGCCACGGAATAAATATTTAAGTTATACGTTTGATATTGTGAGACCAAACGAAAAGACGTAACTTACGAAATATTCCGCAAAATACTCTTACACATATATTTTTGGAAAAATGTTATTTTGGAAACTAAGGAAGTACAAATATATTATTTTTGGGAAAAATACATATATTTTGGGAATATGTTATTTTGGACAAATGAGTTAAATATATTTTTCCAAGTGGGACTTAAAATATATTTTGCGAAACTACAAATGTACATGTATAAATACCCCCATCCTTGGGAAAGAAATACACATATAAAAGACTTGAGAAGTTTGGATACGAAATAGTTGCCTAACTATAATTCCAAAACCTAAAAACAAAACTTAAGTTAAAATAATTATGATTATTTTAACAAGAAGTTACAACCTGGAATAATATCAAAGTAACGTAACTCAAACCCGTAAATACAAAAGCAAGGCACGGCCCGTTCGTCTAATGGACAATAGTACGTTGTAGGTTGTCGCGTAGCGGACCAAGTTTGAGTTGACGATACGATTCAGGAGATGCACTACAGTGAGTTCATGTCCCCCTTTTCTCTTAACTGTTTTCAGTTTTATACTTCGGGGGTGGAATACATGTTACAATAATTTTAGACGCTTTTATACATGGTATGGTTAGCTTAAGGAGGGTTTAGACGCTTAGATCATGTGAAAGGTGGGTACAACACTTAAGGCCATTAATCCTCGTTGTTAGGACCGAGGGACATGAGTGATAGATCTATTTGGGTGTAGCGAGCCCACACCCATGAGGCCGGGGCGGCCCATAGTGGTGACTGTGTCTTACAGCCGGAGGCCCGGTACAAATTTGCTAGGTTTGAGTACTTCCTGCACCGTTTCACACATACTAGTGGCTTTGCAACCCATTGGTGATCTATTTTTCCTTAGTTGCTACATACCAGGGACTTTCATACATACAGACACATTACAAAGGTTTATATATACTCACTTACACATGAACTCGCTCAACTTTTGTTGATTTTTCAAACTACATGTATTTCAGGAAACTAGCGGATCTGGCGGAGTATGCATATGTCTAGCTGCGTTGAATAAGAGGTGTCATCCAGGGTAGTAGGTTTAGTGTCACACCCCTTTCTGCGGCGGAAGCACGAGGTGTGATCATGAAAGGTTCTCATTGCATACGAAAAGTAAACATACTACAAGCTCAAAAATAACTTTAAACATTACATTACTGAAAACATAAGTCAAGTGTTTGCAACACGAGATAGCATATTGTCTTAAAAGTTACAACTTTATTTAACGATAAACATAGCGACATCCACGAGCATGAGTAAGACCATGCGCACATCCATCCTAGTTACCTGAAATACATGTGAGTTTTGGAAAAACGTCAACATAATGTTGGTGTGAATTCATGCAGTTTTTGTATTTCACGTTTGTATACTTTGTATGAAAACATAGTTTGTGTCATGTATAATTCAAGTTTTCATATATAAATCAAGTATTCATGTGTACACCACGTACTCATGTATAATTCAAGTTTACTTGTGTACCCCACGTACTCAAGTATAAATCAAGTTTCCTTGTGTACCCCACGTACTCAAGTATAAATCAAGTTTACTTGTGTACCCCACGTACTCAAGTATAAATCAATTTTTAGTATGGTATGAATTTTAAGTAATTAAAGTATTCCTGTAAGTATCAGGATCGTTAATGGGTTGCAAGGCCATTAACATGTGACACGACATAGGAATTCACCAAACCTTAGGCATTTTTCTAGTGGCATATTCTGAGACACAAAAGCACTACTCGGTACTCGTCCTCACCAAGAGTGTGGCTGCCCGACACCCGTTAGATCTAACCTTTTGTTCTGCGGTCTAGGTATATTGTTGATTAATGGTGCTTATGGTACCCTATTCGTGACACGATTTCTCGTATCATTTCTCAAAACGCATCATACTCGGTACTCGTTCTCACCAAGTGTGCTTCTTGTTTTTGTATCATACCATTTACAAACATTTTAACATTTGTACATGTATTTCACCCCCAAAGTTCTAAAACTGAAAACAGTTAAAGAAAAGGGGGAGCATGAACTCACAACTTTGCGTTCCTTGCGTCGTAAACTTCACCGGATTCGCTTAATTAAAGTCGTGACCTATACGTGTTTTCTTAACGTTAGTCACTAGACTTGTGTCGCACAAGTACAGTCACTGTCTTTTGTATATGTTTTCTTGTGTTAAAAATATTTCATATTTTTAACTATGTGTCTTACTTATATTATTTTCTCAAAAATAAATATAAGTTTCTTGTATTTTGCACTTTGCACCCGAATTATGTATCTTGTATGTTGTATGTGTATCTTTGTGTTTTTACTTCCCAAAAGTATTTAGTGTATTTTTAAGTCCTAATACACTATCAAGTATAACACATACTACATACACTTAGCACAAAGTTTGATGATCAAATAATATATATATTTTTCTAAAAAATATACATACTTAATATAAATTTTAATCTTGGAGAAATCATCATTTCTTATCACCAAAAATTAGGGAAACCTTGGTAAATTTTCAGGTACATTTTTAGGGAATAAGTTTCTTAAAAACTTATAATTTCTAAGTGTCAAAATTTATAGAAATTTCGACAGAGTTTCCCCTAAAAATGGAGGTTTCCCATGTTTTCAAAACATGTGTTTATTTTCTTTTAAAACCAACAACAATATCAACAACACAATCTTTATTTACCAAACTTGTCAAAACAAGCATATACCACAAACTTATGAACTTGAAAGTTTGTAAAAATATGTAGTAAGTTACTAACATGTTTAGTAGGTCTTGTTATCTTTAAAAATAAGTTTAGTTTCTTAAAAACTTTATTTTTAAAGGAAGTGCATTTTCACATCTTCTAGTCTTATTTTCCAAAAATATTTCTTTGTGGGATTTTTTTGTTACACAAGTGTTTATACACTTGTTTAATTACTAAAAATGATTTTAGTTCATACAAGATCCGGGTTTTTAACAATCTAGTATTTTCCACTTGGTTCTTCCGAAAAACCACTTGTAGATCTTTAGATCTACAAGTTTACAACTCATTTTTCCAAGAAATCACTTATTTGTTCAAGTTCAAAGTTCATGTGTTGATGATTCCATCATCCACAACATCTTTAATCTTCATATCTTGCTAGTTCATGTCTCTAAACATGATCTAGCAAGTCTATGTGATGGATCATCTCATTTTTACTAACAAATAACATTCAACAATCATCACAACATAGAAACAACATGATTGTATCATCAACATAGCACTACTTCAACATTTTATCCATTCTTTATCCTTTATGTTTAAGACTTGTTCATGTTCTTTAGAGTTCCTTAACTTTTTATCATTCAATCAACTATTAACCACCCAAAAACAAGAACAAGATGAAGATTTAAAGCACTTATTACTAGCACAAGGCTAGGGAAGTTCAAGAATATAAATGTGGTGGTTAAAAGAAAATGAAAGCGGTCCTTGAGCTTCCGAACACACCGGGCTTCGTTGTATGATCTCTAGCACCTTGTAAGTAACTTGCAATGATTGATCAAGACTTGAATATGGTGGTGGTGTGTGGATGGTTCTCGGCCGAGGGGTAGGGAGGAAGGAAGAGATGGTGTGTAGGTGATGTTGATGAAGATGAAGTTATCTTCTAATGGGTATACTTATAATATGCTAACTTCACAATTTCCATTGCATCTTATGTTTATCATGGGGAAACAAGACCCATTAAATTAATCCAATAAAATCATGGTGTGGCCCCCATGTCCTTTAACCGTTCAACATGGGGGGGGGGGGGGCATGGTTGGTTTTCAACTTTAGTTACATGCTTCTAGTTAGCTTTATGTATAATATTTAGGGATTTAGGTGTTTAGTTCTTATTAGGTGTATTACGATGTTCGGTGATCATAACTAGCTCAGAAAAACAACAACAATGCTTCTAATAATATTTTTGTGTTCCGGGTATTGTCCGGTTGTTCGGTAAGATACCGGTTCGTTAAAGTGCTAAATTGCATCTTTTAGTGTCTTTTAAGTACCCTTTTGTAACCCTTATAATTCCCGACACTTAGGGAAGTATTCTGGATGATAAAACATAATTTCTGCATAATATTTCAGTGCCATAATGCTGATTATAGCTGAATTTACTGAAATTCTGCACTTAAAGTGCTTTTCGGGTGCTTTTTAGTGCGTATTTTAGCTTCCGTAATGTCTATATATTAAACCCTTGTATGTACTCTTGGGTTTTAATGTATTCTTGTTGTTGGACCTACACCTAGGCCTCAATTCTAATGTCTGACTGCTTTCTGCAGTTTTGTTGACACAAAGTGTCTTACCGGTGAGTTTACTAATATTTCTTACGCAACGCTCTCGTTTATGCATAAAGCAATATTTTGTAGTATAAAACATGCATGAATTCACTTGTTTAGTATGTGTTCAGACATTGCTGACATTTAAGCACATAATTGCAGTCATTAAATAATAATTAAAGTGTACGAAAATTACCGGTTTGTGCCAGTTGTCACAGTGTCCCCCCGTTAAAAGAATTTCGTCCCGAAATTCAGGCTGAGCTAACTCTCGCAGGAGTCTTCTTGAATAGGTGGGGATACTTTTCTTTGAACTGGTCTTCGCGTTCCCTTGTGTACTCGGGTCCGTGCTTAGAGTTCTAACGTACTTTGACAAGTTTAACAGTGCTCCTCCTGGTCTTGTTGACTTTCCAGTCGGTAACCTCAACGGGTTGTTCTGTAAATCGGAGGGCGTCATCAATATGTACTTCATCCATAGGGATGATCACGTTATCTTGTGTTGGACTCTTCTTGAGGTTGGATACATGGAACGTATCATGTACTCCATTAAGTTCTTCCGGTAACTCCAACTTGTATGCCACGGTACCAATTCTTTGCAAAATTCTGAATGGTCCGATGTATCGGGGATTCAGCTTTCCACGTTTTCCAAATCTTACTAAGCCCTTCCAAGGTGAGACCTTCAACAAAACTTTGTCTCCAACCTCGAACTGTAACGGTTTTCGTTTTTGATCAGCGTAGCTCTTTTGTCGATCTCGGGCCGCCTTAACGCGCTCTCAGATCTGCATAATCTTGTCGGTTGTCACTTGCATAAGTTCAGGGCCAACCATACGTTTATCTCCAGCGTCTGCCCAACATAAGGGCGATCAGCACTTGCGGCCATACAGAGCTTCGTACGGCATGGCCTTTATGCTTGTATGATAACTGTTATTGTAGGAAAACTCAACTAAAGGTAGATGAGTATCCCAGCTGCCGCCTAGATCCATGACACATGTGAGAAGCATATCTTCTAATGTTTGTATAGTCCATTCGCTCTGGCCGTCTGTTTGTGGATGGAATGTCGTGCTTAGATCTAGCTGAGATCCAAAGGCTTCCTGAAAGGATTGCCAGATTCTTAAGACAAAGCGTCCATCTCTGTCTGAAATGATTGAGATAGGGACTCCATGACGTGCCATAATTTCCCTTAAGTATATCTCTGCAAGCTTTCCAGTGTTATCCTTCTCTCGGATCGGTAGGAAATGCGCAGATTTCGTTAATCGATCAACTATTACCCATATCATATCGTGCCCTCTCGGGGTCCTGGGTAGTTTTATTATGAAGTCCATCGAGATTTGTTCCCACTTCCACAGGGGAATCTCTGGTTTTTGTAGGAGGCTGGACGGTTTCTGATATTCAGCCTTAACCTTAGCACAGGTTAGGCATTTTCCAACATAGACAACAACATCGCTTTTGAGTCTCGGCCACCAATAGTATTCTTTCAAGTCTTGATACATCTTGTCCGATCCTGGATGCATCGAGTATCTCAATTTATGCGCTTCATCAAGGATGACTTCTCGAATGCCGCCATAGAGTGGAACCCAAATACGCTTCTTAAAGTATAAGGCTCCCTCTTCATTTGGCAACATATATTTCAACATACTCCGAAGGTATTCAGCTTTACGGTTTTCTCCTTTAAGAGCTTCTTGTTGTGCATCACGAATGCGTGCAGTGAGGTTCGTTCGAATAGTCATTTCTAATGCTCGAACCCTTTGGGTCTTAACCCTTTCTTTTCGACTTAGTGCGTCCGCTACAATGTTTGCCTTTCCATGATGGTACTTAATCTCACAGTCATAATCGTTCAGCAACTCAACCCATCGTCGCTGATGCATGTTTAATTCTTTCTGATCAAATATGTGTTGTAGACTTTTGTGATCTGTGAAGATTGTACATCGAGTACCATATAAATAGTGTCGCCAGATCTTCAAGGCGAATACCACTGCTCCCAGCTCTAGGTCATGAGTGGTGTAGTTTCTTTCATGTACCTTCAGTTGTCTTGAAGCGTAAGCGATGACTTTCTGGCGTTGCATGAGCACGCAACCCAATCCTTGTCGTGAGGCATCGCAGTATACCACGAAGTCTTCAGTGCCTTCGGGTAATGATAGTATCGGTGCATCGCAGAGCTTGTTTTTAAGTAACTGGAAGGCTTCTTCTTGTTTGTGACCCCAGTCGTATTTCTTGTCTTTCTGTGTAAGGGTCGTTAGCGGTTGAGCTATCTTTGAGAAATTCTCGATGAATCGCCGATAATAGCCCGCTAAGCCCAAAAATTGTTGAACTTCAGTTGGGGTCTTGGGAGCTTCCCAATTCTTTATTGCTTCTATCTTGGACGGGTCTACATGAATGCCCTTCTCATTCACCTCGTGACCAAGAAATTGTACTTCGCGAATCCAGAATTCGCATTTCGAGAACTTTGTATAAAGCTTCTCTTTCTTCAGTAGTTCCAGAATAGTTCTGAGATGTTGCTTATGTTCTTCTTTTGTTCGCGAGTAAATCAGGATATCATCGATAAATACAATCACGAATTTATCGAGATATGGTTTGCATACGCGGTTCATCAGATCCATAAAGACCGCTGGTGCATTCGTCAGCCCAAATGGCATCACAAGGAACTCGTAGTGTCCATAACGCGTTCGGAATGCAGTCTTTTGTACGCTTTCTTCTTGTATACTTAACTGATGGTATCCAGATCGAAGATCGATCTTGGAATAGTAGCTTGATCCTTGTAATTGATCAAATAAGTCATCAATCCTCGGTAGCGGGTACCGATTCTTGATTATGAGCTTGTTCAGTTCTTTGTAATTGATACACATCCTCAGAGTTCCATCCTTTTTCTTCACGAACAATACTGGAGCTCCACAAGGCGAGAAGCTTGGCCTTATGAATCCTTTACCCAACAACTCCTGGAGTTGTGTAGATAATTCTTGCATTTCGGATGGCGCAAGTTGATAGGGAGCCTTGGCTACAGGAGCGGCTCCTGGAACCAAGTCTATACGGAATTTGACTTGTCGTTGCGGAGGTAGTCCTGGCAGATCTTCGGGAAAAACATCAGGAAATTCCTTCACCACAGGAATGTCTTCGAGTTTCGGCTCCTCAGCCTTCTTATCTACAACGTGTGCTAGGAAGGCAACACATCCTTTCCTTAAGCACTTGTAGGATCGAATTCTGACCCAAACGAGTCATTCAGAAGAGTTTATCTCAGTTTGAGCGGCGGAAACGAACAAACCGAGTTCAATTCAGCGAGATTTCACTTTAAACTGTTGTTGTATTGATAACAAATGCGATTATAGACCTAACAACACTTCGGCAGCACTTCGTGGCTCACCGGAAGAATTTCTGGAAAAATTACAACTGAAATAACCAATACCCCTATATATACTATTCATGATTTCGCTTGGAAGATCCTCAAGCGAAATCCACTATAACATTTGAAGCGAATTTGACAAATATGTTGACCTTTGAAGCGAAATTCTCATGCAAACGTAAAATCTATTTTGTCCTTTTGTGAGTGATGTCACTAGTGATGTAACTCATGTGATGTCATCATCAAGAATGATGACATCATGCTTGATTATATCCGCACTGAACCTGAGACTCGATACAAGACGAAGACGACAGATGAATGCACCAACAGACTCCCCCTCAGATGTTGACGAGTCTTAAGTGTCGAGTCTTCGCAATCTTCAGTCTTTATCAGTCTTTGAGCTTCCTTCATACTTCAACTAGTCTCCTCCTCAGATGTCTTCAGACTCCCCCTTTCGATACGCTGGGATCGCAGTCTGGCTCGTTAAACTCATAGAATCCTCAGGTATCGGAACCTGGCACTCTTTCTTCAGGTTCAAGATCGAAACCTGGCTATCTATCATTCGAATAACCTGCACATTCTCTACCCAAAAATAAATTCTCTGATGATAACTTGTAAGAACAATCTCACCATCTAATGAACCACTTGCAGAAATTTTACAATCAAATTTGATGAACCACTTGAAAGTATATCACTTTTATGTTCAAAACCACACACTCTCCCAAACCATTTGTTCATCATGTCTAGCACTTGGAATTTTGAAAATTAGCTCTCCAATACCAGTTGTCGAAAATCTTTTTGTATTTTTCAAAATTTATGCTAAAACACACTAAAATCTTTTTGGATTTTTAATAGAATGAAATGCAGTAAAGAAATATTTACACACAATATTTTTGTGAGTTCGTGCAAGAGGATCATATCAGTTTTTGAGACCAATCACCAACACCGTTAAGCTTCATTTCATTTTAAGCTCTAAACGATTCACTTAGATTGTCAGTATACTGATCCACTTAAATTTTCACACAAAGTTCAATTGATCCGAGATACGATATTAATGTTTTAAGCACTTGAACTTATCCGTGTGTCCCACTACTTGAATATACTCCCGTATCCAGATCCCAATATTCAGTCTTATAGGTGAGTATACCACAGATGATATCTGTCAGGGGAATAAATTATAGTACGAGGGCCGTGAGAGCTCAGGTCAATCTTTCGATACGCAGAGAGATGACGGCTTCGACTTTTGGTGTGTCCCCTTTAGAGGATCTTTTGCATTACAACAGCAGTGACTATCAATTTTATTGTTTCATCAGCTTGCTGAGGGCGATGCTATGTTTCAAGCATTTGCAGAAAGCATTATCCGGGGACTAGGTCAGAAATTTCTTTCAGCAGAAGTCCCGGGATAATACCCCAGATATCACTGAGCATAAAGACCTAGTATCTCAGAATAAGGGACCTTTCAAACAAGATTTCAGGGGTTACCTATATATCCAAGTTTGTGTTAACCCACAGAACAAGCAAGTTTGAAATTTAGGTTTATATCTCGTCACAATCTACTGAATGTATAAAAACCTACTGGCACATCATCAGTGAGACCGTTTATCACTTTTTTATCTTACCAAATCTTTAGCATGTTGTGATCGTCCACTGATGTACTATCATTTCCTCTTTTATGCAACAAAAACTCATTTTTCATTTTATCATGTTTTTGACTTTTTCAAATTTTCAAATGTTTTTGGATTTTCTAAAATTTCTTACTCCCCCTAAAATGCAAACACATTTTAGGAAATTTGAACACAAACTGTACAGAAACATGACAACTGATATCGAATCACTTCAATTCGCCATCCACTTGGCATAAACAATCAGAACTCCCCCTCACAACAAACTATTTTCCCATTATGATCTCAAAACACTTAAGTTTGTTTTAATCAAATGGTTTTTCCGGAAAATAAGTTTGATTTTACCACTTGTAAAGTTAGGGGTTTGGTTCATCACATTGTCTATCAACCATTTGTAGAAAATCAGATACAACTTAATGTCCCTGATTTACCACTTGTAACCATCACAAACATACAACTTAAACCTGTTTTTCAACCAATTTACCATCTTTTGATTGAATTCTCAAGGTGCCGATTCCTACTCCTCGCTTACATACCTGGGAGTTCCGGCAATTCCTGCAAAAATTCTCAAAAAATTTCAATTTTCAAACAAACAACATAAGAATGATGCCGATTCATGATCCACGATTACCAACTTGGGATCTCCGGCAAGTCAGGTTTTTACTCTTTGAAAAATATATCCACCCAAGCCTGACCTTCCTTGGGTGTCACCGAATCATCATTACTCGGTTTCTTACCTCCCCTCTTCATCTCGTAGAACTCTTTAACTCCTTTGACTTTTCGATCAATCATTTTTCCAACAATATTTTTTACAATGGGGTTAAAAGCCTTGTCAACATCAAATTTCTTTTTATCAGAATAAAATTAATTTGAAATTTCAACTTTTCCAACTTTCTTCATGTAATTTTCAGCTTTCAAAGATGGAAAATTTTCATCGTTCACATTCGGAACTGATTTTTCAACCTTTTCTTTAACAACTTTTGGCTCCTCTGATTTTGTGGAATCAGATTCATCACCAGAACTGTTTCCTGAACCCTTAACAACCCATTTTTGATTTATCAGATTTTCTTTTCTTTTAACCACATTCTTTGAACATTCTCCCTTCTCAAAGATTGAATTTTCAAAGCTTGTAAACTTTTTGGTTGTTAGTTCAGTTTTCTCGATCACTTTCTCTTTTAGTTTACCATAAATTTTCTGTTTTGGTTTGAATGTCTTTGGACAGTCCCTAGCAACATGACCAACAGTTTTACACTGAAAACAGGTTCTCTTTTCAATCTTCTTTGGAACAGCATTTTTCTTCAGCTCTACTTGCTTCTTGGCAAAGAATCCTTGATTTGTCTCCTTCCAGAATGAACTCTTTTGTTCTTTCTCTTGACTTGTTCCTGAAACAAAATCAGTTTTTGGTTTATAAATTTCCTCATTTTTATAATTTTTCGGTGGTATAAAACCTAGACCATTCCTTTTGAAATTACGGCTTTGGTTTGGCTTCTTTTGAAAACCAGAACCAGAACTGTAACCCTTTTTCTTGTTTAATCTTTGTTGAACTCTTGAGGTGTATTTTGTAGGTTTATCAATAATATTTACATCTTTTAATTCAAAAATATTGATTTCTGTTAGTTTGAAAACCTTTTCGATCATCTCAGTTTTTACACCTCTTAATGGAAAATCTTCATCAGAATATAATTTGTCAGAATCTTTCAAAGTATATGCCACTTTAAATGATTCATCATTCAAATTAGATTTTGATATCAAAAACTCTTTATCATAAACCCGTTTGTCCTTTGTGATTGTTGACTTTGATGTATCGGACTCAGACTTTGACTTGGATTTGGACTCTGGTTTTGACTCCTCTATGTCATCTTTGTCTAACACCTGATCGACCACACTTTTTATCAATTTTGACTCATGATCAGTATCGGACGACGTGTACGTGACATCAATATTTTCTGGCAAGTTATCCGACGGCCCAGACTCCCATTGTAAGTTCATTGCCTTTTCGACTCTTTCGGAATTTGGATTTCGAGGTAAAAATCCATTTTCAACCGGGGGCGGACATCTATTGTAAACCACACTTGGTTTCTTACCAGAAATCTTCACTTCATCTTTTGTCACAGATTTCTTTTCTTTGGACATCTTCACCTCTTCAAATGTCTTCAATTCTTCCACAACCGGATAAATCCTGTCAACAACAAAAGTAGAACATGAGTAACTTTCTAATAACTTGTTGACTCTCTCAGTTTAGATTCTTTGTGTTTCCAACTTCAACTCCAGATCAGCACATTTCTTTATATGAAAGTTGACATCATCAAGTTGTCTTAGGTATGCCTTCTTTAGTGTATTCATTGCCACAACTTGTTCACCTTTGGAATCAGTATACTTGTTGATTTCTCTGTTCATTGTATCATAGGATTCTTTCAATCTGTTTATGTTATGCAGCAACTCATTGTTCTGCTTGATTAGAGAATCACAGTTCATGCACTTTTCAGGAACTTTGACAGGTTCTGCATCAACTTTGATTTCAAATTCAGGAACCTCTTTGACTGTTCTGTTTGATTGTAAAAATTCAGCTCTTCTCTTTTTCTCAGCTTTTGCCTCAGCTTTTAATCTCTCTTCCTCTTCTTCCTCTTCTTCAAGCTTTCTCCGTCTTGCTTCAGCAGCTTCCATTACTTTTCTGCACCTTTCAGCACATTTCAAATCATAAGCATTTGCAATGAAAGCTTTAGCATTTGAAGTATCTTTGGTCATCTCTTTGGCCATAAGTTCTTGATCTGGGCAAAAATTGTCCCAACTGAAACCTTCAGCTAACTTTTCATCGTCTTGTTCTGCCAAACACACTTTGCTGTTTGTTAGAGCATATTTATCCCAACTGAATCCACCATCCTTTCCCAGACAGGCTTTCTTTGAATCTTTAATCTCCATCATTCCATGTGCAGTTTGTGCCTGATGCAGTGCTGGTGGTGTGACTTGATGATAAATCACCTTTTTGTGATAATCGTTGTTTCCAAAAGGATTCTGGGCTCCAGTAGCTTCACGATTTTTGCACTCTCTCCTAAAATGCCCCTTTTCCCTGCAACGAAAACATGTAACTTTAGATTTATCAAAGCCTAAATTTGAAACACTTGCATCAAGAAAATCATTTCTTCCCGTAATTTGTTTAAACTTCTCAGCTCTTCTCATTACACAAGCCATGCACCATTTAATGTCCATTAATTCCATTTCCTCAGCATCGATTTGATCGTAATCTTCTTTCGTAAGCATTGGATTACCGATTTTTCCGGCCACAAAACTACTATAGGATTCTAAAATCATTCCCAACAAAGACATTTGATTTTTAGCAACCTCTTCAGTATAATCTTGATCATTTTCAAGACTTAGAACAATATTGCACTGAAGTTTTCTTCCGTTCTTTGTTGCTGAAATGTTTGGATCAAATGATGAAAATCTTGTGCTGCTTGATCCCTGGGATGATCTCTTTTCAGAAGAATCTTTCACACTGTAAGCAGTTTCAATCTTTGGAGAATGATTTGTTGTTCCAGTAACACCACTCTTGTAATACAAGCTGATGTCCTGTTCTCCATCGTAGTTTTTCATCCTGGCTATCTTCCTTTGCTCCATTTCTTGAGCTTCCAGATGTTTGATGAAATCTCCCAATGTCATATTTTTGTAATCTTTTCTGTTGGATCTCAGCATCATTATAAACGTTCCCCAAGTTTCATAAGGTAGCGCATCTGCAAGTTTTTCAATCAATTCATCAGTATCTTTCTTAATTCCAAGTTTTTTCATATTTCTCACCAAGTTACAATATCTATCAATTATTTGCTTGGTGTTTTCAGATCTCAAACCACGGAACAAATCGAATTCTTTCTTCATGAGAGACATTTTGTTTTTGAGCATATCATCACTTCCAACAAATTTTGCTTCCAGTTCTGTCCAAATTGAATAAGCAGTTCCATCATGTTGAAGCAGTATCAAGATATCTTCTTTTATCGCTTGCTGAAGCAGACTCACCATCAGTTTCTCATCTCGATATTTCTTTTTATCTTCCGTACTCATTTCTCTAATTGTTTGTTGCACACCATTTATTGTGGGTTTAACATAAGGTTCCTCAGTGTGTTCCCACGCATCTAAATGATAAGCTTCAACCCAATTCCCAAACCGTTCGGACCATCCGTTGTAATCATCAATATCCATGAGTTTGGGTGGTTTCTGAGACGTCCCTGTTTCATTTTCATGCACAACACTCTGAGTAATTGTAATAGGACTAGCAAAAGCATTGTAGAACTCGTTCTCCATGTTTCGAATTTTCAAATGAGCTATACCACCTTGTAAAATACCTAACAACAAAACAAACAAACCACAATCAGTTTAACCGTTTATCAATTAACTGAATAAAACTGGTACTCGAACTTGTGAATTTTCTGTGCGGACTGAATGTTGACCAACTGTGCGGACAGAATGACCCGGTTCGAATTCAATTGACCTGACCCTTCGAAATCTTTGAACTCCAAATCGTATGAACTGGACTTTATCACGCGACTTGACCACGCAAAACTACCTGACTGACACACGTACTGATCAAACCGAGCAAACCGACTAAACTCCAAACCTTGTGACCTGATTACTGACTAGGCCGTTTGTATATGACTAACAACAATTATCAATATGAGATCTCGAAACAATTACATGTGCCGACAAATATGATCACATGAAATCTGTATATGACTGACACACTTACATGTTTAACATGCAACGAATTATCATATCACATATAGTCAACAAATCTCAACTTAATTCTATTATGATTGGACCAAATACCTAAAAAGTCGACAACTCTTAGTATGCTGTGTGCTAACACCTTTTAATTCAGATCACATGTAAATGACAAACTGATTGACAATTATCAATTAAACAAACACCATTCGAGACTTTTGTGTCACATGCCCACCATCATGACCTGACAATACATTGATATTTTCAATTCAACATATGCTAATGACAACATGCAGCCGACAACAGTATTAATAATTCTCACATGCAACACATAACCCCATAACTCGATGTACTATAAATCAACAAACAATACGTGTTTTCAATTAACAGCAGAATTCAATGCACAGCAAGTGAACTGTAGGTTTCAAACAGATGCCAACGTATTTTCAAGCGAAATGCAATCAGATCAATTTCGCTTCAACTATTCAAGCAAAATCAAATGATGTTCTCAAGCGAAATCAACATATTATCATCAACTTGAAGCGAAAATCAACAGATTATCATCAACTTGAAGCGAAATCATGTAATTCAACCTTTCAAGCGAAATCAGATCTAAAATGTTGCTGATGTCATCATATTGTTCGAGCAATTGAAGCGAAATCACAGAAAATTACAAGTTTTAGATTGAATTTTAACTTGAAACTTTCAAGGATTGATTAAACCATGTATACGCACAACATATAAGAAATTTAGCCGATTTTATCCGTAAAATGTTTTGTTTTTCGAAAAAGAAAGGTGTAGAAACAGATTTTACAGCTGAATCAACAAGAACTCTTCTTCACTGGCTCTGATACCAATTGTAGGATCGAATTCTGACCCAAACGAGTCATTCAGAAGAGTTTATCTCAGTTTGAGCGGCGGAAACGAACAAACCGAGTTCAATTCAGCGAGATTTCACTTTAAACTGTTGTTGTATTGATAACAAATGCGATTATAGACCTAACAACACTTCGGCAGCACTTCGTGGCTCACCGGAAGAATTTCTGGAAAAATTACAACTGAAATAACCAATACCCCTATATATACTATTCATGATTTCGCTTGGAAGATCCTCAAGCGAAATCCACTATAACATTTGAAGCGAATTTGACAAATATGTTGACCTTTGAAGCGAAATTCTCATGCAAACGTAAAATCTATTTTGTCCTTTTGTGAGTGATGTCACTAGTGATGTAACTCATGTGATGTCATCATCAAGAATGATGACATCATGCTTGATTATATCCGCACTGAACCTGAGACTCGATACAAGACGAAGACGACAGATGAATGCACCAACAGCACTTCTGTGCCTTCATGCAACTGATGATTCGAAGAGGCGCGTCTCGCTTTTCTCCATGCACGACGAGAGTTTCACCATTCACTAAAGGGATACGAATGATTTTCTCATGACAAATAACCTCAGCTTTGTTCTTGGACAACCAGTCCATTCCGACTACTACATCGAAGCTACCCAATTGAATAGGTAAGAGGTCGATGCTAAATCTTCGTTCACCAAGTTCTAATGTGTAGCCTCTAACAACTTCGCCCGATTCAACGAGTTTACCATTGGCTAGCTCTATAGAATAAGGAATTTCTAATCTACTAGATTCTATTCCAAGCATGCGTTTAAATTCCACAGACATGAAGCTATAATCGGCGCCAGTGTCAAATAATATGGATGCAAAGTGATTGTTAATGAGAAACATATCGGTTACCACATTAGGGTCCTCGCATGCGTTCTTTGCTCCAATCACAAATGCTCGAGCTTGAGGGTTGTTTCCCTTTGGGCAGTCTTTCATGAAATGATCATTGCTTCCACAACTAAAGCATCTTTGGTTCCGCCCCTTCCCGTTACCATTCTTGTTACCAGCACCATTTCCATTCCGGTTCTTTCCTTTTCCCCAACAGTCTTCTGCTTGATGACCCAACCTACCACATTTGTCGCACCTTGGAATGCGACAAGCTCCTTCACGATGAAACTTACATTTTTGGCATTTAGGCATGGTGCCTTGGTATCCTTTGGTTGCAAGGGTTTTCGTCTCCTGAGGCGGGTTAGTATCGCGCTTCTTGCTGAAACCCTTGTTGTTGCGAGTTGCTTGATTCAGGTTTGCATGTTTTCTTTTCTTATCGCCGGACGACTCAGCATGCGTCTCGGTCTTTTCTGTTGGGTTCAGTGATAGCTTCTTCATACGAACACAATCTTCAGTAAGGCTGACAGCCAGAGTTACAGCCTCGGTGATTGTTTGAGGTTTGGCCGAAGTTACCATGCCACGGAATTCTGAGGCCAGTCCCCAAATGTAGTGTTCAACGCGCTTGAATTCGGGAGTCACCATGTAGGGAAGCACTCTAGACAGATCGTGGAACCTTCGAGTATAACCATTGATGTCAGCACCTTCCATAGTCAAGTGCCAGAACTCCGTTTCCAGCCTTTGGAGTTCAGGACGAGAGCAGTACTTCTCTCTCATTCTTTCCTTCAGTTCATCCCAAGTTAGGCCATAAGCGGCATCATCGCCCAAAGTTTGGACTTGCAAGTTCCACCAGGTCAAAGCTTCATTGACAAATAACCCAGTAGCAAAGGTGACTTGTTGATCTGTGGTACACTTGCTCATGCGGATAGTAGCTTCAGTCTTCTCCGTCCAGCGTACAAATGCTACTGCACCTCCTGTGCCGTCATAGTTCATTGGTTTGCAGTCGAGGAACTGCTTGAAAGTGCAGCCTGGAATTGATACAACCAATTCACATGTGAGCAATCGAAGAAATAATGAAACAGGGACCGTTCAGAAATTTCTCCATGCTTAGTACATTGTCTTAAGGTTACCTTGAGCTGCGTTTCCTCCAGTAGAATCTCCATGCCCGTTACGTCTAGCATTGCTTGGTCCTCCACTGTCTTGAGTACGGTTCGCCTCGTACTGTGCGATAGCAGCGGGGATCCTTTCTTCCAGTAGAGCGTTCAGCTCTTCAGCGTTTCTTGGCAGTGGGGGAGGAGGAGGTTGATCATCATTGCGAGCATTCACAGCTTTCCTGGGTGCCATGTTCTGACAGAACATAACACTACAGGGTTAAACATTTGTTTGATATTGTCATACTAGACAGTAGTAGCATATATATTCACAGGTATATACCACATAAATGACATCAAACAATTATTACTCTAGCAGAGTACTTAGTAGGCTTGCACTGAGGGAATCTACATGTGACAAGACTTGCTGTGGTTTCTGTGCACTGAATCCCATAATTATGTATGCATCCATAATTACGTAACTCCTTGCACAATCCGCACAGTTCGTTTCATCCTCGTATCTCTTCCTTCAGATGGGCCATCGCTTTCAGGTAAAGTCATGTATACTCGTGACATTCTACTTCTAGTATGTGTATATAGGCTAATTATTACACATAATTGCAAGTAATTTCTAGTCAACGACAAGTGCTACTCATGTGCACCCTAAGTCTCGTAGTGTCTTTTCTAGACTCTTTGTAAACAGTTTTAGGTAGTGGATGTCGCGGGACGTTTTATGCAATGAAAACTCTTTGAAAAATTGTTTTTGTGAAAGGATCCTAAAGATTGTAGACTAGACTCGAGAAGGAATCCTGGTTCACTACAATCGCAACTCTGATACCAATCTGTCACACCCCTTTCTGCGGCGGAAGCACGAGGTGTGATCATGAAAGGTTCTCATTGCATACGAAAAGTAAACATACTACATGCTCAAAAATAACTTCAAACATTACATTACTGAAAACATAAGTCAAGTGTTTGCAACACGAGATAGCATATTGTCTTAAGAGTTACAACTTTATTTAACGATAAACATAGCGACATCCACCAGCATGAGTAAGACCACGCGCACATCCATCCTAGTAACCTGAAATACATGTGAGTTTTGGAAAAACGTCAACATAATGTTGGTGTGAATTCATGCAGTTTTTGTATTTCACGTTTGTATACTTTGTATGAAAACATAGTTTGTGTCATGTATAATTCAAGTTTTCATATATAAATCAAGTATTCATGTGTACACCACGTACTCATGTATAATTCAAGTTTACTTGTGTACCCCACGTACTCAAGTATAAATCAAGTTTACTTGTGTACCCCTCGTATTCAAGTATAAATCAAGTTTACTTGTGTACCCCACGTACTCAAGTATAAATCAATTTTTAGTATGGTATGAATCTTAAGTAATTAAAGAATTCCTGTAATTATCAGGATCGTTAATGGGTTGCAAGGCCATTAACATGTGACACGACATAGGAATTCACCAAACCTTAGGCACTTTTCTAGTGGCATATTCTGAGACACAAAAGCACTACTCGGTACTCGTCCTCACCAAGAGTGTGGCTGCCCGACACCCGTTAGATCTAACCTTTTGTTCTGCGGTCTAGGTATATTGTTGATTAATGGTGCTTATGGTACCCTATTCGTGACACGATTTCTCGTATCATTTCTCAAAACGCATCATACTCGGTACTCGTTCTCTCCAAGTGTGCTTCTTGTTTTTGTATCATACCATTTACAAACATTTTAACATTTGTACATGTATTTCACCCCCAAAGTTATAAAACTGAAAACAGTTAAAGAAAAGGTGGAGCATGAACTCACAACTTTGCGTTCCTTGCGTCGTAAACTTCACCGGATTCGCTTAATTAACGTCGTGACCTATACGTGTTTTCTTAATGTTAGTCACTAGACTTGTGTCGCACAAGTACAGTCACTGTCTTTTGTATATGTTTTCTTGTGTTAAAAATATATCATATTTTTAACTATGTGTCTTACTTATATTATTTTCTCAAAAATAAATATAAGTTTCTTGTATTTTGCACTTTGCACCCGAATTATGTATCTTGTATGTTGTATGTGTATCTTTGTGTTTTTACTTCCCAAAAGTATTTAGTGTATTTTTAAGTCCTAATACACTATCAAGTATAACACATACTACATACACTTAGCACAAAGTTTGATGATCAAATAATATATATATTTTTCTCAAAAATATACATACTTAATATAAATTTTAATCTTGGAGAAATCATCATTTCTTATCACCAAAAATTAGGGAAACCTTGGTAAATTTTCAGGTATATTATTAGGGAATAAGTTTCTTAAAAACTTATATTTTCTAAGTGCCAAAATTTATAGAAATTTCGACAGAGTTTCCCCTAAAAATGGAGGTTTCCCATGTTTTCAAAACATGTGTTTATTTTCTTTTAAAATCAACAACAATATCAACAACACAATCTTTATTTACCAAACTTGTCAAAACAAGCATATACCACAAACTTATGAACTTGAAAGTTTGTAAAAATATGTAGTAAGTTACTAACATGTTTAGTAGGTCTTGTTATCTTTAAAAATAAGTTTAGTTTCTTAAAAACTTTATTTTTAAAGGAAGTGCATTTTCACATCTTCTAGTCTTATTTTCCAAAAATATTTCTTTGTGGGATTTTTTTGTTACACAAGTGTTTATACACTTGTTTACTTACTAAAAATGATTTTAGTTCATACAAGATCCGGGTTTTTAGCAATCTAGTATTTTCCACTTGGTTCTTCCGAAAAACCACTTGTAGATCTTTAGATCTGCAAGTTTACAACTCATTTTTCCAAGAAATCACTTATTTGTTCAAGTTCAAAGTTCATGTGTGGATGATTCCATCATCCACAACATCTTTAATCTTCATATCTTGCTAGTTCATGTCTCTAAACATGATCTAGCAAGTCTATGTGATGGATCAACTCATTTTTACTAACAAATAACATTCAACAATCATCACAACATAGAAACAACATGATTCTATCATCAACATAGCACTACTTCAACATTTTATCCAATCTTTATCCTTTATGTTTAAGACTTGTTCATGTTCTTTAGAGTTCCTTAAATTTTTATCATTCAATCAACTATTAACCACCCAAAAACAAGAACAAGATGAAGATTTGAAGCACTTACTACTAGCACAAGGCTAGGGAAGTTCAAGAGTATAAATGTGGTGGTTAAAAGAAAATGAAAGCGGTCCTTGAGCTTCCGAACACACCGGGCTTCGTTGTATGATCTCTAGCACCTTGTAAGTAACTTGGAATGATTGATCAAGACTTGAATATGGTGGTGGTGTGTGGATGGTTCTCGGCCGAGGGGTAGGGAGGAAGGAAGAGATGGTGTGTAGGTGATGTTGATAAAGATGAAGTTATGTTCTAATGGGTATACTTATAATATGCTAACTTCACAATTTCCATTGGATATTATGTTTATCATGGGGAAACAAGACCCATTAAATTAATCCAATAAAATCATGGTATGGCCCCCATGTCCCTTAACCATTCAACATGGGGGGGGGGGGGGGGTGCATGGTTGGTTTTCAACTTTAGTTACATGCTTCTAGTTAGCTTTAAGTATAATATTTAGGGATTTAGTTGTTTAGTGCTTATTAGGTGTATTACGATGTTCGATGATCATAAAAACAACAACAATGCTTCTAATAATATTTTTGTGTTCCGGGTAATGTCCGGTTGTTCGGTAAGATACCGGTTCGTTAAAGTGCTAAATTGCACCTTTTAGTGTCTTTTAAGTACCCTTTTGTAACCCTTATAATTCCCGACACTTAGGGAAGTATTCTGGATGATAAAACGTAATTCCTGCATAATATTTCAGTGCCATAATGCTGGTTATAGCTGAATTTACTGAAATTCTGCACTTAAAGTGCGTTTCGGACGCTTTTTAGTGCGCATTTTAGCTTCCGTAATGTCTATATATTAAACCCTTGTATGTACTCTTGGGTTTTAATGTATTCTTGTTGTTGGACCTACACCTAGGCCTCAATTCTAATGTCTGACTGCTTTCTGCAGTTTTGTTGACACAAAGTGTCTTACCGGTGAGTTTACTAGTATTTCTAACGCAACGCTCTCGTTTATATATAAAGCAATATTTTGTAGTATAAAACATGCATGAATTCACTTGTTTAGTATGTGTTCAGACATTGCTGACATTTAAGCACATAATTGCAGTCATTAAATAATAGTTAAAGTGTACAGAAATTACCGGTTTGTGCCAGTTGTCACATTTAGGAGGTGTAACCCTTACCTGGATGGGTTACATGTCTTTAAACCACGTTTTATTTAAAGTCTTTTGCTGTGTCTCATGAACACGTCGTAAACAAGTATGGTTTGTAACTTATTTTAAGTGTCGACATTTTCAAACAATGATGTTATGGTATTTTTAAACTGAATGAATGGATGAACATCTTGTGTTTTTTTATCATATAGCACTGTTATGATTGTTGCTATGGTATTAAGAAGTCACACCAAATAAACCCATGCTTCCGCAAAAGCCAGGGTGTGACATAAAATGATTTACTTGCTGAATTCATATAAAAGGGGCTATGAAGGTCAACTGGTGGGAGTAACACTTTTTAAACAAAGTTCCCACCAGAAATGAAATGCTTTTCCTATACTCTCTTGGTTTGCTGATATGCGCAAAGTGCAACAAATAAATTATATCAAATAAGGTACAAAATCAATCCTCATATGTACTAATGTTGGAAAAAGTCTGTTTCTTTGTATACTTTTGATTTTCAGGATTAAAAAGAGCTTAAATGTATAAAAGGAACAAATTAACGGCAAAACCAACATAAATACAACAGAAGAGAAGTTGACACACCATGCCTACGCTCAAAGCTTCACCCCAAAGACCAAATTAACAAATGAGAAGACAAGCACGGGGCCGTGCCCTACTCTAGAGTCCATAAAGAATAAGATAATCAGAAGCAGACAAGAGACACAGGGTCATGCCCTCTAACACATGGGTCGTGTGTGCATACGGACTAACACAACTCATTAAATGAAAACAGAGAAGAAAAGGACACGAGGCCGTTCCCCCTGGGTACGGAGCCATGTCAAGGGCCTGTTTCCAACCATAAATAGAGGTGTTTGGTTCACTTCCAACTCATCCTTTGGAAAACCACTTCTCTCACATCTGCCACCACTCCAACACCAGCATCCACCACATTCCTCCATCATCCATCTTTAGAGTGTGTGTAGTAGTCTTGGGATCCAAGATTGATCGTAAGAGTTTTTGTCAAACAAAGGCCATGCTTGGCTAATCTCTTACATCACTTGGTTAGATTAGATGTTGACGATATTCCGGTATTAAAAACTCTTGTGTCCTTGGACGACCTTGGTATCTTACCATCACTATACTACGCCAACGATGGGTGCACTTTCCCTAACTTATTGTAGAAAGTGATAGTGTTATATGGTGTGTTATAAATTTAAAGCTTGATAAACGAGTAAAGTGCTAAAAA